>CM024754.1:184038543-184103032 GCA_014218235.1 Colocasia esculenta | reverse complement strand
TTTGCTCTTCAGATCGTTAGATCTTCTTCTTTGTCGAAGAGACGGGCTCTGATACCACTTGTTGGACCAAGCCCCTTACCGTTGCACCAAAAGCTCGAGCTAGTAGTGAAGGCGGTAAGGGGCTTGGTCAACAAGTGGTATCAGAGCGAGGTTGCGGGTTCGATTCCCCCGGGTGCCGCTGGGGGGAGTTTGTTGGTTAACTGCCACGACTCCCTTAGGGAATCGCTGCCACTATGCTGTTATGGGGCAGCATAGTGACATCGGGGCTGGCAACCCAACCCGCCGCAGGGGTAAAACCCTGTGCGAAGCCCCTCATGCCGACCACAGCGTTGACGTGGTGCTTTGCGCTTCCGCCTTAAAGATTTGGCTACCGCCTTCACTACCAGCTCGAGCTTTTGGTGCAACGGTAAGGGGCTTGGTCCAACAGCTCTGATACCACTTGTTGCCCAGCTAGCAAGCCCAGAGGGGGGTGAATGGGATTCTTAAATTTTGAGTACCTAACCCTGTTCACAAAAAAGTTTACACAAAGCACACTTCGATGACTGTTAGTGTTAGTAAAAAGAAGATAGCAAATACAAGGCAATCAAACACACGACACGAGAAATTTATCCTGGTTCGGACCTCCTCTCCACAGGAGTCCTACGTCCAGTCCCTGAGCAATACCTCAGGATTTCACTACCCAAGGGTACCCCCCTTAAGGACACTTACACACCCAGCCGCAGTTGGTCTTCTCTTCACAACCCGAAGAGGAATTACAACACCCTGGAAACCCCCAGTTCTTCCTTCAACATGAAGGGAACAAATACCCTGAAAACCCCCAGGTCTTCCTTCAACGTGAAGGGAACAAACACAAAGAAGTGTTCAGGAAGACAAGCCCCTTGATCAAGCTTAAAGACCAACGCTCGATCTGAAGCAACGACTGAGAGACAAAGTTCTACGATGAGGAACACTCTCAGTACACAGAAGCTCTCAAGACTAACACAATGAATGCAGAGAGCTGAGAGCTAGACAAGCAAAGGAGTGAAGCTTCGCTCTTTCAGATGCTCGCAGAAAGCTGGTAAAAGATTGTCGTCTGTATCCTGCTTGTTTCTGGAGCTTCAGTCTTCTATATATGTCTTCCATTTGAAAGTTGAACGTTGAAGTGTCTGTTATCTCTAAGCTTTTGTTTACGTTAGACTACATGGTACTGTAGAGCTTCTTGTTCAACAGTCTTTAGCTTTCCATGCACGCAACAAGAGAGAGGATCTTCTTTGATGTTCGTTATCTTCCATATTGTCCAACGTTATATTGAGGTGCGCTGTCAGAGACCTGCATGCATTAAATGCTAAAATAATAGACAGCTAAATTGTTTCTTGTTTTTAGTCAACGTTAGAGTGATTTTATACAGAAATGGAAATTCCATTATGTTCTTCTAAAAAGATGTTTACAGTATAAGCATGGAAATAGAAGATATCGTTTACATGCAGTGCAGTGATATGATCAGTCATAATAAATACATAGATGTGAGAGAAAAGCGAGGGAAAACTTTGACTTTTCAAACTATCTGAGAATAGGTTTGAATATCAAGTCGTTATATACCATGAAATCGATATGATCATGACTTAAGAAATCGTTGTGTTGACGAGTTGTTATTCATGTGAATCATTATACATTCATAAGCAAATCGATGTACACACAGATCGTTATGCATTAATAACCGAATCGTTGTAGAGATAAATCGTTATGACAGTGTGAGCAAATCGTTATGAGCAAATCGTTGTTTCACTGATCGAGTCAATATAGTGAACAAATCGTTGTTTAATGTATCGAATCGTTACGGCAACCAAGTCGTTATGTAACTTAATGAATCGTTATGGTGACTGAGTCGATGTGTAACTTATCGAATCGTTATGAAACTTAACGAGTCGTTGTGAAACCGAAATCGTTGTGAGGGCAAATCGTTGTTCTCACTTAAGAAATCGATGTGATAACCAAATCGTTATGAAACTTAACAAGTCGTTGTGAGACCGAAATCGTTGTGAGAGCAAATCGTTGTTCTCACTTAAGAAATCGATGCGATAACCAAATCGTTATGAAACTTAACGAGTCGTTGTGAGACCGAAATCGTTGTGAGAACAAATCGTTGTTCTCACTTAAGAAATCGATGCGATAACCAAATCGTTATGAGTTCGGAATCAATGTGCACACTTATCGAATCGTTCTGAGAGCAAATCGTTGCGATCTCTTAGTGAATCGTTATGAGAGGCAAATCGAAACAAATTGGAACAACTTATGAAATCGTTATAGAACAAAAAATCAATGTAGATGAGGAAATCGTTATGACTCTACTGAAATCGTTACACTTCACAGAGAGTCGATGTGTACTTAGAAAATTATATGCCCTGAACTTTAAATTACTAGTATGAAGAATACTTACCAGCTTAGCTTGTTTTTCTTTGTTAGATTTTCTGTGCTCAAATCTCATAGAAAATATGTTAGAAATGCACATTGTCTTAGTTTTGTTAATCACCAAAATAGATATGTAATTCATTTAAATTACATGGGGAAAATCTGATCATCACTAGCTTGATATGAAATTGTCATAATAAGTATGTATTATGAATATGTCATGAATACATGATTAGAATGGACTTGTTTAGTTAAGTTTTCTATCGTGATTTGCATGTGGGTTTTTCTTTATTTATGTGCTTTCCGAAGTTCCATTATTCGTTCATCAATTGCATACATGTTTAGGAAAGATCTGTGACACGTCACTTACACATTTGCACGATTAGGCACACCCTTCTTGGGGAATTGGGAGCTCTCTGCCGGTCATTCCGTATTGGCAGACTAGTGATCTTTTCCTTAAGACCTCCGTAAGTCTCCGTACTCTATGGATTCTCTCATAGAGACAGAGCTGGTTGTACCATGAAGTACCCTGGAGATAGAGAGCACTTATACCATGTACGATCTGTCCTTAGTCATCCTCTTGTTAAGACATTAATGAATTATGAAACATAAGATACGTCGTTATGTTGTCCAATTGATCTCTTGAGCTATTGTCTTATCTTGACTCTATGAATGATCATGTCCTTATTACAATAAGCTTGTTATTGGAATTTCGTGGCCATAATATGTATATGTTGTTCGGCACAACGTGGGACTTTGGTCCATTTGACTAATGTCTGTGCAATAGGGGCCATGTCTGGTCCTGGGGAGGAGCACCCCAACGTACTTATAACCACGGGAGTATGGACTTGTGGTGCGTGGCATGGCACTGACATGTGTGCAAGATTTGTGTGAATGTGCCTTTGTTTGATATGATATGATAAGTTTGATATGATACGTCTAATCACGTGAATATGTGATATCTGTGTGAATATGGCCAATTCATTTTGATATGATTCTATTCTTGAATTACCTGTCCATTGTATATGAAATTCGATATTTGATTTGATATGATATTCGTTCTATTCAGCTATTTGACTTGTTAGAAAAGCATGCATTGTCATCATGTTCGTGTTCTTATCATGTCCATTTAAAATGTTAATCATGTATATTAGTGCCCGCACATTGAGATGCAAATCTTACTGAGCTAGTTCGCTCACCCTATCATCTTGTCCATTTCAAGTAGTGATGAGCACCCGTCATGTGAGGAGATGAAGTATTAGGAATAGATATTTGAGTAGTCTATGTAATAGTGGAACATTTTCATGAAGTTTTTATTTGAATAATGGACCCTTCAGTTGGTTCTTCTTATGTAAGGTTGTAACTAGTGGATTGAAATAGAATAAATAGTACTTTTGTTGACAATATTATGGTCTCAAATGTGTTGTTATGTTTAATTGTGACTCTGCGCTACTCAATTGTGATACATCTATTTGTATCGTTCACACATCCCGGTATTTATTTCACTGCTAAATATCAAGGCGTGACATTTACTTTGTGTTATTTAAATGGTTTTAAGCTTTAAAAGCATGATATGATAGTATGTGGTAGCTCAGCTTTTGTTTTATGAGCTTATGTGTGAGTTGTATGGTGTGTGGATGGCTTTCTGGAGGAGGAAAAGGGGTTCAACCGTCTGCCTGAGAAGGTGACGAGTTGAACCATCGTGTTTTGGTTTGTAACATGACGTTTTGGATTGTTGCGTTCATTTGTTCCGATTAGGTTGGATCGGTTGGTTTGAACACAACCACTTGTCCCGTCGCGTTCTTGTTGAACGCGTCGGTGTGGTTCGTCGCGATTTGGTGAACGGTTTGGTGTTGTCTTTGCCGCGACGTATCGTCTTGTCGTGATTTGCACTTTGACTATCAGAGTTTGACCGTCAGGTTTGAAGGCGACATATCGGACCATCGTGATTATGTCACGGCACTGGGCCTTGTCACGTTCAGCTTGGAATCGCGACCGTTGGGGTCGTCGCGTTTCTGAAGGCTACGCCTGTGTTCATCGCGTTTCAGCTTTCGTGGTCTGTTTATGGTGGTTGGGCAGTGATGGTTCTGTGTGGACCTAGCTTTGGCTATTAAGGTTGTTTTAAGTTATTCTAAGTTGTTTAATGTTAATAAAGTATGTTATAGGTTTAGTGGTTTAGATCATGATTAAGTAGTGAGTTAAGTTAATTGTGTTATTTATGTTAATTATGTGGTTAATGTACATCATGGGATGTGTTGCTATGGAGGTCATGAGATGACCAATGACAGGCAAGGTTATTATGTGATTATGTGGTTCATGTGTAATAGAGTATAGTTGCTTGGAGGTCACATGGTGACCAGTGACGAGCTAACTAGGGTATGTGTATCGTGGTATAAGTTTTATGGTTATGTTAAATGATCGGCGTTGGTTGTGTGCTTGCCAAGTTTGGTGGTCTGACGCCTATTCCGGAACTTCAGTCAGGTATCCCAGGTTTTGTGTGAGTCAGGCAGGTTGTGCTCGGGATTTGTCCCGGTACTGTGTGTACCGTAGAGATTTGTGTCGTCTTCCTGAACACCCTCACTCCTGTGTTTGAGTTGTACATCCGGCTGAGGTAAAGATAGCAATAGACAGCGACTTGTGTTTGTGGGTGTGCAGTCGCTTGTAGCGCGCTCGTGGTTGGGAGTTCAAACACCAGTAGACGTACTGGGCCTCAGCTAGTCCTATTTTCTAGTGCCTCACTTTAGAGAGCTCGGGCCAGAGTCTCTAAAGGTGTCAGACATGGGCCTGCAGCTGTGTGGTCTGCAGGTGTGGTGTTGGTTGGTCTCCACTGTTCTTTAGCTTTACTGTGTGGTTGTGGAGTGGCAGTTGGACCTTTCATCCGTGACTGTGAGACTGAGAGGTAGCTCTTGTGTTGTGTTGTCCGAGTTGGATACTGGAGTTATGAACCAATAGTCTTACCCGTGTGGTGGCGTCGTTCCTTCTAACTCGTGCTTTGCCAGTGGTTGTGGTTTGTGAGTGGTGACTCACCGGTCATGGTTTGTGATCATTTGTTGTGTGCCGTGCTGGTGGCACCTGTGGTTCAGTTGTGGTACCTCGTGGTTTCAGGTACGTGCACCCTTCGTGGGTAGTTGGTTGTTGTGGCACGTCGTGTGCTAGCCTTTTCAGGTGTTGAGGTGGAGCTGTGCTCCGTGGAAGTCGTGTTGTGTGACCTTCCACTTGTGGTGTACCCTTGTGTGGGTAGTTCTCCGAAGTGTTTGTTATGTGGGTATTGTGGTGGACTAACCCTTGTAGTTAGCCCCATTATCCTTCATTGGTTGTCGGCATGTGTGGCCTTGCTTCACTCGTTTGTTCTGTGGGGGACTGACCCCTTGTTGTCAGTCTCGTTACCGTCTATTAGTGGTTGGCCTATATGGCTCGTAGCGTGGTGGCTTCAATTGTTGTGGTGGGCTGGTGTTTCTACACTAGTCATGTTGCTTCCTTTATTTCTTGTGAGTTGTGTCAGCTAGTGTGTTTATGTTTAATGTAGTTTAGTTGTGTTTATGGTTAGCACGTTTTATCTCAGTAGTGCTTCGGCTGGCATTGCCAATGAGACCCTTAGTGGTTGAGGTCTCGGTTACTGCATTGTGTGGTTGGTTTGTGGTTATTTTTGGGAGGTCTCTGCTGAGTCTGTGACTTGTTGAGGCTCAGTCCCTTACAGTTCCGTTCAGGGCTTGCCATGAGTTTGACATGCGACAGCGTTGTGACAGACTTGTACCACTAGCAGTATAGTTATAGTTGTGTTTAGTGTGAGTTTTGCTCCCTCGGAGTATGCCTCAAATAGTTGTACTTTTTTCTTGGACATATAATAATGTATTGGGACAATATAAATTGTGGAAATGAGTATAAATACATGTACTTTCTTGTGTATTATACTCTTATGGTTGTCTTTTATATTTCTACTAGACACTTATGTGAAATATCTCTTACGAGACTTCGATCCGATCGCAGGAGACGGATTTGAATATGGAGTCTTATTGGGCATAAGTATCTAGGGTCGCCACAGTAATGAAAATAAATATGTTTATAAGTAAGATGTATTTTCTCTCAAGAGAGTCTTTTTTCTTTGAAAGGGACAAAATCTCGAAGGAGGACATTACCTCTTGACTTTCGTAAGGAGTAAAAGGCATTTTTTGCACAGCTCTACGAGGTACAAGAATATCTTAGTTTAGTAGAGGATTGATTATGGGGTTTTAGACATTACATCGGTTGATGATCTCTTACATATGGTTGGGGTAGTACAAAGAAGAAACATGGGAAAGTTGACAAGCTGCTAGGGTCACATCATCACCCACACTCAAGCTTTTGCCGAGGACCACCATACTATGCCATGAATCTTGTCCTATTCTTATGGTGATAAAAGAGTGCTATTTTATCTAGGATCACCTTCATAACCTCATGTCCCAGTCACTGGTCGTTCTGGTTGTCGGAAGAGGTGGAAGGAGAGACATTGTCTGGAATGAGTTATTATTAGACAAATTGGAACATATAATTCAATCAAAAAGTTTTATAAATAATTTTTCAAGGTAAACTGAGTGGTAAATTTTACCTATTCATTTGCTGATTCATTCGATATAAACTAAAGATTCTGATGGATAGATAGATCGAAATGTCATTGACTAAGGTGGTGTGCTTTGACTTGATGCACTCCCATTCAATCATAGAAGAACACTCTTCACTAACGCACATTGCATGAGAAGTATATGGTGTGTCACCGCACGTCAGACATGCCATTGAGTGGAAAGGCAGCATTAACTTTACACGTTTCATTCACTCGCTACAAACTTTTACTAAGTGGGCATGATGCTTTGTGTGGTGTTTTCCATGTGAAGTGTCCAAGATGAGCTTGCATGTCCAATAGAACTGCTCTCTTTTTGGCCCAGTTAAAAGATGAAATTAGTCATGGGTACCCACTCTTTTCAGGGGCAAACTTGATGTCACTTTAGATTATTAAAGGGACCAATCTGGACCAATACCTTTGCATCAATCAATTAATGGGACAGCCGTTTACTAAAGAACTAGCAAATTAAGTTTGCATCAAGAGAAAGATTTAGTGCACTTTCATATTGCACTTAAGTGCAATATAATTAGGTGTTAAATTCACGTGGCACTAAATAATTGTGTTGCCACTTTATCACTCTTCATGTGAAGAATGTCACATAAATTTAATATCTAATCATATTATACTTAAGTACAATAAAAAAATATACTTAACCTTTCTCTTACATCAATTATTACTCGATGCAGAAGTTACAATGCCTACCCCATGCATCAGCTCCTATTCGAACTCGGCAACCAGTGAGGATGAGTACAAATGTCGCTTTTTGAGCACTCACCTTCGTACGACGACCAAACTGGATGTCACTTCTTTAGGGGTCATATCTGCTGCGCGTATATATGTGCAACGAGACTGATATAATATGCTAAAGAAAAATTTACTGTACTTTAAAAAATGTAGAAACACCACGTCTAATTATATTTTAGGTTTTCTTTTACTACATCACATCGATTTTGGAGTGTAACTTTTTATTTTAAAATTTAACTTTTGTTTCAGAGTCCGCCGTCGTGACAGTGTAAAAGGCCCCATGAAGTTGACGAATAGGGGCCTCTTTGGATGGAGTTAACTCTGAGTTAAAAGTGAGTTAACTCTAGTTAACTCAGAGTTAACTCAAAAAGTGTTTTGGTAGTGGTTTAGAGTTAATTTTTGTGGGTTGGGCTAAAGGTGGTTTAAAAGTGAGTTAACCCACCTTTTTGTAACCCACCTCTAGAGGAGGAACAAAGTTAACTCAAGTGAGTTAACCACTTTTTCCTCTCACATCACAAGCATTAAATGCTACTTTTCCTTTTCCCAAGGTAAGTTAACTCACTTGTTCTTACCAAAGTGTATTTGAGAAAAGTAGGTTAACTCACCATATGATCAAAGTTAACTCTATTATTACCAAAGTAAAAATAGATTACACATGTGTAACTTTGTTCATGGGTTGGAGTTATCTTAACTCCAACCCATTACCAAAGGGGCCTAGAAATTCAGAAGTGCAACTAAACTAGACCGCACTTCACTTCTAAAAATGTAATACGCTTTTCTCAATATACTCATATCTCATGTAATGACAAGATAAAGAGATTTTTACACAACAAGACATGTGACTGAGTCTTGTCACCTTTCTTTGAACCAATCACTGAAAATTGACAAACCATTTCTCACTTCCTGCACCTCTAAACATGTAATAGACATTACTTATAATAGTTTTTACCTGGAGAGTGCAAGGAGTTCTGAGTTCTGCCATAGTACAAAGGGAGTACTTCGCCTTCTGGCTCAAAAAAAGGTCCTCTGTACCACATCGTCCTTGGTTCATTTAATTTGGATGTTACAAAGGCCCATGCCTGACCTGACATCACTTCCAATAACAGCTTTTCTCATAAGAAAAATATTTGATACCCATGCTTAATGGTGCGACAGTCAAGCGTCACACTGACCCACCCAAAAGGGTACCAAATATTTCTCTTCCCAATAATTACAAGTTCTAAAGATTCCAAGTCCAGGATAACAGCACCCATATTCTCACTTCCACTCTCTTTCAGGGCAAGTAAAGAGACTTCAAGCTAATATCTAAGATCATACAGACTTATGATTCTTTTTGACTTCTTTGATCAGACTTTATCGGGTCAGGTGAAAAAAAGTTACGGTGGCAGTCTTTAAAATGTCCACACGAACCAACCTATGTGCCAAATATATCGCCCAGGGCCAGACCCCGTCAACATTGTGAAAATAGCCCTTACAAACAAGGTTGTTCTTGGAATTCCCATAACATGGCATAAACATCCCTCAGTATTAGAAGGGGCGATGGGGTTCACTTTGTGAATAAGAGATCAGGAATATCTCTTCCCCTTTCCCTTACTGGTTGCAAGAAAGATACATAGGCTGTTACAGGAGTTGCCCAAAAGCCCTTCAGAAAAGGTTCCCTCGACTTAAAATTCTTATAAATATTACAATTCAGCTAGGTCTCCTACTCCTCGGCATCCGCATTTGCTCCCTTAAGATGTAAGTGTTTCTCCCTCTTCTGAAAATCTGTCAATCCTTTACCACTGCCTGTGACGCCCACTTTACCCTTCGGATCGTCCGGAGACTTGAAGATGCTCTCACGTTTTCGGCCTGTGAAGAAACCAACCTGCATGGAAAAGGAACGAAAAAAAGCATGGGGGCACAATACAACAAAGAGGATAACACATAGTTGGTTGAACCATGGATCATGCCACACTAGCAAAACGCTCTGAACCATACAGGTTAATCATCCAAGAAGTAACTTTTGTCGCAGAAAGTAGTTAGATCCTACAAACCCCTTGACTTCTTCCTCTAGGTCTTGCGCTCTTGCCAGTGCAATATTTTTCCCCTGATGGGGGGAGGGCGGGCGGGACAATCAGCCAACTTCCTAGACAAAATATTGTCTAAGTCATATAAGAAAGCACTATTAAGGAACCGATTTCATTTCAATTCAATTTTAGGATGATAACTTTCCATCCCAATAATCTAAAGCTGGCCAACTGGCTATGTAACAAAATGACTTCTGGCAGTTCCAGCAGCATACAATAAGACCACAGCTTGAGGGCATATGGACTGAAATTTGATCGACATAGTCTGTATAACATCTGACGATTATGACCAAAGTGCCCCCACCAACTAGTAGAAATCACAAATATCAACAAATGTTTGAACTAGATATTGACCCAAACAACTTTTAACAAGTTGTGGCCAACAGAATACTGGAAGAGCAAAGGCAGTCCAATGTTCTAAAGGTTGGTTGGCAGACAAGACCTACCTCTCTGCCTAGATCGTGAAGAAATTTCATGAAGATAGGAAAAGGAGATGAAAAATGTTCTTATAGGAAATTGAAAACATGTTGACTATGGAATATCAGCCCAAGAACAATGGAATCTTAAGCAGATGAGACTGCTACATAACACACAAATGATAAGAGCATTTCTCATACAATGGATACCATGGTTTAAACAATGACCCAGATCAGCTAGGAACTGCAAGAAATCGGATCAGAACTGAGTGGAAATGTTCCGGTTTCCTGGTTAGAAACAAGCAGTTGTTCAAAATATGTATTTTTTGCACTCCTATATGTTTTTGGTGCTATAGTGTTCCTTTTACCCCGGACTCATTCATGATGACTTAGTTTGCCATCATCCCCACCTCTAGCAGCATCCATGTGAAGCTTGTCAGGACAACCCTACCTTTGCCCACTGACGCCATCACTTCTGCCCAGAAATGCCACCATCCTCTCTGCAATCTCTACCCCACAGGTCATAGATGAGTTCTGTAACGTCGTGATTGTTCGGATTCAAGTTTAGTGAATTTAGTGTGGTGTTTGGGCCAATGTGTGGCCATTGAGCCGTGGTTTGGACTTTAGTGTGCTGTGTGGGTGTTGTGGGCCGAACATTTAAGCCCACAAAGCACCCAAGTTCTCTCTTTGAGAACGCGACGAGGGTGGGCGACGCGTTCTAAACATGGCCTCCACCTACGTTGCGATCTCATTACCGCCTATTCTGGAGTTTTGTCCGCTTGTGCGACGTGTGGTGAGCGTCGAGCTGCCACATGGCATAGCATTTATGAACGCGATGGCCAGGCAGGCCGCGTTCTGAACGTGGTGGGTAACCCCGACGAGTTCTTAAACCCGAAGGTTTTATGCTATGTGTCGGCCAAACATGGTAAACAACTATGTTCGACCGAGGTGAGCTTCCCAGAGGTTGCCTGTGGTGACGTCAGTCGGGGCGCTTGAGTTTTGGTGTGGTTTCCACGAGAGGAAAGTGTTCGGAGCGTGGAAACGCCGATCGGGCATTGTTCTAAGCGTTCTTCACGTTGGTAGAGAAATTCTCTTGTTTCTTTGCATTGTTTAGATGGTTTGAAGCATGAAAAGCATGATATGATGTCTACATGTGATTTCTAGTTGAGTTAGTCGATTTTTTTAGGTTTGAAGTATATGAAAATAGTGCTTTCCTGAGGTTTCTGGGTGAGAAATGAGGATTCTACGTTCTGTCTGAGAACACGACGGGTCGAGCGGTCTCATTCAGGTCGCGGCCTTTGACCAAGACGCGTTCTCATTGTGAACGCGGCTTATTGGGCCATCGCGTTCCTAACACGGCAACCCACCTGACCGCATTCTGCTTCCCAAAATGTTTAGTTGTGTGCATAGCAATGTGGGTCCAGTGGGGATTTGGTTTTGGTGTTCTGTTAGTTAAGTGTATCCAAACATCATTAATGTTAATTAGATGTGGTTTATCAGGATTGAGCAATTTGTTAATAGTTGAAGACCATTGAGTATTATTTAAGGTATTTTAAGGTAAGTAATGGTTAAGTGTGGTTATGAGTGAAAGGTTTAAAGGTTGTGAACGTACAGTTTAAAGGTTTATTCAGTAACCGATAATGATTACTTGTGAATTGTTGTGGTTTGCCGAGTTCGGTGATCCGACGCTTAATACAAAATGCCTCTCCAATTGGGTACCCCATGTTCTTTGTGAGCCGAGCATGTTGTGCTCGGGATTTGTCCCGGTACTATGTGTACCGTCGAGATCTGTGTCGTCTTCTTGGACACCCTCACTCGTGTGTCCAGTAGTCCGTCCGGCTGAGGGAAAGACGACAGTGGGGCAGCGACTTGTGTATTGTTCTTTCTGTTCGGTTGCTTGTAGCGCGGTCATGGTTGGGGGCGGACACGAGTAGACATAATAATCTTCAGCTAGTCCCATGTTGCCACAGCCTCACTATAAAGGCCTAGGAACCCTTAGAGGTGTGTCAAGCGTGGGTCTACAGTCTAACCAAACTGCAAGTGATGTTAGTTGATCTCCACAGTTATTTGTACTTGTAGAGGTGGAGCCGCAGTTAGACCTTTTGTCCATGGTTGCGAGGTTGAGAGGTGTTTTCCTGTATTGGCTTGTCTGGATAGGAGACTGGCGTCGTGAACGAGTAATTGCGACCCGGGTGTTAGCGTCGCTCCTTCTGACTCTACTCGTTGGTTTACTTCGTAGTGTGTAAAGTAGAACTTGATAAAATACCATTCGTTCGTACCATTGGTCTACAGTTTCTTTAATTTCCTTTCAGTAGCTCACTTCCCATATTGGTCTAGTTTAAGTAGCTCTTAGATGGCAGTTTATTCTGAGTGATTGTGGTTTTACTGCTATTTCTGTTAATTATGAATTTCTATTAATAGTTAGTTACTTAACAGTAAGTATGAGGTGTTTACTTGTGTTGATTAGACAGCATGCTTAGGTTCCAGCTTGCTATGAGTTTCCTTTAAATTGCTAATGTGAGTTGACCGGTGAGATTGTGTTATTTGTGTTGTCCTTCTGTTACACGTGGATTATATTTGTTGTTGTTTTTGAGGAGTTTCCCTACTAAGACTGTAACTTTGTGAGACACACACCCCTACACCCCAATTTCAGGTACTTTAGCAGGTGTGGTTTCTTGGAGGCGGACCTATACCACCAGCGGTAGTGTGAGTTTTGCTCCTGTTGTACACCTCGAGATATGCCTCAGACTGTTGTACTTTCTTTTAAACATGTAATAATATATTGAGACAATGTAATTTTATGAATGTGTATAAGATCATGTATTTTATCATGCATCCTCATACCAGTGTGTTTGTCTTTTATATTTTTACCGGACACATGTGTATGATCCCTTACGAGACTTCGATCTATTCGCGGGAGGCGGATGTGAGTATAGAGTCTTTTTGAACATAAGTATCTAGGGCCGCTACAATTTCTTTCCTTCCCCCCTTCCTAGTTTACAAAACTTGAAGCTATCACTGTCACCATCTCTAGCCTTCCTCACAGTTGCTTCCATCTGCAATCACCATTCTCCTCCACCCGGCTGCCTAGACGAATTTTTACTTCAGTTGTCCCTCTTTCCTGATGGGGCCTACTCTTTAAAATTGAAAATGCAGGACATCAGGACGGTCCTTTCTATTTATTAGATAAATTGGACAGATCACATCAGAGGATGATTCTTCCCTCATCTCATAATAAGTACCAAATGGTTCCAAAATGATCTCAAAAACAAGAGTGCGATAATTAGTAAAAGATTTCCAAGAACATTCACAACCCTCATCTTGGCACCAACACCATGAAGAACATACTTATCATCTCTCTCTGTCAAAGAGACAGCATCAAATGAAAAGTCCTGTTAAAACCTGTAAACTAGCACAAAAGAGCCACAGATCAAGAAGAGGATCTACTCCAACATCCTCAGGATTCTTTGGTTTGTCATGAGCCAACAAAGACATCAGGCATGGAGAAAGGCTGTTCTTTTCTAAAAGTAGATCATGACATATACGTCAATCTAGATTCTTCATATCATGTCGAGAAGTGTGACAAGTGTCTACAGTATTTTCCCTTTTCCTTCAAAAACCAAGTCTCTCAGGCTAATAAGCAACAGATGCTTCTATGTACTGTCCTCGTATACCCTCCTTGAGATAAGGATTAAAGATCCAAGTTGTGTTACACTCCATGCTTCATCTTCATCATCTCTAAGTGCAGTTTTAGACAATTGTTCTGTATCTTCCTGTAGCAATGCATAATCAAACCTGAAGCTAAAACAGCAGTAATGGCTGCTGTATGATGAGCACCTTGCCCATAGATGGGGACACAATGATTGTCACGCCGATAGCCGAATAGTCTTTGCTTGTTTTGTCGTCAAGAAAGAGTGAGCCCAAGACACTTTCATGTTTTCCATCCATGGCACCAGTCTCCACTGATGATTCTCATAAGGGATGCTGCTGAGGCATCAAGTATAAAGACATGCAAGTGCACGCAATTACTGGTGCCAATTTTTCCTCCATGTCCCTTTTTCTAGACATGAAACGGTCATGTCTTGAGGCAGCCGATGATATTTATTGCAAGATAGACCTAGTTCTCAAGCTTGCTCAAGCAATCGACATGCTCCTCCTCCTATCTCCCCCTCGTAATCTTACCTATCTATTTCTCCTCTATTAAATGCTACCAAAACCAGTATAGTTCAGTGGTCTTCCTAATTGATTAGGATCAGAATTGCCTGTAGTGACTAAGTAACAAGCCAAGCAGAAGTAGAACAATATTAATAGGAGAGGACTATACGGCCACAGGAGTGAATCTGAACCAGCATGGAGCCTACATGGCATGTAAGTACCCTTTCATAGGACATTACTATGGGGAAGAATAAGATTAATCCCATGTTTTAAAGCAAGAAAACTATACTAGGGTATAAATGCAAGACTTGGATCCATATGTATAAAGCAAATCAAAGAAGAATGCATAATTATAATTGGAACAAATGCAATCAAAGGCATGCAATTACTTTCTTGGATTGGCCTTTGGATGTTTGGAACTGTTGCCAGGCATTCTGACGCTTATTTTGCACAACTTCAAGTTGCTCAAACCGAACCTTTGACTTGAAAGCATGTATCTTCTTACGCTTTGCAGTTTTCTGCAATTGAAGATGGCCAAAGGAATAAATTGGTAAAAAGCTTCAAAAATGAAGCTACAGAAAAATAATAAAGGATTCAAAATTACTAAGTATACATGAATGGAACGATTTTGAAAACAAAATAATGCTAGGCATATCAATCTCTAACAGTTTCATCAGTAACTGCATAGAGGTACTTACTATATCCTCTGGATCATTGGGATCTATCCGCAACTTCGCTGGGACAGTGCGAGACTGGAAGTCAGCATCAGCTGCTTGTGCAATCTTCCTCTTAATGGCTTGTTTTGTGGCTTCAGCTACTCTCTCAGCCTCTCGCAAAGCATCAACAACACCTTCAACTGGTCTAACATTGCCAGGATCAACCTGATATAAATACAAAAGCACTTAATAGTTTGCATTAACTTTGGGTAAGAAATGGAGAAAAATAATGTAATGATGACCACTAAAGTTTTTCTTCAGAAGGTTCTTTCAGACAGCAAAACACTGACAAGCTTCTTATGGCAGTGACAGTAATATTCTGCAAAAGATGCAAAAATGTACTCCCCAGGGTAATAGCAATGGCTGGAAATCCTTGTATACTTTACTTAAAGTGAAGTCTAGCTGTCAGATGGCTAATCAGAAGCTTATAAGAGCCTCCCATTGATTTACATCAAGTTAGTTGGTCATAATACTTCAGCTCCAGGTACCACGCTTCAAACAGTCTTAAACTAACAAAACAAGTAGATAGTGGGAGTTTTGGGAGAGTACATAGTTTTTTTTTTAAGCTAAATAGGAAAGGACACCAGAAGTCATGCAATGTTAATCAAGCCTTGATTTATGGATATAATTTATGTTTTCAGAGTTACAGAAGAATGAAGATATTCTGAGACAAGCTGACCCATATTCAGGTTTCATTGAAAGCATGGAAGTGTGCCTGCCCAAGACGGCAAGACCAAGAAAAAAAAAGTGTCATTTGGCTGTTTAATAAATAACCATTATTAACCAATGCAACATGTTTAGTTCCTAATGTCAACAACTTCTTTAACACATTTGACTCAACATACTGCATCTGAAAATACCTCGTAACATCAAACTCTAGAAAGAACACAAGAAATGAAAACATGTAAGCATATCTCAGGTCCAAAAAAGATTGTGGCACATACAGATCCTCGCATAGCAAACATTTGATGGTATTCGACCCTGATTGAACATTAATAGATCGCTCCAAATAAGAGTACACAAAAAGCATACCTCCTCCTTGTTTCCCCATCCATCATAAGAAACATAATACCCATTCGGAGTAAGAGCCTCAATTGTTGCATCGTACCTAAACACTCAACTAGTCAAAAACATAAAGACAGGGTAAAAACTAGCGAAAGTCTACATAAAATATCGACAGAAGTAGTGTAACTGCTATTGCACATACCATTCTCCATCTTCACTCCAAACTGCTTGAACTTTTGTTCCGACAGGGAACTCATGAGATTCAGAATCTACATTTGAGTCCTAGAAAAACAAACCACAAGAGTGGCATAAATGAGATTTCATTATATAAAGGCACAAATGGACTCTGCAATCCTAGTCAGCTAAATTTGCTCCATATTAAGCCAGTTCCATGACAATTTACATGTTACATCAATATGTGTGTTATATTTGGAGTAAGATCATATTCCAAATGAAATAAGATCCTTCTGTCGTATATCTTTCCAGCATTTACCAGTTATCCAGTCAATATATGCATGAAAATTTGTCATTAATCTACTATACAAGCAGAATGTCAACTATCCGGTTTGTATTTTGTTCTCAAAAGTAACATAGATAAATTAGACTTTTAACATGCATATGTACAAAAGACTCACTGATTTCAACTGAGACATGTCAGAGTGTGGTTGACTTGGAGATGCATCTGTATCTGTCTTGGATGGAAGTCCAGAAAGTTCTGCCTGTCGAGCAGTTGCTAAAAGTTCCTCTGTCAAGGTAATAACCTGCAGCATCAAAAGTTGCACCAGTATCAGAGAACAGGCTGAATCACCATTTAGCCACTTCAATAGTACCCCCAACATAGATTCGAATTTCAAACTTAGAATCTTAGCGTGAACATCTGAAATCAGAAGGGAGCAGGAAGGTTCCTTCGCGACACAGCACCTACAAAAGAACCAAGATAAAGAGTGATGTGCATCTCACAACAAAGCTATATCTTTTACATACAGCGGTTTCTTTTTTATAGCAACATTTTGGCTCTATATTTTAGTAAGAGCTCTCTTCAAAGATAAGTACCCATCTCACCTTTCAAATAGAAATAAAACAAAAATCTCCATGAAACTTCCCTTGCTTTTTGCAGCCAAATAATAATGCCCTGCTTGGAAATATTTGATGACTGCAGATAGACCACTGCGAAAATATGGGATTCTGATGACTAAGGACCAAAGGAGTCTTTGATGACTAGATCTAAGATTTATATACATGAAATGCACGAAACTAAACATCATTCAACAACCGCACCTCTTGGGTAAAAGATGACCCCTTAGAAGAATAAGATAGAATGGTCAATGCTCACCTCTTCAAGCTCTTTTTCCATGTCATCGTATTCAGAGTTTCCAGGGTCATCTGCTAAGAGTTTCCTAACCTGATTCACATGCAAGAAGTTATATTAACAAAATCACAATATACAAAACAGTCATCGTTTTGGATTAGCAATAGAGAAGGACAGAGAATAAAGAAGGGAAACCCCAATGTAATGCAGCTGAAGACACTTTGAAAATCATTGGAGGCAGAAACAAAAGTCTGTCCAATGATGGAGCTAAAAACCAACTAATCTGGTTGAACCAAATGGAACCACCTAGAACCAATCCAGCTCTCATGGCAGAAACACCAGACATTGGATTTCCTTCCCGCACCCAGAATCAGAACCAGAACCATCCAGGAAAATTCGGCTCCCAAACTCCAGGTCTTAACTTCTCAGGCAGAAATAATACTAAAACATGATTCTAACCACAAGACATTAAGAGATGATAATCAAACTCGCAAAAAAGGGACACTATCACAACGAAAGAAAGAAAACCTACCCACGACCTAATTCCATGCATACTGGTCCCTGACACCCTCATGGAGAACTAAACAAAGAAAACAATATCATCTGCAAAGGGGAGTCATCACCACCAGGCTAACTTACATGCCCTCCTGTAAAAAAAACGTGGGAACTGTTTATACTATCCGATCATGTTATGAGATATCTTGACAATTATTTTGTTCTATATTCATGTCTAACTGGATTAATCATAAAGGAAACTTGGAATTTGTTTCGAATCCTTGCATGTTGTGAAGGTATGTCCTGGCCCTCCAGGGCTAACCACATCCCGCTGGGGTGAGGCGGTTTCCGGTGGAACTCAGTGGCTGGAGGGGTGAGTGATCCGACGTGCTTCCGATGTGGTCGGAAGGATCACATCAGGCGGTTTTGCCTGGCAAGGGGGCAAGATGGACTACCTGTTTCGAGAAGAGTGCGACCGGCTAGGACCTTCACAGATGTGGTGAGAGGTATGGATGCAAGGGAGAATAACCGGCTGCAAGGGAGCAAGATTTGTGCAGAGGCGGGAGAGTTTCCAGTGGAAAGTCTAGCGAGGAGGGAAGGCTGGCTGCGCCGGAGTCTCTGCTTTTCTGTTGTACAAGGGTCGATGGAGGCGGAGGACCTCAGGAACAAGGTAGAGCTCTCTGGGGCGACAGCTGGGAAGTCTCGAAGGTCTTCCCGCAAGTTTTTCTGGTGTGGGGCGTGATGAGCAGAAGGTTGCGGCGTTGGTGGATACGGGGGTCTTGGTGGTGGGTGAATCTTGGTTTTTCATCTCTCTAGGCTTTTCTAGTGAGAGAAGCTCTGGGTATGTCCTGACCCTCCGGGGCTAACCGTGTCCTACTAGGGGGAGGCGGTTTCCGGTGGAGCTCAGTGGCTGGAGAGGTGAGTGATCCGACGTGCTTCTAATGTGGTCGGAGGGGGCACACCAGGCGGTTTTGCCTGGCAAGGGGGCAAGATGGACTACCTATTTCGAGAAGAGTGCGACCGGTTAGGACCTTCGCGGATGTGGTGAGAGGTACGGATGCAAGGGAGAATAACCGGATGCAAGGGAAGATTTGTGCAGAGGCAGGAGAGTTTCCAGTGGAAAGTCTAGCGAGGAGGGAAGGTTGGCTGCGCCGGAGTCTCTGCTTTTCTGTTGTACAAGGGTCGATGGAGGCGGAGGACCTCAGGAACAAGGTAGAGGCTCTCTAGGGCGACAGCTGGGAAGTCTCGAAGGTCTTCCCGCAAGTTTTTCTGGTGGTAGGGCGTAATGAGCAGAAGGTTGCGGCGTTGGTGGATACAGGGGTCTTGGTGGTGGATGATGCCTTGCTCCCAGTGAGAAGATTGGCTAAAGGGATTGGGACCTTCCCTAACCCATGTCTCCAGAGCATCCAGGTGACCCTGGAAGGAGTTCCACTCTTGCTCTGCGACGAGGAAGGCATTGCCTTCTTAGCCTGGCCGTTCGGGGGCTTCATCCAGGGGAAGTCGGAGTTCACCCTGATGGGTTCGCAGACGGCCGTATCTGTCACCATCTCGGTTCCGTCGGAGTCTGCAATCCCGGCCACAATCAATGCGATGGTTGGCGGAGAGGTTGTCATCATCTGGGTGTGGATTCTACGGACGACGCAGAACCTCTCCCAGCCGCCGCACTTAGGGCTCCAAGGGGGGCGAAAGGAGGAAGAAGATGTACGAACAAATCCTTTGGCGGGAACTCGAATATCGAAATTGGTTCCTGTGGGCGAGCCCTGAAGTCTAGCGGCGAGAGTGGAATTGGCCCGGCGGCTTCCATCGAGCCCTACGTCACCGGGAAGGAGGAAAGATGTTCAGAGGGGTGCCGGAACTACTTAAAGAGGCTGTGAATGCCCTGCCTCTTTCAGCGGCGCACTCCTCTGTGTTGGGCGCCTTCTGTCCAATTGGTTCACAAGATGAATCGGAAGTGGAGGACATGCCCGATGGCATGGGTGGACGCAACGTCCTCCTCAACGGCAAGGATGCATCATCTTTACAGAAATGAACTTCTGACCAGAAATTTTCACTTGTGCAAGAGAGACTTTGTGCCTCACAAAGGGCACCAGACCAGGTGCCGACAGGGGAAATTCTAGCAATGGTCCACCAAGGCTGTTGACCGTCAACCTGGAAGATGTTGACCTCCCCATGGAGGAGGTCGAAGCTGTGCAGATCTACCTGTCCACTGAAAGGGGCACAAATACAATCCACTCCGAGCCCTGGGGTGGTTTCTCTGGATGCGGAGGTGTTGGAATACCGAACTTTTCTTGATAGAGGAGGGGAAGGAGCTGATGGGGGAAGTGCAGGGGATTACAGAGAAGCACTTCAAAAGACTGACTGAAATATTGTTATGATGGGGTGGAGAAGGGAATTAAAGGGGCAATTTTTATGATAAGAGGTGACTGGCAGCATTAGCAAGGGAGGCGAAAAAAGATAAATCACAGAAAGAATCAAGAGTAGAAGTTGAGGAGATGCAACAGAAGAATGAAGGGGAAAAGAATATGGGGAAGAGGGAGGGGGTGTTGTTCTAGTTTCATCATGAGAATCATCTCATGGAATGTTAGGGGTATTGGGGAAGGGAGAAAAGGAGGATGATAAAAGATCTGGCAAGGAATGGGAAGGTTGACATTATGTGCTTATAGGAGACTAAGCTGGAAGTGGATGGGGAGACTGTACTTCAGGAGATAGGGGGAGGAAGATTGACCCAGAGGGTTTGGTCTCCAGCACCAGTAGTAGGAAGGGCAGGGGGGATCATAATTCTGTGGAATCTTTTTAAAGTAGAGGAAGTGGTGGCAAACAGACTGATTGGAAGGTGGGCTATCACAATTCATTTCCGATCAGTGCCATAGGGTTTTTCCTGGGATTTTACCTCAGTCTATGGGCCCCAATCGAGGGAAGGGAAGAAGAAGGTTTGGGATCAGCTGTTGGGCAATCAACTTGTGTCGGGACGACCTTGGTGTGTGGCGGGAGACTTTAATGTTGTTCTTCATGCGGCCGAGAGGACTGGAAGCCAAAATCAAGCTAGAGAGACTGAGGACTTCTGCGATTTTATTCACCAGGCTGCTCTAATGATGTCGGGCTGGCGAACTCTCAATTCACCTAGTCTAATATGAGGGGGAGGCATCTTGTTCTAGACTTGACAGATTTCTCATTACCGCGGATTGGGAGGAGTTTTTCCAACTTGCTAAGGCTTCTACCCTTCCCAGGACTTTGTCAGATCATAAACCTATTCTTCTCAAGGTCAGTTGTCAAAGGGGGCACAAAAGGAGATTCAAGGTGGAGAAGTTTTGGTTGAGGGATGTTGAGTTCTTGGGAATAGTAAATAAAGCTTGGTCAGATCAGGGTCACCAAGGTAACGCAGTGAGGTTATTCATCAATAAGCTAAATAAGACTGCTCAAGCTTTGTGGGTGTGGGGGCAGAGGAAGAGAGTACCTAGGAAACATGAAAAAGAAGCAATTTTGAGGCAGATTCAGGGACTGGATCAGTTAGAGGAAGTTGGTCTCATGAATGATCAAGATAGGGAGCACAGATCTGGTCTAAGGGTCAATTTTGATGAGATATTACTTAGAGAGGAAATCTTTTGGAAGCAGAGATCGAGAGAGAGGATCAAAGAGGGGGACAACAATACCAGATTTTTTTCACATAATTATATCTAGTAGAAGGCGGAAAAATCACATACATAGCATTTCTTTGGAGGGAGACAATGTTGTACAAAAGGAGGAGGACATCAGGATGGCTGCAAAGAATTTCTATGTTGCTCTCTTTTCTGAAGAATATCAGATCAGGCCGGACTTTGAGGAAGACTTAGTGCCGAGGTTATCCGAAATCCAAAGAAATGATTTGGTGGTCCCAATCAACATGGAAGAGCTCCGACAAGCAGTGTTTTATTTAGCAAGAGATAAGGCATCGAGGCCAGACAGATTTCCCATGTTCTTTTTCCAACATTGTTGGGAAATCATTAAGGGTGATCTTCTTAAGGCAGTGGTAGATTTTACGGAAGGCAAGGCTCATTTCAGGGGCATTAATAAAACCTTCTTGGTTCTTATTCCCATGAAGTAGGGAGCCACTATTTTCACAGACTTTCGGCCTATCTCCTTGCTGAATAGTGTTTACAAAATTATCTCCAGGTGTTGGCTTCTAGGCTGGTGAATGTGATGGATAGTGTGGTGGAAGACTCTCAAGGGGCTTTTATTAAGGGTAGGCATATTCAAGACAACTTCCTGATTGCTCATGAGAGCATTTTTGAATGGAGAAGGCTGAAGAGAAGGGGCTTCATTCTGAAACTTGACTTTGAGAAAGCTTATGATAGAATTAGTTGGAGATGCCTCCTTAAAGTCCTTTGCAAAATGGGCTTCCACCGTACGTGGATTGGTTGGATACAGGATTGCATATCCTCAGCCTCTTTTAAAGTGTTGATTAATGGGCAACCCTCTCCCACGTTCTCTAGTGGCAGAGGCCTTCGCCAGGGAGACCCCCTTTCTCCACTCCTCTTTGTTTTAGTGGCTCAGATTTTTTGCAAAATATGGTCCAGAGTTGAGAGGGCAGGCATTATTTTAGGTTTCCAAGTGGGAAATTCCGAATCCCCGATCACACATCTCCAATATGCTTATGATACTATTGTCTTCATCTCAAGAGAGCGAAATCAGATTGTAGACATTAAATTGATGTTGGAAGTGATTCAGGATATTACAGGCTTAAAGATTAATTACAATAAGTGTTTGATGGTGGGTATCAACTTGAGTGATGAGGAAACAGGGAGAGCAGCAACATTATTTGGTTGTCAGGCTGGTAGATTTCCTTTTACATACTTGGGCCTCCCACTCTCTCTAGGGCCACTTTGTTGTGCTGACTGACTGGAATGTCATTGTGAATAGATTCGAGAACAAGCTAGCAAGTTGGAAAGCAAGGGCCCTGTCAATGGGTGGCAGGTTGATACTTTGCAGAGCAGTCTTGGATAACTTACCTACATACTTTCTTTCCATTTTCAGAATTCCAAAGACTGTGGCATTCAGATTGCAATCTACTCAGGCCAGGTTCTTTTGGCATGGAAATGGGAAGGAGAGAGGTTGGCATGACATTCCTTGGGGAAGGATTTGCCTTCCCAAGAAGGCAGGGGGGACTTGCAATCAGAGACATCACAACATTCAATATGACGTTGTTATGTAAATGGTGGTGAAGAAATGGGGCAGAAGAAAGGAGTTTGTGGCATGATATAATCCAACGTAGATATTTAAGGTCCTCCAGTGGGTGGGACTTGGGGTCCATTCTGCGATACAGATGCTCACCAGTGTGGAAGGGTTTTCTGCAAAGTTTGGACTTTGTCATGGCAAGCGTTAGTATTTCATTGGGGGATGGGCAGAAGTGCTCCTTCTGGACTGACAGATGGTGTGGGAATTTGACACTAGATCATCTTTTTCCCAATTTATTTGTCATTTCTTCTGCCCCGATGGCCACTGTTGCTGACTTTTATGAGGAAAAACCATGCTGGGGGATGTGGGTGCCTACTTTTAGAAGGAATCTCTCAATGGGGAGACTACACATCTTCTGGAATTGTTCGCCTTATTAGCACAGTTCAGGTTGACAGCAAACATGGCGGACCGGTGGACTTGGAGATGGGAGAAATCTGGTTGCTTTTCAGTCAAATCAACTTATCTCATGCTTATTGATGGGGGTTTGAGGTATGAAGGGGAGGATCAGATCTGGGGCACCAGATGTAACGTCGCGCGTTTTCCGGATCCCCGTGGATCCAGGTTTAGCGGGTTTGGTGGCCAATGTGTGGCCCATTAGCTTGTGTGTTTTTTATTGGATCCTTACCGGGCTTGGTTATGGATCTTGTTCAGTGCGCTGGACATCAATTGTAAGTTGGCATCCAGGTGTGTGACGTCGACTGTGTGTTGGCGGCAATGGTGTTGCCGTTAACATGTTTTTGGCATCCATCGATGTGGACGTCTAGTGTGCATGAACTTGGCGGCGAGCGTTGTGGACGCCTAGTTGGGGCGGTTTGGTTAGCGGCGCAGAGGTTGACGTTAACCTGACGCACCTGTGTTTTTAGGGCTGACCCGAGTCTTGTTCTTTTCCCCACTCTCTCCCCTCCTCTTCGCCCACCTACACCCTTGAGCCTCTTCACGAGTTCTGGTGGTCGACGGGAGTACGAGGGGCAACCGTGGTGCGCGTGGTGGCGGCAAATCAGGCGGGGAATGACGAATTGGAGCGCGGTGTTCGCGGGGCGCTCCTCGGGTTTCAGCGTGATTCAAGGTTCTTCGGGAGTTCAATCGCGTTTCTGAGGTAGGGACTGGACCCGTTGATCTTCCCTGGTTAAATTGTTATGCTTTCTTTGCATAAATCGGTTGTTAATTGAGTTTTTGGGAAAGGGGTCTTCATGCTGGGAAATCGGGTGGTTTGATTGATCCAAGCGTTGGATTATGTCTTTCCAGTTTAATTGTGGTTCCTAGATGTAAGGGGAAGCGTTTCCCCTAGTTTTTCCGAAGTTATTGGGCTAGATTGCCCGTGCAATCGGCCTAGGGCCATTTTGTGTGTTCTGGCGGGTTCTGCAGTGAAGATCTTGACGTCAACATAGGTTGACGCAGAGTTCTTTGTTGGGAGATTAACGGCTAGGTATCTAGTCGTTGATTGTGGGTAAACGGCCAAATGGTGGTCGCTTACTTGGTGTTGACGGCAAGGGACATTGTCGTCTATATCTTTTGGACGGCAATCAATGTCGCCGCCAACCTGTGCATGTGCACAGTGTGTTTTAATGGCATTCTTGTTATAAGTGTTGCGGTGTATTAACACCTGTGGTGCTCTTGGAGCACGGAGCTTTTGAGGTCAGTTTACCGACTATGTAGTTGTGAAATATCACAAGGTTTTGATGTCATGCAAGTGGTTTGTATATGCATGGCACATCGTACGTTATCATGCTTATTGTATATTAATTATTGTGGTGTTGTGGCGATGAGGTTCACGTCTGAACCTAGCCTTGATCCTTTAGGATCTTTTATAGATTATCCTGGATGGATAATTAGTAAAGTGTAAGTATGATTATTATGTAAATATTGTGGTCAGTGTTTAATGTGACCTCTACTGTCACAAGATGTTCAATGATAGGCCAAGTATGATTGGCTATCGTGGTTTATATGTGTGTTTGTGTGAATTAGCTTGGAGGTCACTGTGTGACCAATGGCAGGCCGTGGTATTAATATGGTTTATATGTGTGATTGTGTAGGTTAGCTTGTAAGTTACCTTGTGACTGGATCAAGCTATTTCTAATATGTGTACCGTGATTGGTAATAGAAAGCATTGTGAAGTGTTTGTGAATATATCGTGGTTTGAGCTTGCCGAGTGTGGTGGTCCGACGCCTATTCCGGAATGTCTCTCTAGTTGGGTACCTCAGGTTCTTTGTGAGTAGGGCTGTAAACGGATCCGGATAATATCCGGATCCGATCCGAATCCGTATCCGATTAAGTATATCTGTATTCGTTTAACAGATATCCGACGGAGCGGATTCGGATACGGATATTATCCGAATATTAAACAGAGCGGACGCGGAAATAAGATATCCGCTCCGTTTAAGATCCGATCCGAAACTGAGTTAATTCTGGCCATTGGATCTTACATCTAATGGCTTCATATAAATATACATCTTTAAAACCCTACCCGAGTAACCCGACTTGGCGGCCTCCCTCTCCCCCGTTTCCCCCAAATCCCATCACCAAATTCGAAATCCCCTCCGCCGTCGGACCCCTCCTGCCTCCTCCCCTTGCAAACGCGGCGGCGGCGGCTCCTCTGCGCGGCCCTCCCCCCCTCCGACTCCTCCCCTTCTGCGCTTCCCCCCTCCAGCCCTCCCCCCCTCTGGAAGGCGAAAGGTGGCATGCCAGTGGCTGAGGGAGAGGAAGGTGGGGGAGCTGGTGGGGGACTGGCGGTGGCTGGTGGAGGTGCCCTACACTGCCTCCCTACGCGACACCATAAACATTGTGGTGGCCAACAACGTGGTGGCAGTGCCCGTGGCCACCCCGCCCGAGCGGTGGATCGACAACGGCGGGTCCATGATCGTGGAGCTCGACCGGGCTATGGGGGCCGCCCGCAAGCATTACATCGGCATGGTCACCATGCTGGGCATCCTCATCCACATCGCCGAGGAGGAGGGGGAGGAGCCGGCGCCGGCCATCAGCCCTAGGGCTACTAGAGCTAGTGTCGCTGCTGCTGCAGAGGGGGCGGCTGCAAGAGTTGATCTGGAGCAGCGGATGTCAGTCCCGATGTCCTCCATCATCGGGCACTCCCTCGAGGGGCTGAGCATGTGAACCCTCAACCCCACACCAGGTTTCCTTCACCCCTCCAATTCTTCTCGTGTCTTCTGCTGCGTGACCCGTACTCTCCCCAGGCATCAATGGAGGATTATGTTAATTCTTCAACTTTTTATTCTCCTAGTAATATGCAGTTCCACTCTTCCCTCATTTAAATTATTCTCCTGAGTGTTATTGTAACCGATCATGTTCCTGTTTGTTCCTATATGTTTGGCATACATTTTGCCTCTAGCTGTTATGTAGGTACATCTATAGATATTTCCAAACGTGTATAGTGGAAGGTCATAATTATATTTTTCTGTTTGTGAGTAATTTTTTAATATGCCTGTTAAGAATTTTTTTTGGGCAATGGAGGAGCTTAGCTTTCATTAGATTAGCATAGATACGTACAACATTACGTAGGGATGAACCCATAAAACAACAAGAGCTACGGGAAGGATTAGGGTTAGCAAAGATTAAGATTATATGTGTTTTAGAATTTTACAGATTTTTTTTCTGATTTTTAGGTCACTTTATATCTGTTACGAGGTCTCATATTTTTGAAGCGGATAATATCCGTATCCGCTCCGAATCCGAATATTATCCGACTAAGATATTCGCTCCGTATCCAAATTTTATCCGAGCGGATACGAATTATCCGATTACGTATTCGGAGCGGACACGGAAAACTCATATCCGCTCCGTTACAGCCCTATCTGTGAGCCAGGCACGTGCATGGATGGCAGAGTCGGGTCGGCTGGGTGAGTCGGACCCAGCCGACCCCGACTCGGGTCGGGTCGGATCCTTGGATCCGGCCGACTCCAATGGAGTCTGGCCGACCCTGGGTCGGCCAGATTTAAAAAATTTAAAAATTGAAAAAAAATCAGGAAAAATCCATAAAAATCACAAAAAACCAGTAAATTGTTTTTAAACATATAGTAATATAACATTTTGGGTATATCTATAGTCTAGTTACACATATGTTCATATTACAATACAGAGCAACGGTAACTATGATACCTTATTTACCTGAATATCATTTAAGTAAATGATTTCATTTACTTAAGATATTACATGTAAATAAGGAAGTACCCCCCATTTGAATCCAATAAAAATATCAAAAAATCATATCTCTTACCAATAAAAAGTCAACTCTCCCATCGAAGAAGAAAATCGCGATTTCGGTGATTTTAGCGAAATGCTAACTTTCTAATCTCTCATAATTTAGTCTATCTAAAAATTTGATAATTCAAATAAACTATATGGAACACTTAAAATTCAAAGTCCGTAAAAAAAGTCAAACATGCATATGACTTCTCCAAGGGAGCCACTCTCCTACTGACAGCACTTAGTCTGCTTGAGAGCTCTCAAGATTTGATCAAATCTAAGCTATCATCACCTAAACTCATGAAATTTTTCACTTTCTAATTGAAAAAGTCTTAGAAAGTGACAATTCTCATGACTTTGAGTGGTGATAGTTTAGGTTTGACCAAATCCTGAGAGGTCTCAAGCAGACTAAGTGTTGTCAGTAGGAGAGTGGCTCCCTTGGAGAAGTCATATGCACGTTTGACTTTTTTTACCGGACTTTAAATTTTTAGTATTCCATATGATTTATTTAAATTATCAAATTTTTAGATAGGTCAAATTATGAGAGATTAGAAAGTTAGCATTTCGCTAAAATCACCGAAATTGCGATTTTCTTCTTCGATGGGAGAGTTGACTTTTTATTGGTAAGAGATATGATTTTTTTGATATTTTTATTGGATTCAAATGGGGGATACTTCCTTATTTACATGTAATATCTTAAGTAAATGAAACAACAAATTATAACATTTACTTAAATGATATTCAGGTAAATAAGGGGATCCTGAAGCCCTGCCCGAAGAGGATCCTGAAGGTAACCTGAGGGAATCGGTTACACCACATAGAGTCCACCTGGAATCGGGTGGAGTCGGCCTGAGTCGGGCTGAGTCGGCCCGACTCCACCCGATTTCGGTCGACTCACCCCGATTCCATGTAGGTCCATGGGTGGGTCATTGTTCCACCCCCCAAGTCGGGTCGCCAAGGGCCGACCCGACTCAGAGTCGGCCGACTCCGACCCGACTCAGCCGATTTTGCCATCTATGGGCACGTGTGCTTGTTGTGCTCGAGGTTTTGTCCCGGTACTTGTGTTGTGCCGTCGAGGTCTGTGTCATCTGTCCTGGACACCCTCACTCCTTTGTTTGAGTTGTACGTCCGGCTGAGGGAAAGACGACAGTAGGACAGTGACTTCTGTACTTGTCTTTTAGTCACTTGTAGCGCACTCGTAGTTGGGAGTACGGACACCAGTAGACGTCACTGGTCCCCAGCTAGTCCTGTTCTCCAGTGCCTCACTTTAGGGAGCTTAGGCCAGAGTCCCTAGAGGTGCCAGGCATGGACCTGCAGTTTGTAGCCGCAGGTGTGGTGTTAGTTGGTCTCCACAGTTGTTTGACTTCTTTCTCGTGGAGCAGCAGTTGGACCTTTCGTCTGTGACTGCGAGACTGAGATGTTGTTCTTGTGTTGTGTTGTCCGGGTTGGATACTGGCCTGATCAGCCAGTAGTCTGTTCCCGTGTGGTGGCGTCGTTCATTTCCGACTCGTGCTTTGCTACTTGTCGTGGTTCGTGAGTTTGTGACTCATAGTCGGGGTTTGACACGTTCGAGGTGTGCCCTGGTGTTGGCACAATTGTGACTGCGATTGTGACTTGTGGTGTGCCCGAGTGGTGGCACAGTTTCAGCTATAGATGGTGAGTATTGACTCACCACAAATGTGGTTTAACTTGCTATGGTGTGCCCTGTTACGGCACTGGTTCACTTGTGGTTTCCGTGTTGGTGCCTTGTGGTAATAGGTACATGTACCCTGTGTGGGTAATGGTTTGTGGTGGTATGTCATATACCAGTTTTCTGGTGTTGACGTGGAACTGTGTTTCGTGGAGGTCGTGTGGTATGATCTTCCACTCAATGTGTTTTTACCTTCCTCGGGTAAACTACCGTATATGGTTTTCATGTGTGATAGATTGGCCTGCTGTAGCCGATCATGTCACTTGGTGTGTGTGGCTATTGTCATATTGTGGTTTGGGCATAAGGAGCCAGCTTTTGGTTAGCAGCTCTGTTACCCACGTACTTGAGATTTGCATGTGAAGCTTATAAGCCTAGGCAGTGGTTGACTTGTGCGGTTTATAGCTTAAATGATTGATTGTGACTGTAATGTGCCTGTGAGGCTTGCGGCCTAGGCATTTCAGTTGCTGAGCGGACTAGCCTGTGGTTCCTTTTTCTTTATAAGGAATATACATTAGTTTATCAATTACTGTTTAAGCTGTTATTTAAATATAAATGTTGTGAGCATGAAATGGTTTGGCTATTGGTGTTGCCAGTGAGACCCATTGGGGTTGAGGTGTCCGTGGTTACGGTGTTATTTTGGGTAGTCCCTACTGAGCCTGTGACTTGTTGAGGCTCACTTCCCTACAGTTCTTTTCAGGGCTTGCCGAGTGTTTGGCCTGCAGCGGCGTTGTGTCAGACTTGTACCACCAGCAGTTGTGTAGTAGTTAGTGTTCTGTGAGCTTGTGCTCCCTCGGGGTATGCCCCAGGTAGTTGTACTTTTTAATTAGGCATGTATTAATGTAATGGGACAGTTGTAAATTGTTATATGCAGGTATGAGCACATGTACTTTCTTGTGTCTTATACTGTTGTGATTTGTCTTTTATATTCTTACTGGACAGTGGTGTGAGTTATCCCTTGCGAGACTTCGGTCCGTTCGCGGGAGGCAGATCTGGATATGCAGCCTTAATGGGCATAAATACCCCGGTCCGTCACACCAGAAGTCCCCTCAAGGTTAAGATTTTCTTATGGAGGGTTTCACATGGTAGGTTGTCAACCTGTGATAAGTTATCCAAGTTTCTCTCTGATATTCCAACTTTATGTTGTCTTTGTGGGGAAGAGGAGGAGAGCTTGGACCATCTTCTAGCAACCTGCTCATACTCTAAAATGATTTGGGATGAAATTGGGCACTGTATTCAGACTGTCACCCTTGCTTTTACTGGTGCAAAGGAGTTAGTATTGGGCTGGAACAGGAATTTTCATTGCAAAGCTGACCGGATGGTGTGGTGGATCATTTTGCACGCCACTATTTGGGCCATCTGGATTGAAAGAAACAACATAATTTTCAAGAGAGAATCTAGGACTGAAGAAGCAGTGATACAAGGGATTAAGAGTAATGTTTTGGCTTGGGCTAAATTATTAGGACACTTAAAGAGTCCTCAATCTCCTCTCCTTTTGTTCCTGGGGAGATGAGGTTTTTTATTTTGGGTTGGCTAGATTGGAGTGAGGACTTTTGTTTAGAGGTTTTTTTGTTGCTTTGCCTCTACACTTGTACATTCTTCTTCTTTCAATATACTTTGTGGTACCATCCACACTTCAAAAAAAAATGTTGTGGAATGTTATTCCATTTGTTTTTTGACAGGCTTCATGGAAGGAAGTTCTATAATTTTTTTCAAGTTTTTGTGGTCACATGCTGCAGTAAAAAGGGAGGAGAGAGCAGAGGAGAAAGAAGTAACTGATGGGTGGTGGATGTGTTGACTACATGCTTCAATCTGTTTTACTATTTCAGCCTAATGGAAACAAGACTGAGATGCCCCTGTTAGATTAACTTAAACCAGCAGTATTTATGGAGAATAATAGAAAATACATAAGTTAGATGGACCCAACAACTGTGTTTGGTAATTAACCTTCATGACTTAAACACCTATCACGTGCTGAACCAGCCTGACTAGCCTCAATCTGGGATTATCTTCCGCACATCATTTGAGGATTTATTGAGGGAATAGTGGATTCCGCATGTTGTCATTAAAACTCCATTGTAGATCAGAGATCAGGCGAGAATCTTATATTCATCTCTGTTCTCAGATGATACTTCTAGTATTGGGAGGATTGCTCCTGATCCCCACTTATCCCCAGAAGAAAGGGAGGCTTTCCCTCCCTTTCTCAGAGGAGGAGGTTCACCAGGCAGTTTTTTCCATGACAGGCTATAGGGCCCCTGGCTCGGATGGTTTTTCTCTTATTATTCTACCAGAGGTGTTGGAGTATCATCAAGGGAGGTCTCATTGCTGCATTGAGAGAATTTCAGAAAAGCAGAACTCATTTGGGTGGTATTAAGAAGACTATCTTGGTACTCATTCCCAATAAATCAGGTGCTCAAGATTTTAAGAATTTTCAGCCTATCAGCTTGCTCAATGGCACTTACAAGATCATCACCAAAGTTTTAGCTAGGAGGTTGGTTTCTGTGATGAACTCTTTGATCAGTGATTTTCAGGGAGCCTTCATTAGAGAGAGACATATTTTGGATAACTTCATAATGGCTCATGAGTGTATTTATGCCTACAGACAGTAGAGGAGGAAGGGTGTGGTTCTGAAGCTGAATTTTGAAAAGACCTATAACAGATTAACAGGGTCAACTGGCAATGTCTCTTTGATGTCCTACACAACAATGGCGTTTGGAGCCGCCTGGATTAAGTGGGTGAGAGCTTGTGTCACTTCAGTCTCCTTCACTGTCCTTATTAATGGGAAGATGATGCCATGGTTCCATAGTGGTTAGGATCTGCACCAAGGGGACCCTCTTTCCCCCCTTCTCTTTGTGCTGGTGGCTAGTGTGGTTAGTAGGGTGTGGCAGAAGGCAAAGTATTCTAGGCTGTTCACAGAGATGGCCCCTCATTTTCTCATCTTCAACATGCTAATGATACTATTTTATTGTTAGAGGATGTGGGCCAATCCCTTGCTACGACAAGGCTTTTACTGGAGCTTTTGGAGGAGGTTACTGGCTTGAAGGTTAATTTCCATAAAAGACTGTTGGTTGGAGTGAATTTGGAGGACACATCTTGTGGAGGGCTGCTACCATGTTGGGTTGTGCCTGTTCCCAATCTCATACCCGGGACTTCCTCCTTCCCCAGGGGGGGCCTGTTGTGCTAATTGGCATCCCACTAATCAGCGGTACAAATCTAGACTTGCAAGGTGGAAGGCGCAGTTGTTGTCTAATGGGGGCCGCCTCACTTTGTGCAGTTCAGTTTTGGATAGTCTCCCGACCTATTTTATCTCTATGTTCCGCATACTGTGCTCCGTGGCCCAAAAGCTTCATTCCATCCAGAGCAAATTCTCTTGGCACGGTTCAGGAGATAGGAGTAGAGGGTGGCATGACATTTCCTGGGGTAAGTTTACCACCCCCAAGCAGCAAGGAGGTCTGGGCCTGAAGAAGATCAGAAACTTCAATTTGGCTCTCCTGGGAAAATGGTTATGGCGGTTGGGGAGTGGGGAAGAGAGGTTATGGTGTGATGTTAACAGGAGCTAATATTTTTCCTCCTCTAGTGTTTGGGGCCTAGACTCCCCCACCCTCGGCATTGGGCATCCCCTTTGTGAATGGATATCATCTCTTGCAGGGACCTTATTATTTCTAGAGTCCCGGTGTAGCTGCGGGATGGCCGCAATTGTCTCTTTTGGACATAGAAAAAAGGATCCGTTCGGCCCAAGAATCGTCCAGGGCCAATCCAATCCGGATCGGGCCGATTAAGACCAGAATCGACCTAGATCGGCACTGGCCGATCCGATCCGGAATCGCCCGATCCAATCCGGATTGGCCGATTCTACCTTCCATGCATTTGGAAGGACAGATGGTGTGGTGATTTTATTTTGGAGTCCCTATTCCCACGTCTCTCCACTATTTCACCGGTTCCCTGTGGTTCTGTCACCCAGTTCTTGACCTATAGGTCGCAACTCGCAAGTGCCTCCTGAGCTCCCACTTTTAGGCGTCATTTCCATCAGAGGGAGGTGAAGCAGTTCTAATCGTTGTTGAGTTTGCTATCTACTTATCACCTACAGGTTGCGGAGGACGAGTGGATCTGGAGAACAAGAAAGGAAGGTAGATACTCGGTCAAATCAACTAATAAAGTCTGCTCAGATGAGGGTGTGCGTTTTGGTTTCTTCCAAGAAGTTTGGAGACCGAACTGCCCTCTCAAGGTTAAGATTTTGGTTTGGAGGATTGCTCATGGGAGACTTCCTACTAGGGATCGGTTGGCCCACTTCTTCCCAGATTTAAGCCTCGCTTATTGGCTTTGGGGGGCTAAAGAGGAATTGATGGTCCACCTTTTTATGGGCTGCTCATATTCTTAGAAGATATGGAGGGGGATTGTTGCAAGACTGGTTGTTTTATCACCCTGCGAGGCGGAGTCTCCTTTTTGCTTCAGGATTGGCATAAGCCTTGGCCCCTCAAGGCAGATAGGTTGGTGTGGTAGCTCATTCTTCATGCCACCTTATGGGTAGTGTGGGGGGGACGCAACCATCATATTTTTAGGAGGAAGTCTCGTGCTGAGGAGGCAATGATGCTTTTTGTTTTGGATAAGGTGAAGAAGTGGGCGGCCACTCTCTCTAATGTAAATTCATCTTTATCTCTACTTTTTGGGGCATTGGATGATTAGCCTCTCTCACCATCTTGGCGTATTTTGATGTATGGGTGTTTTGGGGTTGGTTTCTTTTTGGGTTTGGACCAACCTATACTTATACATTATCTTTCTCTTAATATATTCATGTGGTACTACTCACTTTCAAAAAAAAAAAACTCCATTATAAATTGAATAAAAAGAGTATATGTTACAATCTCCTCTTTCTTTTTAGATTAGTCCCAAAGTGTCAGATATTGTTATTCACATCTGGCAATTTTCTGTCTTCTCCATCATGTTTGGCTTATCACCTGGTATGTGGTGTTTTCATGTTATAGGATATTCTGATTGCATTTTTATTTATTTTCTATTTTCCTTTATTCATTTCTTTTGAGGTGAACAGTGAGTTTGCATTTGAGGTATACGGATCTGAATTGTTGCAAGAAACTCCAGCAGATAACAGAGGTCAGCGGTGAAGGAGCTGGTATGGAGATGTAAGAGGGATGTGCTTTGTGTACAAAAGACAATATAGGAGGGGGTTGGGAGTGATATCATGAGGGTGATCAGGGGTGCAAGACAATTCAATTCATGGAGGGTGGTGTGGTGTGTGGGGACATGAGAAGGCTTGGGTTGTTGTTTTAGAAGATGGTCTCGTCATGTGGATGCTGTCTTGGATGATGCTTTGTGATAGAGTGAAGGAATGTGCTGTTGTTTTTGTAATGTTGATTCCTATACTTGGTCCTTTTGCTTTCTTTTGGGGAGTTAGAGTGGAGCTCGCAGTATAGGTGGTGGTGGGTTGTTTTTTTGGATGTCTCACACTCTCACCTATATTTGTACATTCTTTTTCCTCTATCATTAATATGTTGTGGTACTATTCACCTTCAAAAAAACAGGATCTTTATGGATTAAGCCAATTCCAAAAACAAAAGGATCATTTTTTTATGAAGAAGACCAGCTGCAACCACCGTGCCTCCCTGGCCCAAAATAGTGCATCCAGTAGACTCCTCCTTAAGTAAGAGGCAACGGGAAAACAAAACAGAGTTTCCCGTATCAAAGACAAAAGGGAGTTGATCATCCAGGATTCATCTTAACATAGGAGCAACAGACCATGTCAGCTCCTCATCATACTGAAACCATACTAGTTTTATGAAGCTTTTAACACTTCATTTGCATTGCCCGACCATGGATCACGGGATCTGAGTACAAGCTCCTTCTGGTTGGCTGTACCGACAAAATTCCACCTGACGGGGAGACCCCGCACCCATTTGATAAATTTCAAGGATTTTTTGTTCATATATCCTTTGTGCTATGATACAAGAGTTGATAGCATATCTTCCATCCCGCCAACAAAAACCCATCCTCCAATATTCACTAGAAAAGTAAGAGAAAGGTTCTTGTTTTTCTGCCTCCTTACTGTATCCTAAAACCCCGTTGTTTGACCAAAAGATAAAGGATAATGAGGAGAAAAATATGCCCTACATACGCGGCTTTTACGATATAACAAACAGTAAGTGCGGTCCACGCACTAGCTACGGTTTTCAAAGTTTGTTTACTTAGCTCTTGGAGACTCGCAAAACATGCACACAGACTAGCCAAGCTTCCGGAGCTCGGAAATTTGTTCAGTCTGTCCTAGTGAGGAATCACGAATTTAGAAGTCTCTTTCAAAAAACCCTAATTTTTATAAAAGACGCTTCCGATCAACCACCGAACCCACAGGCTCCGCAACAAGTAAAAAGATCCCAAATCCACAGCCAGCGCACAGAAATTAACCAACAACCGGTGAAAAAGACCCAAGCCACCAAATCCGACGCCGTAGGCAAACAAAGAAACAGACGGAAGACCCAAGGAAAGAAACCGCAGAAAGATGACACCACTGCCGCCCCCCCCCCAGCACCCACACAGTAACCAACTCTAAACGAGAAGGAAACCCCCAGAGGTAGAGGCAGACGGTGGGGGAGAAGAAGGCGAGGAAGAAAATTGGGGAACCTGACGAAGCTGCTCTTTGTACGTCGACAGATTGGAGACAAGCTCCTCGATGCTAAGCTCTTCGCCCCCCTGCATGTTTCCGCTCCCCCGCGCCTCCCCCCTCTCTCTTCTCCCGCTTTCCGGCTTCCACGCCCTTCTCCTTGCAGAGCGTGTGGGAATTACTCGAAGAAACCGAGCGCCGCTGCCCCCGCGCCCTACCTGGATGTTTACGGAGATCGAAGCAGTTATGTTGTGTTAATTTTAACTTAAAATTTAAAATTATAAAAATTGATGTTATTTAGTAAAAATATTAAATTGGGAAAATTAATTATAGATATTTGTCAGAGAGTGTTACTTTTTTCCTTATCCCTGTCAGAATACTGAAAGACGTAAAGTCCTTACTTTTTCGCCTAGTTTAATTTGGAGTCCCTATTTTTGAGACGTCACCATTTACGACCATCGATTCATGAGTTCCGTCTTTTTTACATCTATTTATTTTTTTCATTCTCGTCTTACCCTTCCGTTCTTTCGAATGACCTTTTTCAAATCGACACTTATCCTTCTATCCTTTCGAAGGCCCGTGAACTGACATTGATGGAAAATTGCTCTTACATAACGTGTAGAGCACACTTACAACAACCATTGACATCACTTACACAAGTTCTTTCAAAGAACCGTTCTTCACAACTATAAAAGGAACTCAGGTCCTCATACTTATCCTTCTGAAGCTTCTCTGAGTCTTCTTCTTCTTATATTTTTTGTTCGTCTTCTTCCTCTTTATTTACATATGTCTTCATCTGACGGTGCTTCCCACAAGGATGGGAAGGAATCGGCGTCATCGGCGCCACCGGCCTTTAACCCCGACTTCTGGAGGGGTTTTTACACTGGCTAGAGGATGGCTTTAGACAAAGCCTCTCGGCTGTACGGCAACAAGGGCCTCACCAACATCCGCCCTGACATCGACCCTGAGGCAGAACCCATATGTTCCTCCTCCCCTCCCTCCCCTCTTTGTTCCTCCTCCCCTCTCTCTTCCCCCGAGTCATCGGCTTAAGGAGTATAGAGAGTTATTGTAATGAGGCTTATTTTTGTAATATATATTTTTTTTTATACAGTCTTCTGTAGCTGCTATATAATCCATTGTATGTGCTCTCTATCATGCAAACTCAACATGTTAGCAATAACATAATGTAACATGCTATTATCTATATTATAATCAAAATAAGTAAATATTGTAACAAACTATTACGTATACTGTAATAGTGTAGTGCTTGTACTGCCAGTAGAACTGTAAGCGTGTAGTGATCGTACTGCAGTTAGAACTGTAAGAGTGTAGTGTTCGAACTGTAACATGTTATTATCTATACTATAATCAAAATAAGTAAATACTGTAACAAGTTATACGATGTACTATAATAGAAAACGTTAGTAGGACAGTGTCCTCACTGTAATAAATAAACATGTTTTTTCTCAAGTAAATGTACAATATAATTATATGTGTAGTAGGAAATTGGACGTGCGGCAACTATGGTTCTTCGCCTTGAGCTATATACGCTCTGAATGTTCTTGTGCATTGAAGTACGCTTTGATGAAGTGGACGGCGAACCTAGTTTGCACGCTTGACATGTCATCCTAAAAGAAGGGTTTGCCGTTTAGAGAAGATGGTTGATTGTTGTGTGTGAGGTTGATTGATGGCATGGAGTACCTGACTACTTGATAAACCCACTTATCTAACTAAGAAATGGATTGCAAATGCTGTATCACGTCCTAATAAAAGTATATTTATCGAAAATGACAGAAAACGGACACAAGAAATAGAACTAGTGTTTATTCATTCAATACTAACATTGCGGATGTATTTTTTTTTAATATAACACTCCTCATTATAGTCTATATGAGGAGTAGAAAAGCGAACACTCCTATATACATGTCATATCACCATACTAAAGAAAGATAAAATGTTTGAACTTCTGAAGTCGGATGATCCACTCAGCACACACTTGCCCCTTAAGCATCCTCCACATCTTGGTCACCTGAAATGGTAGGATATGTGAGCTAACTAGCCCAGTAGAATTCAACTCCTCAAATTAAAGGGACTAAAATATTCAACACCAAGATAAGTGATCTAATGGATATCAATATTGAATGTCAAGATGGCTGAACAAGCATGTCAATAAGATAGTAGACGGAAGACAGAAGTACTGAAAGGTAAACACATGGTCAAGACTTCATGATAATGTTCATATTCCGATTCATATACACATTCATACATGAAAAATAACATGATGACTAATCAAGCTTGTATTAATGCAATGTCAAATATCATTGGATCTTTTATCGTTCTGTACGGTCTGTAAACGAATTCGGGTGCTCCTCCCAAGACTGGACCAGCCCTATTTGCACAGGCATATATATCAAGTGGGTCCAGGGACCCTATAATTGTCATCACAAGTCATTCATAATGATGGTAGTACTCATGTAACGTAGCACGTTTTTCGGATCTTCGTGGATCTTCGTTTAGTGGTCGTTCGGATCTGCGTTTACTGGCTTTGGTGTGGTGCTCATGACCAATGTGGGGTCATTGAGCCTTGGTCGTGGTTTCCAAGCATTGTGCGGGGCTTAGTGGGTCGTCAGGTTAGGCCCATAGTACCTGTTGGTTCATTGGTTGTGAACGTGACGGGGTTGTGCGTCGCGTTCTGAACGCGACAGCCCTGGTGGTCGCGTTCTTGTTGCCGCTTTGGGGCGGTCTTCGTCTGCATGCGCGCCGCGTGTCACGCGCTGGGCGACATGCTGACGTCGGCCTTGTGAAGGCGATGCCCTAGTCCGTCGCGTTAAGGTCACGACGAAGAGGTACGTCGCGTTCTTAACTGAGTTGCGTTTTTAAGAAGGTTTGGCCGAACAGAGCTGCAGTGCGCTCTGTTCAGCCAGGGGAGCTTGCTGCGGGGTTTTGCTGGGCGATTCAACGGTTTGACGGTGCTTTTGGCATGATCTCGTCGTGAGGACGTCGTGCGGAGCGGGGGAAACACCGGGAGTTCGTGTTCTTCGTGAAGGTAGGGAGATCCCACCTGGTTTCATTGCGTGGATCGCGTATGGAGCATGTTTGATTTGTGTAATGCTTTATAAACAATAGATACCATGTTTAGGTAATGGAATGAGCATGAAAACCGGGTTGGTTTACTGTTTAGGGTGGTTTGCATGGTAAATCCGGGGAAGGGTTCCGGATTAGGGTTTTCGCCTGTGAAGGCGACAGACCCTGCCATCGCGACTAGGTCGCGACAGGCCGACCCGTCGCATTAAGGTTTCCTAACGCGACACATCGGGGTGTCACGTTCTGAAGGCGACAGCACCCTATGTCGCGACCTCAGCTGAGAGGTCCTATTTTTGCATGGTTTCAGTGTTTTGGCTATCCGATTATCGGTATTCGATATGTATGGTTATGGAGAGCGGTGCATTGGCACCTGCAGCGCTCCTTGAGCGTGTTGTTTACGTAATGGACGTGGTATTTATGTGGTTCGGGTGTGTGCATGGCACATACTCTACTGTGGTTAATATGTTGATCGTGATAGTTGGGCAATGAGGTTCCAGTGTGAACCTAGCCTCAATCTTTTGACGTCTTTTATAGATTAATAAAGATGGTTTAACTAATATAGTTGAGTAAAGTTAAGAGTTAGTATATGATTATTGTACATTGTGTTTATGTGGCAATGGAGGTCACCACGTGACCAATGACAGGCCAGGTATGGTTGGTTACTGTAGTTATGTATGTGTCTGTGTAGGTTAGCTTGTGGGTCATGGAGTGACCAAGACAAGCTATTCCTTGCACTTGTACCATGGTTTGTAATAAAGATTATATATTAAATATTGTGGTTTGTGCATTGCCGAGTTTGGTGGTCCAGCGCCTGTTCTGGAATACCTCTTCAGTTGAGTGCCCCGAGTTCTGTGTGAGCCAAGCACGTGTGTGTGCTCGGGGCTTGTCCTGGTACAGTGGTACCGTCGAGGTCTTGTCCTCTTCCTGGACACCCTCGCTCTCGGGGAGAGTTGTCGTCCGGCTGAGGGAAAGATGGCAGAGGGCAGCGACTTATGAGAGCTTGTTGTTTGGTCGCTTGTAGCGTGCTCGTAGCTGGGGGGTTACGGACACCAGTAGACGTACTGGGCCCCAGCTAGTCCTAGTTTCCAGTGCCTCACTTTAAGGAGCTTGGGCCAGAGTCCCTAAAGGTGTCAGGCATGGACCTACGGGGTGTGTGACCTGCAGGTGTGGTGGTTTGGTTGGTCTCCACAGTTCTTTGGCTTTACTTGTGGTTGTGGAGCGGCAGTTGGACATTACGTCCGTGGCTACGAGACTGAGAGGTAGTTCTTGTGTTGTGTTGTCCAAGTTGGATACTGGCGTCATGAACCAGTGGTTCGTTCCCGTGTGGTGGCGTCGACGTCCTTTCCGAGTCATGCTTTGCTACTGGTTGTAGCTCGTTTGTGGTGACTCGTTAGTTGAGGTTTTACCCTTCGACGTGTGCCCTGGTGTTGGCACAACTGAGTTTGTGGTTGGACTTGTTGTGGTGTGCCCTGTGGTGGCACTAGCTTGGTTGTGGTTTCTATGGTGGTACCTCGTGGTAGTAGGTACATGTACCCCGTATGGGTAGTGGTTTGTGATGGTACGCCGTGTACCCGTCTTTTCAGGTGTTGAGGTGGGCGGTGCTCGAGGTCGTGTGGTGAGACCTTCCACTCATTGTGTTTTACCCTTCTCGGGTAAACTTCCTATTATGGTTTTAGTGTGTGATGGATTGGCTTGTTGTAGCCAATCCTACTGTCATGTGTGTGGCTTCCGACGTATTGTGGTTTCAGGTATACTGGACCAGTTCTCGATTAGCAGTCCAGTTACCCTTGAGTTTGAGGTTCGCCTGTGAAACTTGTGGCCTCGGCAGAGGTGTGCCTATGTGGTTTGTAGCTTGGGCGACCAATTGTTGTGGCAGTGTGCCTGTGAGGCTGTGGCTTAGGCACTGCTATCGCTGGGCGGACTAGTAGTGTTGTACTAGTCCTGTAGTCCCACGTTCCTTCTGAGGACTTTATGTTTATTGTTACATTTATGTTTAGTTGTTATTTAATGTAAATGATGTGAGTATGATATAGTTTGGCTATCAGTGTTGCCAGTGAGACCCTCTGGGGTTGAGGTCTTTTTATAGCTTCGTGTGTTACTTTTGGGTGGCCCCTACTGAGCCTATGACTTGTTGAGGCTCACTCCCCCTATAGTTCTTTTAAGGGCTTGCCGTTTGTGTGGCTTGCAGTGGCATTGTGACAGACTTGTACCACCAGCAGTAGGGTTAATTATGTTGTGTGAGCTTGTGCTTCCTCGGGGTATGCCCCATGTAGTTGTACTTTTTAATTGGACATGTAATAATGTATTGGGACAGTTGTAAATTGTTATATGCAGATATGAGCACATGTATTTTCTTGTGTCTTATTCTATGGTTGTTGTCTTTTATACTCTTACTGGACACGTGTACGAGCTATCCCTTACGAGACTTCAGTCCGTTCGCGAGAGGCAGATCTAGATATGGAGCCTTATTGGGCATAAGTGTAACACCCCGGCCCCCCTTGGGCCCTTGGCCCCGTCCTCTGGGTCGCGGCAGGGCGACTGCCACGACGTGGTTCCGATCGCGAGCAATGTCTGGTTCTGCTTCATATTGCGACAGGGGTATGTCGCCTTCTTGAATGCGACATACCCTATGTCGCCTTCTGGTTTGATGGATTGCGACAGGGGGTGTGTCGCCTTCTTGAAGGCGACATACCCTATGTCGCCTTCCCATCGCGTCGCCCCAGACGCAGTCTGACAGACGTGACAGGCGTCCTTTGTGTCAGTACGGCTCTGGCGGTGTCGGGTGAACGCGACAAGATGGTTGTCGCCTTCACTTTTTCGAATTCCGAGATTTGACCGTTGTCAGTGGCATTGCGACATACCCTATGTCGCCTTCTGTTTCCCAATGCGACACAAGATGTGTCGCCTTCTCAGGATCCGGGCTTAAAGCCCGGGCGCCCGAGCCCTTTCCCCTCTCTCGCGTTTTCCTCCCCCCCTTTCCCTCTCACCCTCTCGGAGCTCCGGTGGTTTTGGGGGTGCCTCCCCCGTGTTGAGGCGGCCGTGCTGAGGAGGGTGTCGCTCCGTTCGTGCAGGGGTCGCGTTCGTGCCGTGCGGTGCGAGGAGGAGACGTTTCTACCTACGAGAAGGCCCCAACGGGTTCGTTCTTCGCGTGGAGGTAGGGACTCTTGATCCTCTCGCCCTAAGCATGATCCCCTCCCCGTCTAGACTGTGGTTCCTGTGTGGTTGGGGTTTGGGGAGTGTGAGTTTCCATGCTCGTGTGAGTGAGGTTTCCTCCGAGCGTAGAATCCATGTTCTTGGGGTATTCGAGGGTGGTTTGTGTGTTTACTAGCTTTCTAGCATGATGAGCATGCTCCCCTCCCTCGCCGTGTAGTGTTTCTCCCGTTTTGGGGAGGTTCCCGGAGAGAGAGCTCCGGAACCCCCGTCTGGCCTGAAGGCGACATACCCTGTGTCGCCTTCTGACTGGTATTGCGACATGGGGTATGTCGCCTTCTTGAATGCGACATACCCTATGTCGCCTTCTGGTTTAATGGATTGCGACAGGGGGTGTGTCGCCTTCATGAAGGCGACATACCCTATGTCGCCTTCTCAGCTAGAGGCAGGTTGTGCTTCCGCCGCTTCCGTTTTCGCTTTACTGTACCCGTGGCACCTGTGCTAGTTTCCTAGTACGGTCTCACACTAGTCGTTCGCCCGGTGCGCGGCACTTGAGGGCTTGTCCCGTACGAGAGGTTGTTACCGTTACCTGGGACCCCCGTCCTCGGGAGCCTGTTGAGGGAGTACTCCAGGCTACGAGTGTGCTCGAGTTGGCAGCCACCAGGCGGACTCTGGAGCTGAGGGGAAAACGGTGGTTAGGACAGTGGCGTGTGAGTCGCTTGCAGAGCTCTCGTGGTTGGTCTGGGACGCCGAGGACAGTTGGGAGTTCTACTCGGCGCAAGCCAGTCAGTCCTTCTTCTCACTGCCTCGCTCCTTACGGCCCCGGAACCGTTTGGAGAGGTCAGGCGTGGGACCGTAGTCCGGCCAGACTACGGCGGTTACAGTTGTGGTACTTGTGTCCTACCTCGCTCTGACGAGACGCGAGGGCCAGGACCTGGGTCGAGGATAAGACGTCTGTGGACGCACCTGACCGTCTGACTAGTGGTGTTGTTCCGTAGCTAGTGTTCCTTGTCCAGGCGGAGCTCCCTCGCCTGTGTTTTACTAGCCGTGTGGTGGTCACGACGAGCAGTCGTACGGAGTTTCCGACCGAGAGTACTTTCCGTACCGTGCTAGCTTTAGCTTCATTTCCGCACTTTCGTTGTAGGTAGAAAGATATAACTGCTGTCTTTCCCTTATTAATAGTTATATATGTTCCTCTTCCTCTGCCTGTTTAGAGCCAGTAGGAGATTGGTAGTCCCTACTGAGCTTCTGTGTGAAGCTCATCCCTCTGTTTTCCAGGTGAGTCTTCTCAGCAGCGGCAGGGCGCGCGTCAGGCGGAGGAGACAGGGCGGTAGTCGAGGTCCCTGTAGCTAGCAGTGGTTCCCCCTCTCAGTGTACGTCACCCTCGGGGTATGCCCCTAAGGGACTTGTCTCTCCCCTTTCCTTACTTGTACTAGTGTGCGTACGTTGGGACTGTACTTAGAGCAGTACGCAGCGGTCTCGCTTTACTTTCCTGTTTCCGCTTGTACGCTTCTAGCTTAGCAGTTGACGTTTACTTCCGTTACATATCCTGTCAGACGCGTGTTATAGCTCTTCCGGGTCCCTCGGATCCGTGGGCGGCGATCGCGAAAATCGGGTCCTCGCGTGGGCCGAGGGTCGGGTTCTCGGGTCGTTACAATAAGTATCCAGGGCCGTCACAACTCAAGTACTCAAACTCTCATGTAATCAAAGATTGTGGATCAAGGTCACTGAACACGGGAGAATGTAACCAATTAGGAACTACTCGTACTTGGAGACTTCAAGAACAATTCAAAGTAGGAAAGGAAAAAACAATTGGATGACCTCTTTAGTGATATGTTGGTAAAACCCCAAGGGAATGAAGGAGGTAGTTTGTTAGGCTAATAGCATGAAGTATCAGCAAGAGATTGAGTAATGTAAGGTACTAGAAGACTGGCCCAGACAGTATATGTCGACAGCCAGGAGGTGGTTATCGACAGGTGCACGCATCCAGAACCATTTTCTGGAGTCTGGGCAGTACCTGTCGACAGATCTGGGTTGGCTGTTGACAGGACAGACCCATCTGTCAACAGGTAGGTGATATCTGTTGACAGATGCTGGTTTTTCTGAGAATTTGGGTTCTGGAAGCTTGGTGCCTGTCGACAGATGATCAATTCCCATCTATCGACAACCGCCAAGTCAACTTCCAAAAATGGTTTAACCACCACTCTAAGGGTCTTATCAATGGGACCTATGGATCTAAACACAAACAATATCAACTAGAAAGACTTGTTTCTAGCTTTCACAACTAGTTTACATGTTGGACAAGATAAAACATGAGAAGCACAATCTACACATGATTATCTAGAATCTTTAAACTACAAGGTACTGGAAGAACAACTCTTATAACAATGGTTGCTTGCACTCAAAAAGAAGATTTCTACATGATGAACACACAGTTCCAAAAGTATTTATGGAGTCAAAACAAGAGCTTGAGGATTCGAACATCTAAACAGGAGATGAACACACTGTTCTAAAGTTGGTTTACAAGTTTAGAGGCAAACATGTACGTGGTTATGAACTTCTTAGAAAAAGTAGAAAACAATGATAGAAAAAGAAGAGAGAACCCTACCTAACTTGAAGGATAAAACCTTCTCTTCCAAGGCTCATAGCTAGCAAAAGGAAGAAGATGTTAAGGGTGCAATCGTAGCAGTCCACCGCAGCTACAACTTGTAGCACCTTCAGTAAGAGCAGTAGAAGCAGCATCTCTACTAGCAACCTTGACAGCTTCAGCAGTAACTTACCCACACAAGTTTGTAGCATAGCAACAGCAGGAGCAGCAAGAATAGGAACAAGACCCAGCAGATGCAAACGTTGGAAAGGCTGGTATGATGGTTATTGGGAGGTTTTTATAACCCTCTACGCATGCCATACACGATGGCACGTTGGTCATCAAGGTGTCGCAGTAAAAACCATTTCTACACGTTTACCATGCAAAACTTATGGCTTACACATAAGGTATAAGTGTGTCAGCATCTTGCCCATGTGAAGTGGCTTCCCCAGCTCCTAACACGTAGGCATCCTTTAATTCAAGAAAATATCTACCGTAAATGGGTAATAAATCAGCTGGCCCATTTAACCCTAAGTTTATGTGTTCAAATGATGTCTATTCATGTTAAAATTTCAACCATAGACTAATGAAAAGGTTTTACAAATTATGGTGATTTTAGTTCAATTTTTAGAATTTATTTTTCACCTAGCAAAAATTGTCCGAAAAATAGTTGTGTCGGCTTAATCTCAAAATCCGTACGTCAAAAAATCTAGATATTTACATTTCTGATATCACCACATTTTTCTGGAAATTATGGTATTCTCAGATTTTATTTTCGTTACAAAATTCTGGTGTCGCCCTGTCGGAGGGTGCACCTCTGGGTACGACACTAGAAATATCATTTATTATCACCAGTAAATCCTAAATTAAGATGAATTACATTTCATGATAATAGTTATGTTTAATCATCAAATTATTCATATTTTCTAATACATAAAATTTTTGGGGTGTTACAACTCTGCTCTACTAAAAGAAATTTGGTCCTCCAAATTTAACAAATAATAAGAGTGTAACTACTAACCTATAAATAACTCCATATACTTGGTTTTGATGGCATCTTCCAGTTCCCACGTTGCTTCTTCTTGTCCTCGCTTATTCCACTGAACCTTTAATAATGAAACTTCCTTGTTTCGGAGTTGCTTGATTTTTCGATCGAGGATTTGTACAGGTATTTCTTCATATGCCAAGTTTTCTTGTACCTCTAGATCTTGATATTCAATAATGTGCTCTGGATCGTAAACATACTTCCTCAACATTGACACATGAAAAGATAATATGTATATTGGATAGTTGTGGTGGAAGTGCCAATTGGTATGTCATCTCTCCAACTCTTTTCAATATCTCAAACGGTCCAATATATCTTGGACTTAATTTTCCCTTGATACCAAACCTCTTGATTCCTCTTCGAGGAGATACTTTAAGAAATACATGATCACCTTGTTGAAATTTCAGCTCTCTTCTTCGTCGATCTGCATAGCTTTTCTGTCGATCTTGGGCAGCTTTTCATTCGATCTTGTACCAATTTAATAATTTCTGTTGTTTCTTGGATCATTTCAAGTCCAAGAATGTGTGATTCCTTTAACTCCACCCAACACAATGGTGATCTACACTGCCAACCATATAAAGTTTCAAATGGTGTCATTTGGATAGTAGACTGATAACTATTATTATAACCAAACTCCATAATTGCTAAATGATTACTTCAGTCATTACCAAATTCTAGAACACAAGCTCGGCACATATCCTCAATAATCTGATTTACCTGTTCTGTCTGTCCATCGGTTTGAGGATGAAATGCAGTACTAAATTTCAGTTTGGTTCCCAATACATCTTGTAGTTCTCTCCAGAAGTGTGAAGTGAATCTTGCATCTCTGTCAGAAATAATGTCTTTTGGGACTCCATGTAATCGAACAATTTCCTTCATGTACAGAGCTGCTAAAATACTGACATACCATCTTGTTTTAATAGCCAAGAAGTGAGCTGATTTTGTAAGCCGATCTACTATTACCCATATTGCATCATATCCACTATGTGTTTTGGGTAATTGATAATCTCATAATTATTATGAATAATCTTGCCATTTTATTGACAAATACTTGATAAATTCATAAATCTCTATTATCATTGGATTACATGGACGATAATTGATTAAATCTCTGATGTGTTGTATTTTCAGGATTAATGGGCCAAGAAATGAAGTGTCAAATGGGCCAATAAATTTGATTGGATCAAGAGAGAATAATGAGATATTCTATGTTTTTTAAATATTCCCTCTCTCTCTTTATTTTCAAAAACACTTTCTCACTTTTAAAATCCCATCTCTATTTTCCAAAAAATCTCTCTTTCCTTTAATCTCTCCCCCTTCCTCTCTTTTCTCTAACACTTTATAAACTCTCCCCTCTCTTTCTCATGCTATTCTTTTTCCTACTTTTTCTCTCTCTCCTCTCTCTCCGGCGCACATCCCTTCCTCCGTCTCTTTCTTCTTCCTCCTCTCCTCCTCTTCCCCTTCTCTTTCTTCCTCTCCCTCGGTTTCTCTCTCTTGCAAAAGAAGCAGCAGCAGCTGGCCGCCTGGCCGCACAGCCTGGCCGCGCCCCTTGCGCGCCCGGCCCCAGCTACGACCCCGCCTGGCCGCACCCCCTGCCGCACCCGAGCGCGCCCGGCCCGCACCGCCTGCCGCACCCCTTGCGCGCCCGGCCTCAGCCGCGACGCCGCCTGGCCCCGGCCGCGACCTCGCCGGCCCGCACCGCCTGGCCGCACCCGCACCCTTCCTACGTCATGCACGAAGGCGACCGGGCGCCTTCTCTCTCCTCTCGGTGCCCTCTCTCTCATCGCTCTCTCCTCTATCCTCTCTCTCTTCTCTCTCTATTTCGTCTCTCTCTTCTCTCTCTCTCATATTTTGTTCTCTCTCTCTCTCTCTCTTCTCTCTATTTCTCATGTTTTCAGTTATTGTAATTGTGAGTTATTCTTCTTAACTTAAACAACACGTTGTTAGTCTTTTATCTATTTAGTGAGTTGTAGTTTTTAATCTCATCTCATGGTCTTTCATCTACTCTTTATCTCTCTCTCTCTTTATCTATTTCACGTAGTTTAAATTTATTTCGTGCAACTTAGTCTTAATACTACCACGTTATTTTCTTAAGCAAAAACTCAAGATTTTCAACTCTAAAATCTTTTTTCCCATGGATTCTACTCAGCTCTCACCACTTAACTATTGTTAAAATCGTTAGTGTAAGCCGATAATTTTGAGATCGTTAGTCACGTGTTTAACGACGCATTCGTGGGCTATCAATTTTTGGCGCCATTGCCGGGGAATTAGATTTTTAGTTTTGATAATCTTGGTTTTTTTGTATATATTCGGCTAATATTTTCTTTCTTTTTGTAGGTATCAAATAAAAAGTGAAAAATCCTGAAAATTGCAAAATTGAAGAATCTGTCAGAAATCTGTCACTGAAAGGGAGATCTGTAAGTAAAAGGGGCTGTTTTGGAAAAAAATCCGAAAATTGCACCCAAAAAATCAGAAACAAAGGTAAGTGAGGTGAGTTTCCTTCTCTCTCTCACTCTTTCTGTTTGTTTTACTTTCCAAAAGAACGAGGGATTGCGTTGGAGGTAAGTACCCTTAAAACCCTCTTGATTGAGTTTCCTTTTCTTAGTTGCCATGTTTAGACAATTACTAAAAAAAATCAAAAAAATCAATCATTTGAATCTAATAAAAGATGTCATGTCAAGATTAGAAACATTCCATCTTTAGGACATGCATCAATTAGATTTCCATCTTTAGGTTTTTTTTTTTTTTTTTTGAAAAGTTTCCTTTCTTGTCGAAGATTGCGGGAGGCAAGGTGAGAATCTCAACTTTCTTAAAATCATGATCATGCATTGCCATGCTTGCATAGAACCCCTTGTTTGATTTTGTGGTGTGCACATCATTTCTCAAATATTCTAAGGGCAATTTCCTTAACAAGATAAGGTGGGGATTTCATCACCCTTCCTTGGCCCACAAACCACGATTCTCCTGCATCTTTTTGCATTCCCAGCTCTTAATAAAAGACAGTAGACATTAAACCTAGGGTTCACAATGAGATTTTGGTCCACCTAGGCCCACTATCAAGTTTTGAAAATTGGTGTCTAAGGCTAGAGATTAAGTGGCAAATGCCTAAGCGGGAAAGTGGTTCTCTAATTAGGTCCCTACGAAAGTAGGGGGAGCCTCCCACTACCCCACCTCTTACCTGGCCGGTGGACATACATGTTAGTGGACTTAGGTTGGGTCTAAGTCACTTTGTGAGAAAGCTTACTTTTAGATCCCAGATCCCTAGGTCAATTAGGTTAATTGTTTGCAACTTATTTGTCTCTGCCTAAAAAAAATGAAATAATTAAAAAAATAACAAAAAGGGAAAAAAATTCTCATCTTTCTCATTCACAATCATATGTGGGCCAAGCCAGCACATTATATAGGCCATGGCCCAAACCAATTTTCATCTCTCATTCAACGTGGCCCAACCTACTTTGAAAATACACATCTCTTGTCAGCCCACTATGAAAGTTCATCCCCTGGGGTGGCCCAACTCTCATCTTTTACCCAAGATCAGGTCCACCATACTAATTTGTTCATAATGGGCCATCTTTTACCCAAGCAGAAACACAATATTTTCAATGGCCTTCCACCTCCACTCCTTACCCAAAAGATGAACAATATGTCCCTCCTACAGAATTGAGTTTGCTTTACCAAGATCCACAAGGGGAAATTCAAGGACCTTTTCTTGGTACTGAAATCATCTCATGGTTCAATGAAGGATTCTTTAGTACTGATCTACATGTATGTTTATCAAATGCTCAAAAAGGTACACCTTTCCAACCACTCGGAGAGATAATGCCACATTTGATACAGAGCGATCAACTGATTGTGGCCCAAGCCCAAAGTCCTCCTAACAATAACTTTCATCCTTGGGTCCAATTTCAAAATAATATTCATGATCAAGGCCATGATGGGGGACAACATGCAGATCCACATTCCACTTATACTTCTCCCCCACAATCAGGCCTATTTGATGATCAATTTGGGCAATCTATACAAAAGATCTGTGATGCTCAACAAGTCTTTGAGCAAACCTTCGCCCACCAACAACAAGAATTGAAAAAATCTTTTACCAAAACTGACCTTCTAATTGATCAGTTGATAGAAATCAGAAAGAGGCAAAATATTCAATTACCAACTCAATTAATTGACAATTATGAAAATCAATATCATGATTTTGATCAGCAATTTGACCCACAACTTTCACTTGAAACTCCACAACCTAATGTGACTATGGACATGTCCACTTGGCAAACTGAGTGTAATTTTAATATGTCAGATCAAGAGGAGATGGGTAGTTCTACAAATCAATTCATGATTTTTACCCAACTTGAATTTGACTGCCAAGAAGAGCCGAGCCATGATGTCGCCTGTGAAGAATACTCTAAGGAGTTAGTTGAACTCAAGTTGGAGGGAGAACAAGAGGAAGTGTACAAGGTAGACGATGATAAAACTTTATTTCTTGCCCTTCCTAGGTCTAATGTGACCTTAACCCAAGGAGGGGATGAAGAAAAGATGAGTGTGGAGATGGAATGGAGTCAAGTCATAAACCATTCTACTTGGATAGGGGAAGAGTTGAAAATTTTGCCTGGCAGTAACTCTGATGATGACTTTCATGATTTAGGGGATGATGTGGATCTAACACCCATCCTTGACATTGGCAAAGCTAAAGTCAATTTGAACATTATGCAATTAGCCAACTGGTCAAATCCACTTAGACTTGATGAAAATCTTTGTGTTAAAGAGCCTACACATCCAATTCCCAACAATTATGGTCTCCTTGACACTAGGCATATGGTGGAATCTCCAAGGATCCATGATACCCAAACCCTTTCTCACCTCAACAATATGAATATGAATCCTAAAATCGAGGTTGAAGAAAAGAATTTGGGAAAAATTAAGGTCCGAATTGAAGTGTTCAATACATTTGAAGACCTTAAGTGTGTAGAGGAATATTTTATAATTGAAGACATGATTCTTCCTCTATCATTTTCTGACTCTCTTTGGCAACAGGTTCGGCTCACGTATGTATAGATACAGTCTTTTCCTCCAATGGTACAAGAGCTAGCACTTAAAGGAGGATAAGATCACATGGTGGCTCATTCTTAATGCAACTCGTTGGTTATGGAGCTTTATGGTGTCTAGCTGAAGACGTTAAACTTAGCGCTTGTTGGGAGGCAACCCAAAATTTTTAGGATATTTTACTTATTTCTTCTTTTCTATTATGTTGTAGGTTTTTGGAGGCCCATTATCCTTGATGAATGAATTGAGCAAAACGCTTCCAGCAGGTTGTATCTCTCCTTTCCAAACTTCTGATGGTTGTGTTATCTGTTTGCCATTGAGGACAATGTCATTCAAGTTGGGGGAGGGAAATCTTTCAAATTTTAAAATCCTGCTAATAAACATCCCAAACATTATACTTAATGTATCACTTTTCATGAAAAGAATACCTCATTCTAGAATGATTTTACTTTAAGTATATACTTGTGCTAGTGGTACGTTAAAGGATGAATTTTGTAGTTATGTTCTTAGCATTTTCCTCAAACTACATATGAAATTTTATGGAACCTACACACATGAATTAGATGATGAATAAGTGTCATTCATGAGGGTGATGAGAGTTTTACCTAATACTCATGTTGAGGATTGACATTCTACACTCTTATTGAAAACTAATCGTGGGGAAAAAGCTACCTGCCTGCAAGTTATGAAAAAAAAATGATGACAAAATGAAGAAGGAAATCCCTAGCTTAGTAACCAGGCTTCGGCACCTCAAGAAGTGTAGAAGTTCGCGTCAAACAGTGAAAGGATATCCAAGTTTAAAAAAAAAATGATGAAGGATGAAAATGAAAAGGCAGAGTGAAAGCTACCTGTAATTCGAGGATTGAATTTAAGGAGTGTAGAGTTGATATCATCTCTAAGTAATGGGTAAAAAGCTCAAGCACTATCTTAGTAATGCTTATTGATCACAAGTGCATTCACGAAGGAAATGATAATTTCAAGTGTATATTGAGGAACTGTCTAATAACATGAACTGACATGTTTATCTTTGACACTTGCTACTAGAATTGCAAATACTTAGTGTTGATCAGTCTCATCTCTGCTTTCTTGACATGAAAAATGATGTTTTGAGTTCCTGTTAGTCCCAATTATTCACTTGTGTGCATTACTAAGGGACTAGCAATGAGTAAGTTGGGGGATGTGATAATCTCATAAATTATGAATAATCATGCCATTTTATTGACAAATACTTGATAAATTCATAAATCTCTATTATCATTGGATTACATGGACGATAATTGATTAAATCTCTGATGTGTTGTATTTGCAGGATTAACGGGCCAAGAAATGAAGTGTTAAATGGGCCAATAAATTTGATTGGATCAAGAGAGAATAATGAGATATTCTATGTTTTTTAAATATTCCCTCTCTCTCTTTCTTTTCAAAACACTTTCTCACTTTTAAAATCCTCTATCCTATTTTCCAAAAAATCTCTCTTTCTTTAATCTCTCCCCCTTCCTCTCTTTTCTCTAACACTTTATAAACTCTCCCCCTCTCTTTCTCATGCTATTCTTTTTCCTACTTTTTCTCTCTCCCTCTCTCTCCGGCGCACATCCCTTCCTCCGTCTCTTTCTTCTTCCTCCTCTCCTCCTCTTCCCTTCTCTTTCTTCCTCTCCCTCGGTTTCTCCTCTTGCAGAAGAAGCAGAAGCAGCAGCAGCTGGCCGCCTGGCCGCGCCCCTTGCGCGCCCGGCCCCAGCTACGACCCCGCCTGGCCGCACCCCCTGTCGCACCCGAGCGCGCCCGGCCCGCACCACCTGCCGCACCCCTTGCGCGCCCGCCTCAGCCGCGACGCCGCCTGGCCCCGGCCGCGACCTCGCCCGGCCCGCACCGCCTGGCCGCACCCGCGCCCTTCCTACGTGCATGCGTTTGCATGCACGTAGGCAACCGTGCGCCTTCTCTCTCCTCTCGGCGCCCTCTCTCTCATCGCTCTCTCCTCTATCCTCTCTCTCTATTTCGTCTCTCTCATCTCTCTCTCTCTCTCTCTCTCTCTCTCTCTCTCTTCTCTCTCTCTCTTCTCTCTATTTCTCATGTTTTCAGTTATTGTAATTGTGAGTTATTCTTCTTAACTTAAACAACACGTTGTTAGTCTTTTATCTATTTAGTGAGTTGTAGTTTTTAATCTCGTCTCATGGTCTTTCATCTACTCTTTATCTCTCTCTCTCTTTATCTATTTCACGTAGTTTAAATTTATTTCGTGCAACTTAGTCTTAATACTACCACGTTATTTTCTTAAGAAAAAACTCAAGATTTTCAACTCTAAAATCTTTTTCCCCCTGGATTCGACTCGGCTCTCACCACTTAACTATTGTTAAAATCGTTAGTGTAAGTCGATAATTTTGAGATTGTTAGTCATGTGTTTAACGACGCATTCGTGGGCTATCAGTAATCCCACAATAAAATCCATGCCAATACTATCACATTTCCATTCTGGTATCTCAAGAGGTTTTAGCTTCCCTGTAGGTTTCTGGTGTTCGGCCTTGACTTTCTGACATGTTAAACATCTAGCTATGAAGTTCACAACATCTTTCTTCATGTTACACCACCAGAATGTTTCTTTAGGTCCTGATACATCTTGAAAGCTCCCGAATGGATAGTGTAATGTGACTGATGAGCTTCTTCCAACATTTGCTTCTTGATTTCGGAATTATCCGACACAACAACCTGTTCCGGAACTGAAGATTCCCATGTAATCTTCATTGAAATCAGGTCTGGAAGCCAATTTCTCCCTGATTTATATCAATACAGGGTCATTGTCTTGTTGTTCTCCGATTTGCTTTAATAGATCCGATTGTACTGTCAAATTATCAATCATGACATTTTCTTCTTGTGGTTCAGCTTTCGGACTTTGTGGAAATTCTTCCAACAACTTCCATTCCTTGACTTGCAATTGGAATATTCTGGCCATGGGATTCTTACTAAGAGCATCAACCACAGTATTACCTTTTCTTGGATGGTACTTAAATTTGAAATCATAGTCTTTGATATATTTCATCCATCTTCTTTGCCTCATATTAAATTCTTTATGTGAAAATAAGTACTTTAGACTCTTATGATCGAAGTACACTATGAATTGATTATCATACAAATAGTGTCTCCAGAGTTTAAGAGCAAAAACTACTGCGGCCAACTCCAAATCATGCACCGGGTAATTTTTCTCATGTGTCTTTAATCGTCTAGAGGCATAAGCAATCACTCTTCCTTCCTGCATCAATACACATCCCAGCCTGATGTTTGATGCATCAGTATATACTTCAAATATTTTCCCTTCTACCGGCAAGGCTAAAACTGGTGCAGACGATAAACATTCCTTCAACAATTGAAATGCTTGCTCACAACTCTCACCCCATTCAAATACAGTTCCTTTTCGGGTTAGTTGTGTGAGGGGCGAAGCAATCTTGGAAAAATCTTTAACGAATCGCCGGTAATAACTAGCCATACCTAGAAAACTTCGAATTTCAGTAAGGTTCTTAGGTTGTTCCCATTTCTATATGGCTTCAATCTTTGAGGAATCTACTGATAATCCTTCTATGGAAATAATATGTCCTAAGAACATCACTTGTTTCATCCAGAATTCACATTTACTAAACTCTGCATACAATTTATGATATCGTAGCAGTTGCAAAGTAATCCGTAAATGTGCTTCATGATCTTCTACACTTTTAGAGTAGATCAGTATGTCATCAATAAACACAACCACAAACTGATCCAAATATGATCTGAACACATCATTCATCAAACACATAAATGCAGCAGGTGCATTAGTCAATCCAAACGGCATCACTACAAATTCGTAGTGTCCATATTTAGTTCAAAAAGATGTTTTGTGAATATCCTGCTCTTGAATTCTCAGTTGATGATACCCAGATCTTAGATCAATCTTTAAGAAATACTGAGCTCCAGACAATGATTAAATAAGTCATCAATTCTCGGAACTGGATATTTGTTCTTAATCGTTAACTGATTCAATTGTCTATAATCTATGCATAATTGCATAGTTCCATCCTTTCTCTTAACAAACAACACTGGAGCACCCCAGGGTGTAGTACTGGGTCTAATAAATCCCTTCTCTATTAATTCCATCAGTTGCCTTTTTAACCTTTTCAATCTTCTATTGACATTCTATAAGGTGTTCTTGAGATTGGTGTAGCTCCTGATACAAATTCAATTGAAAATTTTACCTCTCTACTAGGTGGCAAACTAGGTAGCTCTTCCAGAAAAACATCAAGGAATTCCTTTACTACTGGAATATCCTTCAACCCAGCGGTGTTCTGATTTATCAATGTTACAGAGTCAAAATACCCCTGACATCCTCTTTGTACCAATTTACATGCTTTAATTGCTGAAATTACAGGTATTCTTCTTGTACGACGCTTATCAAACATCATGGAGTACATTTCTTTTCTCATAAAGGTTACTTGTCTTAATTGGCAATCTAGATTTGCATGATGTTTAGATAGCCAATCAACCACAAGGATTACATCATAATCCCACATCTTAAGACATATCAAATCACCTGGCAAACTGTGTTCTTTGAATAGGATTTGACTAGCAGGGTAATATTCTTTAAGTTTCTTACTCTCACTTAGAGGAGTTGCAACCTCTAACTGTGTAGGTAATGGAACTGACTGTACTTCCAAGGATCTAGCAAACTCATAGCTAATAAATGAATGTGTAGCTCCCGAATCAAATAGTACATATGCGGGTTTTGAGTTTACTAATAGTGTACCTTCTATAAGTTCGCCCTCTTGCGAAGATTTAGGTCCAGGTCCTGAATGGCTTGCAACCGTCCTTGCTTAGCTCGGGAATTCTGATTTGCTGGTGCATTCTTGATCATCGGACAACCTGGAATTCGATGTTGAGTACTCCCACACCTGAGACAGGCACCCAACCTATGCCAACAGTTCTCAGTCTTATGTCCACTGAGATGGTAATGCTTACACACATCCTTGCCTCCACCTGGAGCTTTTCCTGCTTTCTTAGCAGTTTGCTAAACCTTCGGGGCATTTCCCGACTCAAATTTCTTTACGATCAGAAGAACCTTCACCAGACCTTCCTCTAATCCTTTCCACGGTATCATTAGCAGCTTCTAATGCTAAGGCTCTTTTCACCATTTCAGAATATGTAGTAATCAAATGTGGTGTTAGCTGCGTAATGAAATTGGGTCGCAGACCGTTCATAAATCTCTTGGCTTTTAGTTTCTCTATGGCTATTAGGTGAGGATCATACTTCGACAATCGGGCAAACTGTGCTTCGTACTCTGATATCGACATTCTGAGTTGCTTTAAGTTGGCAAACTCATTGGCTTTCCTCTTCTGAACTACCTCGGAAAAATATTGATCATTAAACAGCTCAACAAATTCCTCCCAACCGACCTGGTTTGGGTCCTCCAAAGTAGACTCTATTGTTTCCCACCATGCTCGGGCATCACGGTCTAACTGGAATGTCGCCAGATGTATCTTTTCTTCTTCAGTACATCGGATCACGTTAAAAATTCTTTCATATCTTTCAACCAATTCTCCACCTCATCCGGATCCGTACTTCCTGCAAATCTTGGAGGGTCCAAACTTCGGAATCCTTAAACAGACTCATTCCGTTATGGCTGTTGTTCTTAGCTATAGTCCTCATTACTCGTGTTAAATCATGCATGGAGCTTTCCATCTTCTTCCAATTGGAATCACTTCCATCCATGATTATATTGAGAGAATATCTGAGACATCCAACAATACATACATTAATTCTATAACCAAACCATGCTCACATTCATCACATACAAATTTCAAATTTCACATAACACACCACTTTTCATTAACTAGTCAAAATATTTATATTACATTGCATTCCTATTCATAAGTCACATACTATTTACAATAGTCCTAATAAGCCGAAATAGTTACAACACCTTAACATCCTTTAACTCTCTCTACACATATACATGTGACTTATATGTACAATCACTACTTAACAAAAGGAGAGGTTACAAAAATGAGTCTCTCATTCTCCAGTCAACTTTAAGTCTGAACAACAGACTCCACGGACGGCTATTGATCTCCCCGGCCCATGGTACAGCTCCCTTGCCGCTTCAGTCAACAGTTCCCAATATCCTTCGACTTGGTGGAACAACATGTCCTGCCCCAACTTCAAATGGTCCAGATTATTCATGACTTGGGTCATGGTATCCAAGGATGCACGTGGATTACCCGCCAGAAAAGCACCCGCAGTCAGGTTCAGTACTTCCTCTTTAATTTGCACGTGCACTTCCCTTTGGGCCTGAGCATATAGTTCTATATCCTGGCGGAGCATTTCATTGCTGTCACTAATCGTTCATGTGCATTCATGTCCATGATGTAGTAAATAACAAGTTAAGTGTCTACATAATTACATAATCAGTATTACCTTCATAACTAATCCCAAGTTTCTACCCCAACTCACTGGTTATTCCCTAGGTTTATGAACCTAAGGCTCTGATACCAAATTATCTGTCACGTCCTAATAAAAGTCTATTTATCGGAAATGATAGAAAACGGGCACAAGAAATAGAACTAGTGTTTATTCATTCAATACTAACATTGCGGAAGTATTTTTTTTTTACATAACACTCCTCATTACAGTCTATATGAGGAGTAGAAAAGCGAACACTCTTATATACATGTCATATCACCATACTAAAGAAAGATAAAATGTTTGAACTTTTGAAGTCGGATGATCCACTCAGCCACACTTGCCCCTTAAGCATCCCTACATCTGGTCACTTGAAATGGTAGGATATGTGAGCTAACTAGCCCAGTAGAATTCAAATCCTCAAATCAAAGGGACTAAAATATTCAACACAAGATAAGTGATCTAATGGATATCAATATTGATGTCAAGATGATGAACAAGCATGCCAATAAGACAGTAGACGGAAGACAGAAGTACTGAAAGGTAAACACAGGGTCAGGACTTCATGATAATGTTCATATTCCGATTCATATGCAAATTCATACATGAAAAATAACATGATGACTAATCAAGCTTGTATTGATGCAATGCCAAACATCCTTGGATCCTTTATCATTATGTACGACCTGTAAACGAATTCGGGTGCTCCTCCCAAGACTGGACCAGCCCTATTTGCACAGGCATATATATCAAGTGGGTCCAGGGACCCAATAATTGTCATCACAAGTCATTCATAATGATGGTAGTACTCAAGCACTCAAACTCTCATGTAATCAAAGATTGTGGATCAAGGTCACTGAACACAGGAGAATGTAACCAATTAGGAACTACTCGTACTTGGAGACTTCAAGAACAATTCAAAGTAGGAAAGGATAAAAAACATTGGATGACCTCTTTAGTGATATGTTCGTAAAAACCCCAAGGGAATGAAGGAGGTAGTTTGTTAGGCTAATAGCATGAAGTATCAGACTGGCCCAAAGAGTATATGTCAACAGCCAGAAGGTGGCTGTCGACAGGTGCAGGCATCCAGAACCATTTTCTGGAGTCTGGGCAATACCTGTCGACAGATCTGGGTTGGCTGTTGACATGACAGACCCATCTGTCGACAGGTAGGTGATATCTATCGACAAATGCTGGTTTTTCTAAGAATTTGGGTTCTGGAAGCTTGGGGCCTGTCGACAGATGATCAATTCCCATCTGTCGATAGCCGCCAAGTCAACTTCCAGAAATGGTTTAACCACCACTCTAAGGGTCTTATCAATGGGAGCAATGGATCTAAACATGAACAATATCAACTAGAAGGACTTGTTTCTAGCTTTCACAACTAGTTTACATGTTGGACAAGATAAAACATGAGAAGCACAATCTACACATGATTATCTAGAAGCTTTAAACTACAAGGTACTGGAAGAACAACTCCTATAATAATAGTTGCATGCACTCAACAAGAAGATTTCTACATGATGAACACATAGTTCCAAAAGTATTTATGGAGTCAAAATAAGAGCTTGAGGATTCGAACATCTAAACAGGAGATGATCACACTGTTATAAAGTTGGTTTACAAGTTCAGAGGCAAACATGTACGTGGTTATGAACTTCTTAGCAAAAGTAGAAGACAAGGATAGAAAAAGAAGAGAGAATCCTACCTAACTTGAAGGATAAAACCTTCTCTTCGAAGGGCTCACAGCTAGCAAAAGGAAGAAGATGTTAAGGGTGCAATCGTAGCAGTCCACTGGAAGCTACAACTTGTAGCACCTCCAGTAAGAGCAGTAGAAGCAGCAGCTCTACTAGCAACCTTGACAGCTTCAGCAGCAACTCACCCACACAAGGTTGTAGCACAGCAACAGCAGGAGCAGCAAGAATAGGAACAAGACCCAGCAGATGCAAATGTTGGAAAGGCTGGTACGATGGTTATTGGGAGGTTTTTATAACCCTCTACGCATGCCATGCACGATGGCACGTTGGCCATCAAGGTGTCGCAGTAAAAACCTACACGTTTACCAGCAAAACTTATGGCTTACACACAAGGTATAAGCGTGTCAGCATCTTGCCCATGTGAAGTGGCTTCCCCAGCTCCTAACACGTAGGCATCCTTTAATTCAAGAAAATATCTACCGTAATGGGTAATAAAATCAGCTGGCCCATTTAACCCTAAGTTTATGTGTTTAAATGATAGTCTATTCATGTTAAAATTTCAACCATAGACTAATGAAAAGGTTTACAAATTATTGTGATTTTAGTTCAATTTTTAGAATATATTTTTTCCCTAGCAAAAATTACCCGGAAAATAGTTGCGTTGACTTAATCTCAAAATTTGTACGTCAACAAATCCATATATTTACATTTCTGATGTCACCACATTTTTATGGAAATTATGGTATTCTCAGATTTTATTTTCGTTACAAAATTTTGGTGTCGCCTTGTCGGAGCGTACACCTCTGGGTACGACACTAGAAATATCATTTTTTATCACCAGTAAATCCTAAATTAAGATGAATTATATTTCATGATAATAGTTATGTTTAATCATCAAATTATTCATATTTTCTAATAAATAAAATTTTCGGGGTGTTACATGTTGTGAAGGGGAAACTACTTGATAAACCCATTTATAGAGCAAGTGAAATGATGAGAGACATACGTCGGGATTACGGTATCTCCATCCCTTATCATCAGGTATGCCATGATTTTAAACGCTACTTTAAAAGTTTTCAATTCTAACACATCACGACTTCTTCTGTAATGCGTACAACGAGAACTGTAAGTTTCTGGCGTTTGTATTGTAACAACTGTAATCATTACAAATTATACTGTATGATTCTATGCAGGCCACTGTATCAACAACAGTGTAATATGTAAGATATACGGACAAGTAGTGTAACAATCTTAAATAACACTGTATCAATTCATCTAACATACCATGTATCATGATATCAATAGGCATAGTGGGGCAAAGAAGTTGTTGTCAGTCTCTATACAGAGATTTCAGAACAAGCTATCATATGTTGCACTGGTACAGCGAACGTGCATTACAATCAAACCTGAGATAGGTATTGTCTCTTGAAGTGGACCCGGAGACACAACGTTTCAAACGCTATTCCATATGCTTCCAGGCATCTGCATATGGGTTCGAAGTTGGTTGCCGACCTATGCTCTTTTCGGACTAAACTCATATCAAACAACATAGAGTACAAGGGGTTATACTTGCAGCAAGTGCCTTAAACGGTAACAATGAGCTATTCATTGTAGCGTACTCCGTCGCATATTCGGAAACATATGACAACTGGGTCTGGTTTCTACAAAATTTGAAAAGGGCATTACTCTCAGATAGAAGGATCGCCTTCCTATCAGATATGGAGAAAGGTTTGAAAGAAGCGATTCCTGACACATTTTCAAATCATCATCATGGCTACTTTTTCCAACACATCATGCAGAACTTCAACGACCAATGTGCAGGGAAATATGCCGCCCCTTTCAAGAAATTACTTAGAAAAATCCTCCAGCGCATTGCCTATGCTGTCACTGAACAAGAGCACCAAGACGCAATGATCGCAATGAAGCTTAATTCTACTGATGCCAAAGAATGGGTGCTTCAAAATGATGTCGACCACTGGTCCCATGCTCGATTCCTGGGACAAAGGTTCGCCTCTTCAATTACACAAGCGATATGTCCTATTACAGTCGGCCATTTATATTCTTACAGTTAGGCGTTGGCATGTCTTATAGTAACAGATATAAGTTGTTACAGTAAGCATTATCTTATAGTTAGAGATATATGAGGTTACAGAACGTGTTAAATGTGGTTACAATAAGTAGTGAAGACGTGTTACGGATATATGATGTTAAACTAATTTCCTTTCCATTGTCTCATAGGTTTGACGAGTTATACTCTAATTTGGCAGAGTCATTCAACAATTGGATACATGATGCGCGAAGTCTACAAATACTACAGATGGTGACAAAATTAGAGTTCAAATGATGGAAATGACTGTAAAGAGGAAAATTGACGCAGCCTTGTAGGATACTCTATACTGTCCTAAAGTACAAAAAATCATCGAAAGAAACCTTGCAGAAAGAAGAAGCTTAGCAATCCGTCATTTAGACGGAATCAAATTTGAGGTTATTGAAAGTATGAAGACGCACGCCGTAGACCTCCATCAACAAACATGCTCTTGTGGACACTGGAAACTTGTCAAGATTCCTTGCAAGCATGCATGCGCAGCAATTAGCAGTAACAAGGAGGCCGTCTCTCAATATATTTCAGCATTTTACAGCACAGAAATGTACAAGACTACATACGAAACTAACATTCAACCTATCTCAACATTTGACATGTCGGATCCACCTCAACTATCTGATGTTCTGATCAAGCCACTGACAACAAAAAGGTTGCCAGGAAGACCGAGAAAGAGGATAATACATTTAAGAGGAGAAGTAGAGCATGCGTATATTTGTTCAAGGTGCAAACAAATAGGTCACAACAGAAGAAATTGTAGCAACCCACCCCACAATCCTGAATGAATTAAAATCTTCTATAATTATTCTTTACCTATAATGTGTAAGTGATGTCAATGGTTGTTGTAAGTGCGAAACACACGTTATGTAAGTGTGATACACACGTTATGTAAGTCTAACTTCTATGGATGGCGGAGGCGGATAGACAGGCGGACATGTCACTTTATGGCATTCGAAAGGACGGAAGGGTAAGACGAGAATAGGAAAAAGAGACGGATGCAAAAGAGACAGAACTCGTGAATCGAGGATCGTAAATGGTGACGTCTCAAAAGTAGGGACTCCAAAATAAACCAGGCGAAAAAGTAAGGACTCTACGTCTTTCAGTATTCTGACAGGGACGAGGAAAAAAGTAACACCCCACTGACAAGGACCCCAATTAATTTTCCCTATTAATTTTATATATTGACGTGTTAGGAGAGAAAATAGAAGGGAAAAAAAATAGGGGAGGTGGAGGGGGCGGCAAGGGGCTTCCGGCTGGAGGGGGGGGGGGGCGCAGAGGGGGTGTTCCGGACGCAGAGGGGGCGGCGCAGGCAAGGTGATCAAAGGAGGTGGAGGGGGCGGCCGAGGGGAGGGGGGGGACCACGCAACCAGGGGGGGGGGGGGGAGGTACGGAAGACCAGTCGGAGGAGGAGGAGAGAGTTGTGCGGTTTTTTTTTTAATTACTCCATATTTATTTTATTTTGGGAGAGATTTACATGGGATAAGATTTCTTCTCTAAAATAAAAAATTACTTTACCAAATGTGTCCATACATCCGTTCTTCTTCCTTTTTAAATTTAAGAGAAAAATTTGATAAAAAAATACAACCAAACACCCTATTAACTTTTCTGTTTATCTTGATACAATAAATAAGTAAATATATACCCATAATCTATAACCCTACCATCACATTTTAGAGTAAGGAAAGATAAATTGATATTTTTGAACTATTTTTTTTCTAAAATATATTTAAATTTTGCACAGAGTTCACTTGTGGATTAAAAAAGGTGATAGTCCAAAAACTTAATATTACTTGTTTCATATTGTGCATAATTCATTGTATATTGATATACATATATATATTAAAATTTTTATGATAGATTAACCATATTGTATTCTTAATATAATGAATGGCATTACATATAAGAAGGGGAAACCATGAAAATAATAGATATACAACCTTATTGAAAATGTATTTATTCTTTATACATAAAAAATTGTCATATATTTTTAAGTCATGTTTGGTATCGGAATAGATTGAGAATAGAGTGAAGATATCATCAAAATTTGATCTTCAAAATTTTGAAACTATCCTTAATTTATCTTCATTTATTTTAATATCAAACCTAAACAGCCTCTTAAAATTAAGAAGACAACAGGTAGATATTGGTGTTTAATATTAACCCTATAATTTGATGTATGATAAAATAAATAAAACGTGTAGACATAATTCCATGATACTTATAATATCCTCTAAATTAAGTTTGTTTTCTTTATAAACACCAATGGAGAACAAATGCAGCTACTCATGGAACAGTCGAGGGCAATACCTACAAGGAGATAGGCATCCTATAGCTATTTGTTGCCTATTATTTTATCCGAAACACACGAGCCACTATTCCAATGTTAAGATGAAGATATTCTAAATATAAAGGCTACTGCAAAAATTAAAGGTGCCAAAAAGTTTAATTTGGTGGAAATTATAATGAACTTTTGATCACTCCATTAGAGAATGATTTACACAAGATGAGGATTCTTTTTTAATTTAAAGTGAATGAGAAGTTGGTCTAAGCGTTTATCCATCATATATGTAGCGAAGTTTTGAATGACATCCTCCCCATGAATTTTCTAGACAAAATCTCTTATACATATGAAAATCATGAAATGCATATGTATTTGTGGAGGTTATTCCTAGCCCCCTAGGCCCACGGAGCCCATCATGGCCCTGCACGGCCCATCATGGCACAACAGGCTAACGTGGCCTTCTTGTAGGCTGCCACGTGTCCTCAGGTGTGGTCCAAGAGTTTTCGAGCACGGTCTCTCCACCAGGACACCTCCAGGCCCAGAGGTAGCCTTCGGACACAACACAGCCTATTCAGTTTGGGCGCCGCCTACCGAACAGGCCTTGCTCGAGACACGCCATAGTTCCGCCAGCGTAAGTTACGCCCGACGCTATGTACCGAACAGCCGGCCCAGCCACCGAGCAAGTCTGCTCGGTACCCGTCGGCCAGAAGGATCCGAGCAGCCTTTTCACCTCCTTACGACGGTTGCAACGGCTGCGCAGCACGCGCCCCACGATTAAGTGATGCGTTAACTGCAGAGCCCATCAACGGGCGCCTCAACGCATAACTCCCCGCCAAGGGCGCCAACTGGCGCAGTCCTTTCTGACGACGTTAAGGGATGACCCGTCCCATTCCTTCGGCGCCTCCACCTATAAAAGGCCCAGGTAACTTCCATGCAAAGGTATGCAATCTTGAGCACTCACACTCGCTCTCGCGCGACTCACACACGCAAGAGAACTTCTTTCCTTCAAGCCTCTACAGTCCACTGACTTAGGCATCAGAGGGTTCTCCCCGGTTCTTCAACCGGACCCCTCTGATCCTATTCTGGTTCTTACAGGCTTTCGTCCGCACCAGCGATCACTTCCCCTCTTCTCAGTGGAGGCACATTTGGCTCCGGCCCAAACAGGAACACACCACCACATTTGGCGCCGTCTGTGGGAACGAACGAGAGGCCATGCGCCCTACCTGAGCGTCTCATCTTCATGAGATCCACACACCCTTATCCTCACTGGGGGGGCTGTGTAGAGGTAATCTTTAGTCCCACATTGAAAGATAGTGAGAACAAGTGTGTACTTATCAGCAAGAGTCTCACCTTTTCTCCCAAGTGGGCCCTTTTAAAGGACAAACCTCAAGCATGGGGACAATATCTCTGGGAGGCACACTTAAATCTGTCTCTTCAGTATTTTTCCTAAAAACTACCATATTTTTAGATAAATGTTGTGGAGTT
>CM024754.1:183846188-184038443 GCA_014218235.1 Colocasia esculenta | reverse complement strand
ACCCTCCACCTGTTTTTTAAGAGTAACATTACAGATCAGATCTGGACTGAGTTATCTCATCTCCTGCACTTCAGTAATGCCAACATGACAGATGCCGTCGGTAATCTGACTGATTTCTTAGCTAGCTGTGAACCTGATGCTGCTGCTGCCCGCCTTATCTGCTGCACATTCATGGCCATCCTGTGGGAAACCTGGTGCAGTCGTAACATCGCCAGATTCCAAGACCAACAGATGTCAGCCAAGCATATCATCAACATAAGTTTGCTCTCCGTTTGGGCCATCTGCACTAGGGCTGTTCACGGTTCGATTCGGTTCAGTTTAGACCTCTTTTTAGAGGAAACCGAACCGAACCGAAATTTGGTTCAAACCGAACCGAACCGAACCGGTTCGGTTTGAACCGAAAAAAAAACCTAAACTAAACGCGCGGGGCGGTCCTGGGTTTCGAACCCAGGCCGCCCCCAAGGAAGAAGCGCGCCTAGCCACTGGGCTAGGCGTGCTTTTATGTTATATTTATTATTAAAATATATTTATTATATATTTTCGGTTCATTCGGTTTCACTGTGCAAAACCGAACCGAACCGTGACACTTCTCAAACCGAACCGAACCGAATTGGCCGGTTCGGTTTTTCGGTTTGAACCGAATTATGAACAGCCCTAATCTGCACTGCTTATAAGTTTCAGAAGATCCCTCCAAACTGGATAACTGTCCTTGGTCAAGTTAGCACTGTGAAAGGTAAACTAAATGTTAGAATCCCATCTGCTGTTCGCTGGTTCACTCCCCCGTCCGGAAGACTGAAACTAAATGTCGATGGTGCATTCAAATCAACGTCGGGTGAAGCTGGAGGTGGGGGTATTATCCCGTGATCATAATGGCAACATGTTGTGTGCTTTTGCCCACGCCTACCATGGGTTAAACTCCAGCTTGGCTGCTGAGGCATTAGCGATGAGGGAGGGAATCTTCATGTGTTGCAGAAATGGTATTTCTGAGGTGATGGTTGAGACCGATTCCCACACTCTTCTACAGATCGTGACTGACCAGCAGGCTTGCAATTGGGACCTCGCCTACATCCTTCAGGGCATCACCACCAAGACTCAAATTCTACGAGCTGAAATCACTCACACCCCCCGTGAAGCCAACAAAGTAGCGGACAGTCTTGCCAACTTTGCATTATCTTGTCCTTCTCTGGTCAGCTAGAATTTTTGGGGCGACCTTCCCCCTGATGTCAAGGAACTCTACCACCAAGGTAAGGTGGGGACTCCCTCCATCAGACTATAGGTCACTTTTGTACCTTCTCTTACTTCATATATAAAAGCTAATCTCTAGTCGCCTGGGGAAGGTAGTGGCCCTCTCACTCTGTGAGGTTGCCCCTACCCACCTTTTTTGGTCTGACTACTTTAAAAAAAACCCTTCTTCTCCAAAGCCTCACTTGCAGTTTACTGACTTAGGCATCGGAGGGTTCTCCCTGGTTCTTCAACCGGGCCCCCCTGATTCTATTCTGGTTTTGCAGGCATCCGTCCGCTACCGGCAGTCTTCTTCCCTATCTCCAAGTGTAGGCCCGCTTGGCTCCGGCCCAAGCAGGAAAACACCTCCACACTTTTGGCGCTGTCTGTGGGAAACGACGACAGCCATGGCTCACGGACGATCTTCGTACCAGAACGTCGGAAGCCGTATGATGAGGTCCCGCCAGTCGCGAGCAGACTCTCGTCAGTGTATTCCCCCCGTCGACGTCGCCGTAGCCCCTGCCGGTGCGGCCAACGACGTCCCTGCGCCCACCGTCGCTGTGCCTGCATTTTCCCTGGAGGTAGCAGAACTCCGGGGGAAAATGCAGCACCTCGCGGGCATATGTCTAGGCCTTCAGACTCAGTTGGCCAGACAGCCAGCCCCGACGGCCTCCCTGCCGCAGGAACTCCAAGCAGAGTTGTCTCATCGACGGTCCCACGCCCCTCCTGCGCTTCAGGAGCAGCATGCAGATTCGTCGCATAGGTTGCACCACGCCCCGTCTGATGAGCGAGCATCGGAGCGCCGCGGTCGTTCACCCCATCGCTCCACGGCGGCCCCGCACCCGCCACGCTCGGTCGTGGGGGCCACCTCCCACAGGACCGGGCGTGCAGATTCGGCCCACTCGGAACAAGAGTTGGCCAGGCGCTTACGCCGCGTCGTCGACCTAGAACGTCGTGTGGACGCAATGGTCCAGCAGGCAGAGGGCAAAGCTCCGGCCGAAGAGGACCTAAACTTCCGCTCCCCGTTTATCGTGGAGATCCTGGAAGCTCGGGTCTCTCCCAAGCTCCCTCTGCCCACCATCACGCCGTACAATAGCACCTCCGACCCCGCGGACCACATTCACGGGTTCGAGTCGCATATGGTGTTTCATGGGGCATCTGATGCGGCCAAATGCCGGGCCTTCCCAGCCACCTTGAAGGAAACCGCTCGGGCTTGGTTCGAAGCCCTCCCTGCAGGTTCCATCTCTTCCTTCCACCAGCTGAAGAAGTCCTTTCGGGACAACTTCCTGGGTGGAAGGTCGCAACCACGCACCGCGGCCTCCCTTCTCGCTGTTCGGTAGAAGAAGGGAGAAGCGCTCTAGACTACGTCAAGAGGTTCCAGACCGAGGCGCTCCGCATCCCTTGCCTCGACGTCCCGTTAGCCACTAGTGCCCTCATCCAGGGCACTCGCGATGGCTTCCTACAAAGGACGTTGGGAGTACAACAGCAGTCCACCCTTGCCGAGCTACTCTCTACTGCGCAACGCCACGCCGCGTGCGAGGAGAGCCTAGCAGCCGGCTGAGCAGAGCAGGGAGAATCGTCGGACAAGAAGAGACCCTCCGATAACGGTTCCGACCGTGATCGGAAGAAAGGGCGGCGCAATGGGGACTCGCCGCGCCGACCACGTCCCTTCACCGACTACACCCCACTCACGGTGGCACCCGAACAGATCCTAGCAGAAATCCGAGACGAGCCCTATGTTTAGTGGCCACCAAGGATGCACTCCGACCCCCGAAGGTGCAACCAAGAGAAGTAATGTCGCTTCCACCGCGACCACGACCATGACACCTCCGAGTGCCGCCAGCTTAAGGACGAAATTGAGTCCCTCATCAAGCGCGGCTATCTTGGACGGTATGTGCGCCGCAATGAAGACCGCCCGAGGCGCTGAGAGCGGACTCCCGAGCAGCCCATCAACAACGAGCCCAATGGGCAAGAGATCAACATGATCGCGGGAGGCTTCGGTGCAGGCGGAGAAAGCAATCAAAGCTGGCGTGACTACGCTCGGCGGGTGCACGCAGTGGACAGGGCTCCAGCGCCTCATCCAAACCCTTATCCCCCTCCCCCCGCACGCGCACTTTTCGAGGAGGCTATAACCTTCTCGGATGAAGATCTTGTAGGAGTCTCTACTCCACACACTGATGCACTGGTTGTGTCAGCCACCGTCAACCATTGTAATGTGCGCCGGATCCTGGTGGATAATGGAAGTGCCCCTGACGTGTTAGCTTACGACTACTACCTGCTTATGGGACTGAAAACCGACCAGCTCACCCTTGTTGAGTCACCTCTGTTCGGCTTCTCAAGGGTCTCGGTCCAGCCCATGGGGCGAGCTCGCCTTCCAATAACTCTTGGGACGGCCCCAAGGAGTGTGACCAAGATAGTAGACTTCTTGGTCATCTGGAACATGCCTGGTTACAACGCTATCCTCGGCAGGGGCCTGATCGGCAAGCTTAGGGCAGTGCCTTCGTCTCTCCATCAGAAGATGAAGTTTCCCACAGACGGCGCCAAAAGTGTGGAGGTGTTTTCCTGCTTGGGCCGGAGCCAAGCGGGCTAGTAAACTGCAAGTGAGGCTTTAGAGAAGAAGGGTTCAGTGTTGTGTCTTAGATTAGGTACCTCAACATGGAGGCTTACCGGAGCCTTTTATAGGCAAAAGTGCTGAGGGAGAGGGACGGAACGTCCCTGATCAACGCCGCAAAGGACGCGCCTGTTAGCGCCATTGGCGGGGAGGCGCCCGTTGAGGGGCCTCGCAATTAATGCACCATTTAATTGTGGGGCATGCATGATGCAGCAGTTGTAACCGTTATAAGGAGACGGAGGGCTGCTTGAATCCCCCTGGTCGGAGGTACCGAGCAGGGGTCCTGTGCGGTAAATGGAATCTATTGCTCGGTGACAAGGCCTGCTGCTAGATGTCTCATGCACGGAAGTGTTGCTCGTGTCGAAGAGGGCCCGACACACGCCGAGCAACATCTGCTCGGAAAAGAGGGCCCTGAGCCGAACTAGTTGTAAAGCGTCCGGAGACGACTCTTGGGTCCCGCTGGTACCTGAATACAGGGATCGTCCTCGGGACCTTAAAGTTGGTTCTGAGAAGACGTGGCGCCCTACGGAAGGGCCACGTTTGTCCGCTGAATTGGGTTGGGCCATGATGGGCCCAGGCGCGAAGGTGGCTAGGAATGGCCACCACAAATGCATATATGTCCTAAAAACTACCCATAAGTTTTGACCTCATCAAATATACCTCATAATTGATAAAATTGCGTTAGCTATATCCCTTGGGTTAACTTGGCGTCACAAACTAGGGAATATTTCATTAAAATATGGACGGAGATGTTACATGAGTTTAAAGGACAAAAATACCTTTACCAAAAGATTTTTGTGTGTGAGAGAGAAAGAAACAAGGGAAGGTGGGGGTGGGGAGGAGATTTTAAATTGAAGGTAGATTAGTCTTTTCCACCCCTTAACCCAATCATGGTTCAATTGATGGAAGGGCATTTGTGATGCAATACATTCAAATATGGGGGGTATATTTGATGAGATAAAAATTTCAAAGATACACACTTGAGAAAAGCTTTCCACTCGCATATCCATTGGGCACCTCCACTGTCAGGATGCAAGATATCCCCTATGGAATTAGGTGTATCAATGGGATAGTCACCAGTTGCAGCTGCAACAAATGCCCCTTTTCTGGAGCCATTGGACTCAAAAAGGACCTGACCTGACATGCTTCGGCCCTGTACAGCTGAAGAAGTCCGCCAGCTGGTGCTCCCACTTGTGCTCATCGAGGGAACCACGAACAAGTAAAGGTGACATACGGGGCTGGATATCTACAACTGTGGAGATCTGCACTGCAGGGGGCACTGGAGAGAACTCTAATATGAAATTTCCACTATTATATCCCTTAGCTGAACTTGGTCCCACTGGTTCTTCGCTCTCCTCCAGCATTCACTGAGACAGCTCAAATACCAAGTGATCGATAGTTTGCTGTGGACAAATGCGTGCAAGGCACAAACCGACACATTTGGCAACAGGAAAATATGTAGCAAAAGCACCACTTATTTCAATGGATGTATTAAAATCACAATATTCTGACTCCTTTTGCTATCAAAAGTCGAGCACTGGACCAATATTTCTAGGATTAGTGGCAGTAGTGCTCCAAAGATTCTCAATTTCGTCAGGGAATCGATCAACCATGCCTCCATGTCACATAATACAGACTCTCCAGTAATTTCTCGCTCCACCCAGAGTTCCAGAGTTAAACAAAAATTAAGGTTTTCAATCCATGGAGTCATGCATGTAAAGACCTGATGCCATGCAATTATGTCAATTAATTGCATCAAGCTGACGCTGCAGTGTTCTCTTCACACAACAGCTCACTCTAACTCAGGATGGTCCTCGGCAAGTTTGGAGTAAATCTTATATTGAAACCGTTGGTAAGAACAAATGCACAATAATGACCCCACCTCCTCAATGTCTTCCTCGCCCCGTTCACGGACAGAAAGTGTTTCTAGCATTTGGAGTGCATCATCGCTGCTGATAAGAAATAACAATAATCACTGGATATGCTCAAAATGGGTTGGGCAGAGAATGCATAGAGATGCTTGATGAGATGATCAAACGGGGAATTAAACCAGATGGAGTTACATTCTTGACTGTGTTAGCTGGTTGTGATCATTCAGGGATGATAGATGAAGGTCGACAAGTATTCAAATCTATGAGGAATGTCCACGGGGTCGGGGTGGAACCAGACCAAAGACATTATTCATGCATGGCCAGCCTTCTCGGGCGGGCAGGATCAGTGGAAGAAGCAATAGAATTTATAGAGAATGCTCCAGCCTCTGACAGCCCTACAATGTGGAGTGCCTTGCTGCAAAGCTGTAGAATCCATGGTAATGAGGAGGTAGGAAAGAGGGCCGCAAAAGCTTTGATGGATCTAGAATTCATATCCCCTGCAGCTTGTATGCGGGTCTCAAGCTTCTATTCAGAGATTGCGGACACAGAATGTTGGTGGCAGCTAGAGAGATGTTAGGAAAGGTGAAGTCAAAGAGGGTGATTGGATGCAGTGTTATTGAGGTGAACGATGGGCACTGCTGAGAGCGTTTCTCTGTAGGTGCTTCTTGAGAAAAATTTAGATGAAGAGGCTAGTGTTGGATTGTTGTCATTTGGTATCGGATGACATCCCACAACCAGAGGCACTGGGTTGGGTTGCAGAGAAAGCAGTGTCTTCTCATCTTTGAATATATCTATGAGAAAATAGAGAAGACTCTGTGTTAACTGTGATCAGAAGCGGCTCATAGTAATTTTCTCATCCACAAACTTTGAACCCCAGGGTAGTGAAGCATAACAAAAAATGAAGTGTCCAGGCTCTGGAAACGAGAAAAGAAAAGAGGGCAGTTTCACTATGTACAATCATCACTTCAATTTGCAATTTTACAGCATATCATAAGGACTTATGAAGCTCGAGACGAACTAAGCACATAAAGGAGCTTCTGAATACAATTGACACCCATTTTTTTTACAATAAATACAACTGACATTTGTTCCTCTTCACTCACTGAAGAGGAAATAATGCTATAACGTCCACATGGGTATGATCTCATTGTCTAGAATTTATAATAACTTTTTATGTATCCTTAGATTTCTCCTTTATGTTTGCAATATCTTCCCCAAAACTGTTCTGTGTTAGTAAAGTCTTCAATTGGTTGTCCTCAAGGAATTCTTGAAGGCTTTCTAGTCCAATTTGCTTGACTAAGACACCTTTGGCAGATTGCCCTCTTTTCTTTTCTCCTTTCCAGACACTGGACACTTCCTTTTCTGTTATACATTCACTATCCCGGGGTTCAAACCCTTTGTCGATGAGAAAATCACTATGAGCCACTACTGATCACAGTTAACATGAATCTTCTCTATCTCCTCAAAGACATCTTCAAAGACTAGCAGACACTGCGCTTTATCTTCAACCCAACCCAATTCTCTGCTTATGGGATGTCAACAGATACCCAAATGAGAAAATTCCAACACTAGCCTTTTCATCTAATTTTTTCTCAAGTAACACCCACAGAGACATGCCCCGTGCAGTGCCCATCATTCACCTCAATTAAACTGCATCCAATCACCCTCTTCGACCCCACCTTTCCTAACATCTCTCTAGCTGCCACCGACATCTCTATGTCCGCAATCTCTGAATAAAAGCTTGAGACCTGCATACAAGCTGCAGGGGATCTGAATTCTAGATCCATCAAAGCTTTTGCCGCCCTCTTTCCCACCTCCTCATTACCATGGATTCTACAGCTTTGCAGCAAGGCACTCCACATTGTAGGGTTGTCAGAGGCTGGAGCATTCTCTATAAATTCTATTGCTTCTTCCACTGATCCTGCCCGCCCGAGAAGGCTGGCCATGCATGAATAATGTCTTTGGTCAGGTTCCACCCCGTGGACATTCCTCATAGATTTGAATACTTGTCGACCTTCATCTATCATCCCTGAATGATCACAACCAGCTAACACAGTCAAGAATGTAACTCCATCTGGTTTAATTCCCCGTTTGATGATCATCTCATCAAGCATCTCTATGCATTCTCTGCCCAACCCATTTCGAGCATATCCAGTGATTATAGCTGTGAAGCAAACTAAGTTTGGTTCTGCTATGTCTCTGAAGATCCTCTGTGAAGCAGAAATGGAACCACATCTTGAATAGGCACTAATCAGGGAACAAGATACAACCATGTCACTCCCAAAGCCCAACTTGATCACCCAGCAGTGCAGCAGACCACAACTAATCACACTAGCAAACATTGAAGAGGACAAGGCTCTCAAGATTGCAGAGAATGTCACGCGATCAGGTCTCACACCCTCATCAGACATTAATCCAAACATCTCAACTGCATCTTCCAGGGCATTGCAGTGCAGCAAGGATGTGATCAAAGAGTTGCAACATTCTAAGCTCTTCTCACTAGCTTCATTGAACAATGACACCGAACTCTTTATGTCACGGCATTTCCCATACATATCGATCAATGCTGATCGAACGTGGAAGCTGCTATGGTCAAACCCAGATTTAAGAACCAAACCATGGATCTGGACCCCAAAATGGAGATTATGTTTCCTGCTGGATGAATTTAGGAGCCCCACAAGTGAACGAACTGAAGGCTTCTTACCCATCCACAGCATCGTCCAGAACAACTCCAAGGCTTCCAGCAGACAATGACTGTCAGCATTCACCGCAATAATAGAATTCCAAGAAATAACATCTTCTATCGGAATTAACTCGATGGAGCTCCTCGCATCAACCAGGCTCCCACAGGTAGAATAGAAGTCCACCAAAGCATTTGACACAAATAAATTACCAGGTGCCAACCCAACCTTGAGGACGTGGCAGTGCAACTGCTTCCCCTCCCACAGGTATGCCTCATGGCAACACCCACGAAGCAGATAACTGAAGGATACACCATTAGCTTCGATACCCTTTGATCTCATCTCGGAGAAAAACATTACCTGCTCGTCTATTAGACCCAAGCTGCTGAACCCACACAAGATGGAATTGCATGCCGCCATGCTTTGCTCCCTCATTCCAGCAAACAATCTCAGTGCTAGCTGAGGCAGCCCGAACCGCATGTAAAGATCGACCAAAGCAGACCCCACGAAGGAGTTAGACTCAAACCCGAGAGAGAACACCCTAGAGTGCACCTGCTCTCCTTTCCGAAAGAAGCCCGCATTGCTACAAACACCCAGAACAGAAGAAAACGTGGAGGGGCTCTCCGTAACACCTTCAAAGACCATCCTTTTGTGAAGGAGAAGTGCCTGTTCCGAAAGCCCGTGATGAGCAAAGCCAGATATGAGGGAGTTCCACGAGACAACATCTCGAGCGGGCATTTCTTCAAATAGGTGGATAGCTGAACCGAGCTGACCGCATCTTACCAGGTAGTTGATCCTCTGGTTGTTCGAAATCAGACTGCTGACGAATCCATGGGGAGACGGAGTTGCCGGCAGCAGACTTCGTTGGCCCGAGGCCGAGGTCGGAGCGTGGGGAAGGAGGTATCTTCGGAGGTGGCCACTGAGGGCCATGGCCGTACACGAGTGCGGTAGTCATGAGCGAGTCTCCGATTTCATCTGTTTGGCAAAGATGGTAGCTTAACGGTTTCCTGAAAACGAAACCCCTGTTTCTTCGATCAAATAAAATGGGTCATTAAATTTAATCTTGAGTAAATTAATTAGGAGTTCTTATCAAATTTTTGACTTATTTATTAGTCCCTAATAAAATTGTAACTCATTACAGTAAGGTTATCATTTGTTACAGTATATGTTAAGTTCTGTTACAGTAATGACCTCTCTGTTACAGTCAAAAACTTCTAATTAATTTACCCTTAAATCTTATAAAAATATATACTTCTTTATCAAATAAGGTAATTAAACGTTTTAATATGCCATCACCCAAAATTTTAAGTTCGTCGGATTTAAATCACAAATTTGCGAATGAAAGCCCATATTTTATGGGATAGAAAATATTACGGTCAGAAAAATGTCAAATATAGTATCTTTATTAAAAATTGTTCACAAAGGCATTTTTGTTTAAAATGTTCCTTGTTCTTGAGGGGGGTGACGGGACACAAAAATAAAATAAAAATCTCTTAAAAGATTAAAAATGATGTGAATTATTAACATATAATTTTATTAGTTAAAAAATTAATAAGATATTTTCTCTTTCTTTTTTAACTAATAAAATTACTTATCAAATATTTTATGTGGCTTTTCTTCCAAAAAAAATAATTTTCTCTCAAATCACGCCATTTCGAGTAGGGGTGTAAACGAGTCGAGTCAAGCCAACTACTATGCTGCTCAAACTCTGTTCGTTAATTTTTAATCGAGTTCGAACTGAGCTCGAGCTATATCAAGTATTGAAAATGTCTATTCAAACTCGACTCGTTTAAATACTCTCGAGCTCGAGCCCTTAACGAGTATCTTAACGAGTTCAATTGAATTTGCGAATTCGTATATATAAGTAAGTCCAATCTAATCTACAAATAAAAAATTAATCGTTCGTAAAACATAAATCTATCTTATTTCAAATTGATATCTCAATAGTTTTGATAAGTTAATTAATTTAACTATTTTAATATAATATTTGAAATATATTCTTAATTTGTCACAAGTAATATGATATTAATAGATAGACACCGCAATGGAGGGGGTTGGTGTGCGACAAGTTAGGGGCGGTGCTGCAACTCCCCTTCGCACACCACTCAGAGCCTCATTTCTGCACCGTCGGTGACGGTACTATGGCTGTCGAGAGCACCGTCTGCCACTGGCGGATGGTCCACAGTGATCTCCGGAAATGCCAGTGGCCGAAAACGCATCCCTCGACCCCACAGGGGAGCTTACCTGCTGCACAGGTCAATCTCAGGATGAAGAAGATGCTTGATATGCTGGAGAACCTTGCAACACTAAATTTTGTATTCATATCCCTATTTACATGATTTATGTATGCATCATCATTTGCATAATTTGTATATATACACTGTGGATTTAGTCTGATATTTAAGCCCTCATAAATATTTTATATTGTAATAATAAATGTATAAAAATAAATAAATATTTTTATATCAATATATACTTATTATATTTAAAGAAATATTTAAACAAAGTGTTACTGAATACTTAGACAAGTTCTTAACGAGTACTTAATCTAGCTCTTAACGAGTTGTTCACGAGTATAATCGAACCGAACTCACATGTGTTCAGACTCGGCTCGTTTATGAATCGAGTTTTTTTTTTATTCAAATTCAACTCGTTAATTAAATAAACAAGGCGAATCGAATTTTTATCGAGTCGAGCTTCAAACTACTCGTCGAATATATCGACTCGTTTACACCCCTCATTTCGAGCTGGCCGACACGGACGCCCGGTAATTTGGGAGAAATTACGAGAGCACCCCTGATGAGACCCAGCTTGACCGGTGTAGACGACAGGTCTGGTACAATGAACCGCCGACGTAGCGTAAGGAGGATGGAGGACGATCCATCTAGAGCTTTATCGGACGGTGGTTGGTGCCGGCCGGGCCACGGTATTCATCAAAGTTCAACCGCGGGGGGATTAGCTGGTGCCCGTGGGCCGGAAACATTAACCGGCCTAAACACTCTCTCATGCATCGTCCACATAACATGTGTGAACGGTGCTTGAGATCTGCGCATGTAAGAACATCTTTGCTTGAAAGATTGAGGGCTATGCAATCTTTAGCTTGAGGGTAAAAATATCTATCTTATAAATTAAGATACAAATTAGAACTACATTACTCGGTCTCCATCGTGACGAAGCCGGGCCTTCTCGAGGACATCGATCTCCACCGCCGGCGGCGGCGGCAAGGGCCAAGGCCTCTCCTTTTCCTTGTTCCCACCATTAACGCTTTTGTTCCCATATGCACCTTTTCTTTGTTAATTCTCTCGAGTTTCTTATTTGTTAATTATCTCGAGTTTCTTATAAACCTCTCAATGGAAACCTGCAATCATTGGTCATGATGATGACAAGATATGAATCAATTTGTGCAATCCGTCGATGCATACGGAAATATTACATCCATCGATTCACTAGTTAAGAACCTTTAATATATAGTTTTAAGATCTTGCTAGGTTCAAATCTCCGTTCCCATATCTTCTTTTGTTATGACAATTAATTTGGGGCGCTACAAATTTCTTGCACTATCAATAATGGGTTCGCTAGTTAAACCCTCTAATATATATTTTTAGGATTTAGGTTCAAATTAAATCTCCATCCCCATCTCTTCTTTTATTACGACAACTTCAGATTTTTTGCATTATCAGTATCCCCCCAAAGTCTACATGAATGTAGGGGGCAATGAGAGATATTTTCTGTTCACTTTGAGGAGCAAATTAAGGAGGCTAACATCTACGTACCCTGGAATCATACGCTTTCTTCATACAGAATTTGTTCAAAAAATGATGATCTTTCCAACAAAACAGGAAGCAAAATTGGATGGGATTTCCTGTGAATATTCAGTAGGTCTCAAATTGGGCTGAAATTGCTTCCATCCAACTATAGTAATGGATTCCATGCAAAAGAGGGGGGGGAAGGATTATTAACTTTAATCACCTGGTAGAAGGAACATTATCAGGGCCACTTTACATTAAATTATTATCACAACTATCTGTGGAATTTGCCATCTCTCAGAGATTTTCTGAATTTGGAGTACCCATATATCTCTTTCCCATGGGATGATCAGTTTTATATGTAGAGGATTTGCTTATGTAAAATGGATACTTCTGTCATCTTTAGGTGACATTTGGTGAGTCAATTCAAGAAATTGTTTTTCTACTGGAGCTGTAACATTTCTTTCGTTGTTCTTTGCAATTGCATTCACAACATTTCTTTGCTGCCTTGAAAATTTTGATACCCAGACATGGAAGACAAATCAACCTAATATTGATGTTGAAGAATGGATAATGCAATGTTAGACAACCATTCTTTTGCTGGTTCCTCTAACAATGGCATAACAAACCACTCTGTTGCATTGATCTGGCATATATATAGCTCATTCAAGGTAAAATTTAGTGGTATCTAGTCTATTTGGGTTGGAACTTCTTGCTTTGCTTGAATTCAACTGGATAATTTCTTTGGTCATTTGTCCTCATTAATGACACTTCAATATAAAGTCCAAGATATATTTAAAAAGTCTCTTGTGTTTAGAATAAAAAATAAAAATGTGGTAGGAAGAGAGAAAGTTGAGAGAGAGGGGGGGGGGGGGGGGGAGGAAGGGTCCTATTGAGAAAGAGAGTCCAATAAAAATAGGAGTGACCAAACAATTGAGAACTCATTTATGAGAAAATGGGTATGCTTGTGAGAATGCATTGTAGCATGCATCATATAGGTTAGGTTGGTGTCTTAGAGTAAAAAACCCAAACAAAAAAGATGTATATCCAAAACCACAAAGAAGATGTATACATAAAAATACAAAAATAGATAAATAATCAATAAATGAATTTTTCATGTGTTTGGATGTTTCTATTTAAGGAATTTATAGAGATTTTTTTCATCATAGAAAAAGAGGGGAGATTGTTGTACTGTCATATATTTTGATGATAACAAAATATTATATTTGTGTGATAAAAATTGGATGACTTGATATTGATGTAATGGACCTCATAATTTTAGACTTTCTTAAGTAAATTAAAGATTTAATTTGTGTGTAATTGAAAATCTAATTTGTGTGTTTAAATATGTAAAAATAATAAATATGAAGGTAAATACATGTGTGTTGATATTATTCATTGTGTGCTGAAATTGTTCATTGGTCGACTAGCAGTCGACGTCCTATTGTCCTAGTACGCATGGTCTGGGGAACAAGGGTCTGTTTGATAACTCTTAAGACAAGTCTATTGTCGGAAGCGGTTAGACATTGTTTTTTTAGACTGTTTGATAAAACTTCTTAATGAATATCTGAAAAGATGACTATTGTCTTAAGTTGCCTCTTAAAAAAAAGTGAAGTTAGGGCACTTTTTTCTCTTTTGATCACTACCGTCCCCATCTACACCACCGTCCCCATCTACACCACCCTTCCCTCGTCTTTTTCTCTTCTGATCACCTGCGGCCCCGTAACCCAGCATCGGCGGCAGGGGAGGGATGAAGGGAGAACACTCCGTAGAGGAGATCGGCTGTCTGCGGCGGAGCATCGATGTCGGCTTCGATCGATGTCGTCGGTGGAGAAGCAGAGTGGCCTGGATCTGGTCGCGCCTTCCCCTCCTGGTACACGACATACACACTCCTCACAAACCCTTACCCCTTCCCCTTCCCATGGCGCACCCCGCGCTGTAAACGAGTAGCCATCTCCACCGCCGGCAGTGTTTCTTCTCCGCTGCCGCCCTCACCACCATCGATTCTTGCTCTGCTCTGGAGGAGCGGCTATTCCATCCACTTCACATGACTACTCAGCGAGTGATTGCTGTGATCCTTGGCTGCGGGTGGGTTGCCTGCGATCGGCACGACAGTCTTCTTGTTCGGTTCTTGTTCCCCGTTCCTATGGGCGTGCAGATATGCACGCTTGATTTCGTCTTCTCTGACGTTCGCTCTCTCGACGCAGAGTTCATTGACCAAGCTGTCAAGATAGGGGGAGTGGTCATTGTTCGCCTGAGCTCGGAGGGGGCCGGGAATTACTCGATGGCTTCCAACTAGAAGATCATTTACATCAGGAAGTTTGGTTCGACGGTGGTGGCAATGAGAAAATCTGTCGATCCGACGCAGAGCGCAGTGACCAGCATAGGGCGTCGGCTCTTGGCGGTACTACTAGATGGCACCAGGAAGAAGGCACTGAAAGGGCTGGAGGACGCCTTGCTCGATCCATCGGCAGGGAGGATGGCACAGGGGAGGTACTTGGAGAGGACCAAATATCTGCTTCCTCACAAGAGACACACTGAACGAGTACCCACGACGGGTGTTCGTAGATGTGTCCACCGGATCGCAGAGGAAGCCCGGCGCCGGCGCCGTCTGCGAGGTTGGTGGCGCCGCCATTGTAGGGGTGTTTATGTAATATATAAAAATTAGAGATTTAATATATAATTATAAGATAGTTGATAGATGTATATATAAAATTATGAGAAATAAAAAATAAATTTAAACATATTCTTAAGTATATAAAGATATTTATGTGAAATAATATATTAATTCAGATGTAATTTCAATTGGTTATCAAATAATTCTTAATAGAAATTTAATATATTTTAAGTACTTATTAAATTATAGATTTAGATAATAGATAAAAAATTAAACTTTAAATATTTTAAATAAATGTTACCAACGCCACCCAAATCTAGATCGGTGGTCTGAAGGCCAACATTGCAGGTCCACCAAAACTCCGACGCAGGATGGGAAACTAAATCACGGACATCAATAAGCATTCATCGATTTTAGCACAAGAAATGCAATCACGGGCAGACAATAATAATCTCCCGAAATTGATCTCCAAGACTGATGTACCGCGAGAAAAAGATGATCGTTGCCGGGCAACTCGCTGTGTGGTCTTCTGCAACAAGGGTGGCAATGGCGTTGTGTAGCCGGGTGGTGCATGTGAGCGAAGGAAAAAGATGGAGCAGGGCTGTACAATGGAAGGAGGGGTTGCGTTCTGTGATGGGTCTGGGTGGCAGTGCTGGGGCATGTACACTGTGTGAAGGATGTCCCTCTCCTCCAACAAAGAGTGCAGAGGGTATATAAAGGCTCCTTCGCATGCAGTTGCCTCCCACCTCTCGATCCGGATCAAGATTCGTGAGTGGTTTGGGCGTGTGACGGGGTCTCCACGGGCAGAAGAAGTCACCGCCAGGAGGTTTCGTCCGAGTGGGCGAGAGCCTCGCGGACGTGCGTAGGCGCATGGGGAGTTAAGTTGGCGAGGGTCTCACAGTGGGAAGAATGAAGATGGAGTCGCATGCATGGGAGAGGGCGACGTGGGTTGCAGGGTGCAGGGGAGAAGCGGTCGCTACTAGGGGTGTTCACGGTTCCGTTCGATTTTCTCCAAGAAAATTGAACCGAACTCACTGTTTGAACCAAACCGAACCGATTCAAACCGAAATATGACATTTCTGACATTTTTTAGTATTTTGTATGGCATTTTTGGCATTTTTATGACAAAAACATGTAAAAAGTGGTTTTCTGGTGGTCGCGCGTGGAGGGCGCACGAAGCCGCCCTCCACTGCGCTATCTTTTTTTGTTTAATTTTATTATTTATATAATTATATATAGGTATTAGATTCATTTCGGTTTCCCAGCCAGAAATCGAACCGAACCACCCAGCCCATGAAACCGAACCGAACCGAACCGGTCGGTTCGGTTTGATTTTTCGATTTGGACCATATTTTGCACAGCCCTAGTCGCCACTGCCCACTGGAAGTTTGGAGCGGACGTGGGAATGGCAGCTGGGCGCATTCATGCATGAGAAATGCTATCTGCACGTATGTTCGGATATAATCTCCATGTTGGAATCGTCGGGACGTAGTTGATTGATCTACCTGGAAAACGTCCACGTCAGCTGCCCAACACACGTCGTCGTCTACTCCGCGTCTTCTAGAGATGCGTCATCATGAAATCGCCTCCATCACCAAACAACGATTACATGAGATATTTTTTTAAACCCAAATTTACCATTCTCGCCGTTTCTGTGAAAATAATCTGAAAGAGAGAACTATTCTAACTCAGACAAAAGCCTCCCTTGCATCATCCCACTCTTCGTCTTCCTCACCCACGAAAAACACTCGGATCTCTATGTACCCTCGTCATCTGCAAATCTTATTTAGATATCATACACTCTAATTCATCCATGGCGTCTAAGAAGAGTTTGCTTATGCACTTCAATCGCCGCATTGCTGAGGAGGCCATGGCAGAAGAGCCCGTGGAGTAACCGACGACGCTTCCTCTCCCACCCGACGTAGAGGAGGCAAGGGTTCTTGTGCCAGCACCGGAAGTAGAAGAAGTGAGGGCTTCAACTTCAGACCTAGAAGACACAAGACGTAGGCGAGCATCTCGAGTGAGAGGTATGGTTCACAAATAAGATGTAACAGTGATAAATAGGTCTCTTCCCAGTGTCGAAATATGTTTCTTCTGTTCAATGACAAATGTGTCTCTTCGGGTGACAAATAGCTATGTTCCAGTGAGAAATAGATTATTTCCAATGACAAATAGATCTTTATACTGGAGATTTATTAGGGTGACAAATAGGTCTCTTCGGGTTACTAATAGGAGATCCAACGACAAATAGGTCTCTTCGGGTGACAAATATGTCCTTTCCCATGACAAATAGGTCTCTTAGGGTGACAAATAGGAATTATTCCAGTGACAAATAGGTTTCTTCCATTTGGTGACAAATAGATTCTTTCCAGTGATAAATAGGTCATTTCTAGTGACAAATAGGTCTCTTCCAGTGACAAATAGAAATTGTTCCAATGATAAATAGGTTTTTTCTGTTCGGTGACAAATAGGTTCTTTTAAGTAATAAATAGGTCTTTTTCAGTGACAAATAACTAACTTCCAATGACAAATATGAATTGTTCCAGTGACAAATATGTTTCTTCTGTTTGGTGACGAATATGTTCTTTCCAGTGATAAATAGGTTCTTTCTAGTAACAAATAACAAACTTTCAGTGAAAATTAGATCTCCTTGATTGACAAATGGTTTCTTCCAATACTAAAGAGGTTCTTTTGTTGGATAGTATTGTCGCATTCTTCTATTGACAAATATGTTTTCATATTTTTATTTGAATGTAGTGAATCCTGCAGTTATTAAAGTCTGCTCTTCCATGGATATATATATATATATATATATATATGAAGGATAGAGATCAGATGGCATTCCGGGAATGCCATAAAATGCTAATGAGGAGCACCCCTTTTTCATTTTATATTGATAATACTTCTGGTTGTGCCTTCAGCATGAGGATGTTAGAGGATATCATAAGCACTCATGTTGGAGGTAACATCTTCATGCTGGGTAAGAAGGAGGTCCTATTTACCGTTGAGGATGTGGGCATTATTTTGGGATTGCCTAGCTTTGGACATCCCGTTTGCCATTATGGCAGCTTGAAGAAAAAGTCCAGGTTGCATGAGCAGTTTGGGGTGGCCACAAATTTTGATCGAAAGTGTTGGCCCTTTTGGTACGACAGCAAGCTAACCTAGAGGGGGGGGGGGGGGGGAAGTGAATAGGTTTTCTGAAATCTGAAACATAAATTTAACCACAGAAAAGTATCACTTGAAAGTTTGGTTAGTTGAGTGTGATAGAGAGTAGCAGTGCGGAAGCAAATGAACAATCACACAAAGAACACAAGGAATTTATCTTGGTTCAGACCTTCCCACATGGAAGTCCTACATCCTGATGCGGGACAGCAAAGAGGGGGTGAAGAAGGAAGAAGAGAAGCCGGAATCCACCGGGGAGAGAAGAGAGGAAAACTAGAATCCACTGGGGGGAGGAAGAAGGAGCTACATTGCTCTGTGTTCACAATTTCTATATTCAATCATTCCTCCCTTCAAAAGAGAGACTACAAGATTATTTATAGGAGTTAGACCGACACTAACCCTACTTTGATTCCTTTATGACTAAAATACCCTTAGACCTAAAAATAGGGCAAAATTCACACCCGAAAATGACCAAAAAAATAGGAAATGTACTATTGGGACTCATTTGGGCCTTATTCTTACAATCAAATACTCAAATAACTAAACTAAATACATCAATAATATGGGAACTCTTCGCCAAGCCATAAAGATGTCGTTATCGTCGAATTTGCGTTGTCTGTAGTCCCACTTTCGCATCATTCTCCCCCTCTTCGAAAAAATTCATCCTCGAATTTTGAAGTGTCGAAGTAGGAGGAAAACGAACACCAGAGTGCACATATAGAACTCCACGCAAACACTCATATCAAGGACCACAAACTGGTGCACTATAGAGGAGTCACAGAATGTCAGCCACATCAGATCAACTAAGGGTTGCTCCCACTCGATCACATCAACAGTCTGATAAGTTGGTAGCACATCAGCTAGAGCAGGCCCATCAACTGGACTAAGTACAGACAGAGGAGCTGCAAATATATCAGAAGATATACGACCCAACCCGGATCGCACAAACAATGTCTGATCCCACACATCAACTACGAGTAGCGGATCCTCCTCGAACAATGTATCCTCAAACAAATCAAATCTAGCCTCTGCAATCAATCTATGATCCCATCTAAGAGCTAATGATGTTTCTATCATAACTGAAGATACTGAGCATGTCTTTATAAGCTTTTGCAGTGCAATATAATATGTATCGTACACTCGAAAAGGCTTGTTATAACCCTCTGGATGTATAAGACAAAATCTTGCTTGGTGATCAATCACAACTTGACGCTCATCCATCCAAACTCGACCCAAAGATATTCCTGATCCATTGGGTATAATTGTACACCAAGCATCATCATAATATTGGTACAATTTCGACATCTTGGTGCATTTGAAGCGATGAAAGAATGGTATGTATACTTGATCCCCAGAGAATTGAATATAATCTGAATTAGATAGGGAATCAACAATAGATTGAGAAACTGAATTACCCCAAGAGCTTCTCATAAATGTCACCGTGGTTTGTAAATTTTCTGGCAACTCGACCTCAAATTTGACACTCATGATGAAGACGATGGTGCGTAGCTAGCGAGACGCCCGGGCGACGTGGACACTGGCGTGGAGGAGTCCAGGGGCGCCGAGGCTGACTGAACTCGGGCGGAAAGATAGGTAGATAGAAAAACACTTGCTCTGTTTCGTTGACAACTTCAACTCCAAACAGATTGATCAGGTTGCACTGTAGCACAGGAGCACTATAGCGCGGGCACTGTAGCTCAGGTACTGTAGCACAGGAGCACTGTAGCACGGGCACTGCAGCTCAGGTACTGTAGCATAGGAGCACTGTAGCACGGGCACTGTAGGTGGCCCGATCTGGTTGACAGGCCAAGAGGGGTGGTGATCGGGCTGGTCGCTGGCTTGACGGGCTGCCCAAAACAACCCGCCCTTCCCTTTTATATAACCTCTTCGGGACTCCTTTCCCAACCCTTCATGTGGGTGAGACATCGAGGAAGGAGGTGAAGGCGACGACGACGATGGGGGGAAGAGCTCGCGGCGGAGGTGCTGGGCAGAGCACGGCGGTGCGGTGTGGTGTGGTGCGGCGGGGAAGGGCGTTGGTCGCCTCCCGTGACCTCTCCCTTCTTGGGAGCTTCCTCTCCCCGGGGGCTTCTGCAAACGATCGGCGAGGAGATCCCCACGCCGGCGAAGGGGCGTGAACATGGCGCGAGAGAGAGGGCGGCTGGGAGAGAGCCCGAGCGCGACCAGCTGGCCCAGGCGCGGACTATGGCGAGGCAGGCTGGAGGGGTCGAGTGCGGGGTTGTGGCGGTGGAGCACGAGAGAGGAGCCACGTGACAAGCGGAGCGAAGGGGGGGCGAGCGCTGGCAATGGCACGGTGCGACGACAGGGTAGACACGGCTGGCGAGGCAGGGCGCAAGGTGGACGCGGGGGGGGGGGGGAGGCAGCAACGGTGGAGGGGCCTTTGCGCTCACGGTGCGAAGAAGGTGGTTTTGCGGGGCCTGCGGCACCTCCTCTTCGTGGAGGCGGCTGCGTGGGGATGTCCTTCGCCTGGGTGCCGTGCGCGGGGGAACCGAGCGGAACGAGCAGATGGTGCGGAGGGTGAGGGCGGCGGCACCATGGGGAAGGCTCGCGGCAGTGTTTTGGTTTCAGGGGATGGACGACGTCGTCCAGCAGGCGGACGCCCAGGGGTATACGGCAGATGACGAAGAGGATGGTGCAGAACCTGCGTGCGGATTTTGGTTGCCGGCGGGGTGTCTGTGCGGACTGGAATGGAAACTGTAAGACCCGCCCCCCTTGGGCCCTGTGGCTCCATCCTCAGGGTCGCGACATGCTCCTAGTCGCGACGTGGTTGCGACAAGAGGCCTGTCGCGATGGGTTCTGATCGCGACAGGAAGCCTGTCGCGACGGGTTCAAGTCGCGACGACCAGGGCTGTCGCGTTCTTGTCGCGACGTTGTGGCCGTCGCATTCTGGTCACGACATCCGATGGCGTCGTGACGGCTTTTCTGACAGATGTGACCGGTGTCCTTTCTGTCAGAATGGCTCTGTTGGGTGTCAGGCGCACGCACGTGAACACGACGTGGTCGTCCGTCGCGATCGCTTTCCTGGTCTTCGAGGTTTGACCCACTTTTTGGGGTTGCGACAGAGGCGACCGTCATGATAAGGTCGCGACACCTAGGGGCATCGCGACGAGAGTCTTATCGCGACATGTCATTCTGTCGCGATCAGGGGGCCGTCAGGTTAAAACCCAAGGCCGCGCCCCCTGTCCCCCTCTTGCCCTCTCAGCTCTCTTTCTCTCCTCTCCTTTCCCTCTCGTGTTTTCCTTGCGGATTCTTGGCGGATCTTGGTGTTTGAGGCATTCGTGCTGAGGTGGTGTCGTCCCGCTCGTGCAGGGGACGTGTTCGTGTCGTTTGGAGCGAGGAGGAGGCGTCCTTTCCTACGAGAAGGCCCCAACGGGTTCCTTCTTCGCGTGGAGGTAGGGACTCTTGATCCTCTCACCCTAAGCATGCTCCCTTCCCCCTCTAAATCGTGGTTTCTCTGTGTTTGAGGTTTGGGAGTGTGAGAACTCCATGCTCAAGGTTGAGTGAGGTTCCTCTTCGAGTGTAGATCCATGTTTGTGGGCTTTTAAGGGTGGTTTGGATGCTTTACTACCTTTCTAGCATGTTGAGCATGATCCCCTCCCCCTTGTGTGGTTGTTTCCCCATTTTTGGGGTGGTTCTCGGAGGGGTTGCTCCGGAACCCCCCTCTGTTTGAAAACGCGACGATCGTGGAGGTCGCGATCTGGTCGCGACGGCTTGGCCGGTCGTGATGAGATCGCGACACTCTTGTGTGCCACGATTTGGTCGCGACAGCCTGGCCGGTCGCAACGAGATCACGGCGCTCTTGGGTGTCGCAACCCAGTCGCGACGACTCGGGCCGCCGTGACAGGATCGCGACAAGGTAGGGTATCACGACCAGGTCGCGACGGCTCGCTGCGTCGCAACCTCAGCCGTGAGACAGGATTGATCTTCGTCGTTTCCGTTTCATTTACTGTACTCGTGGCACCTGTGCTAGTTCCCTAGTACGGTCTACACTAGTCTTTCGCCCGGTGCTCGGCATTTGAGGGCTTGTCCCATGTGAGAGGTTGTTACCATTGCCTGGGACCCCCATCCTCGGGAGCCTATCGAGGGAGTACTCTGGGCTACGAGTGTGCTCGAGTTGGCAGCCACCAGACGGACTCTGGAGCTTAGGGGAAAATGGTGGTTAGGACAGTGGCGTTGAGTCGCTTATGGAGCTCTCGTGGTTGGAGTGGGACGCCGAGGTCAATTTCGGAGTTCTTCCCGGCACAGTCCAGCTAGTCCTTTTCTCACTGCCTCGCTCTTTGCGGCCCCGGAACCGCTTAAGAGGCCAGGCGTGGGACTGTAGTACGACCAAACTACGACAGTTACTGTTGTGTTACTTTGTGTCCTACCTCGCTCTGACGAGACTTGAGGGTCAGGACCCGGGTCAAGGATAAGACGTCGGTGGGCGCACCTGACCTTGACTAATGGTAGTGCTTCCCGTACCTAGTGTTCCCTGTCCAGGCGGAGTCCCCTCCTTCTGTGTTTGCTAGCCGTGTGGTGGTCACGACGAGCAGTTGTACGGAGTTTCCGACCGTGCGTGCTTTCTGTACCGTGCTAGTTGTAGTTTCGCTTCTGCACTTCCATTTGTAGGTAGAAGATATAAATTGCTGTCATTTATTTTATATTTATATCCTTCTGCCTGTTTAGAGCCAGTAGGAGATTGGTAGTCCCTACTGAGCTTCTGTTGTGAAGCTCATCCCTCCTTTTCCCAGGTGAGACTTCTCAGCAGCGGCAGGGCGCACACCGGGCGGAGGAGACGGGGCGGTAGGAGAGGTCCCCGTAGCTAGCAGTGGTTCCCCTTTTTCAGTGTACGTCACCCTCGGAGTATGCCCCTAAGGGACTTGTTCTTCCCCTACCTTTTACTTGTACTAGCGTGCGTGCGTTGGGACTGTACTTAAAGCGGTATGCGGCGGTCTCGCTCTCTTTTCTTTTTCCGCTTGTACGCTTCTAGCTTAGCAGTTGACGTTTACTTCCGCTACATATCTTGTTAGACATGAATTATAGCCCTTCCGGGTCCTCGGATCTGTGGGCGGCGACTGCGAAAATCGGGTCCTTGGCGTGGGTCGAGGGTCGGGTTCTCGGGTCGTTACAGTTGGTATCAGAGCGAGAGTCTGACAGGACTTGTAATGGATTTAAACTGCAACAGGAAGTCCCAACGGTAGTACAAGTACACTGCTAGCCGCCCGAGTGGTTTTGTTAACCTTTGTTGGTTGTGTTGCCATGCATGACATGGCTCCGCAGAGGCGCAGGCAGGCCAGAGAGTTGATTGAGCAGCAAGATGAGTCTGAGATGCCCGCGCAGGGGCAAGTCCACGAGGAGGTGTCCACAGCAGAGTCAGTGGCGCAGCCTCAGGGTGCACAGGCAGCAGAGGCAGCAGCGGCAGCAGGCGGGCAGCAGCAGCAGCAGGAGTACCAGCCTCAGCTGCAGTAGTACGCAGACTGGTTTCCCCTAGCAGAGCAGTTCTTTAGGAACTTGTACCAGGGAGCATACCGGCCCGGGCAAGTAGCAGCAGGGTTCAGCCTCCGGTACCTCTCTTGTGGTGCCAGAGCAGCAGGTAGAGCAAGAGGTGCAGCAGCCAGTTCGTCAGCAGCCGTCGGGTACTGGGAGTACCCGAGCCGGCCGGAGGAGGACGTCGATTACGGAGGACAGAACCACTCTCCTAGAGAGATTCTTGTGTCTCTGGCCACCGATGTTCCACGGTGAGTATGATCCAGATAAGGCAGAGAGCTGGACCCATGAGTTAGAGTGCATCTTCGAGACCATGGAGTGCGTTGAGGAGGACCAAGTTCGACTGGCGGTGTACCAGCTTAAGGGAGCAGCCCATGAGTGGTGGAGAGTTCAGAGGCAGACTCATTTCCAGGGGTAGAGGTTGGATCACATCACTTGGCAGCGGTTTTCAGAGGTCTTTCACGGCGAGTACTTCCCCGACTATGCTCGACGTGAGAGACGGGACCAGTTCCACGCGTTGGTTCAGGGCGACTTCACAGTCTCTCAGTACCACCAGAGGTTTGTTTGGTTGTTGAGGCATGTGCCTCATGTCGCAGGCAGCGATCAGGCGTGTGCAGAGAGGTTCATAGCAGGACTGAGACCAGACCTGAGGTGGGGTGTGACAGCACACATGTGTACCAGCTTGGGGGAGGCCGTGGCGAAGGCCACCGCCTTAGACAGAGAGACCTGGCAGCCTCAGCAGCAGTAGCAGCAGGGAGGAGCCTCTTCCAGGTCCTCGCCTTACCAGCGTCCAGCGGGTAGCACAGTAGTGCGACTTCCTCTTCCTCCGGCTCGGGCAGTTCCGGCAGTGTTGGGATTCGCTCGCAGTTTAGGAAGTTGTCTACTCGCGGGGGCGGTCGGAGCCGACAGCAGAAGCGCCAGTCCAGGTTTGCTGAGCAGTCAGTTGTCCAGGGAGCTGAGCAGGGCACTCAGGAGGCAGTTTGCTACACTTGTGGCTTACTGGGCCACTTCAGGAGGGATTGCCCCATGGGGCATGGGGCAAGCCCCGCTACAGTAGTAGCCAGTTCAGTACGCTCAGCAGCCGCCTCATTACCAGTACCCTCCTCAGCAGTAGGCACCGCGTCAGCAGCAGCGGGGGTAGTACCAACAGCAAGCTCAGAAGTTTCCGCAGCCGCAGTAGTACCAGCCGTACCAACAGCAGCAGCAGTACCCTCAGCAGCAGCAGTACCCTCAACCTCAGTAGCCGCAACAGTAGCAGCCCCAGCAGGCGCAGCAGCGTGGGTGTGGTCGTGTGATGCCACTCATCCGGGAGCAGGCAGAGGCATCAAACCTTGTTATAGGTGCTCTACCTATCCATGGCAGAGTTGCTCATGTTTTGGTCGACCCCGGTGCTTCTTTGTATTTTGCTTCCGAAGAATTCTATGAGTCCCTAGCTTGTCACGCTCCTAAGAGGCAGTGTGACGTGATGGTCGATCTCGTCTGGTGACTACATGCATTCTTTTGGTTACCTGGAGGGTGTGGCAGTCGAGGTCGAGGGGCACCAGTTGCCAGCCAGGTTGTACGCACTACAGCTTTGCGACTTTGACGTCATCCTTGGCATGGACTGGTTGGAGGCTCACTCTGCCATGGTTGATTGTCAGCAGAAGACCGTTCCGTTTAGGATACCTGGAGAGCCCGTCCTCTGCTTCCGAGGTATTCGGTCTACCCGTCGGCCATTTATTTCCTTGTGTAGAGCTCGCCGTTTGATCTGCGATGGCTGTGTGGTGTACCTTGCTTCGGTTTGTTCTTTGGAGCCTAGTGGATCTTCAGTTTTTGATGTGCCAGTTGTTTCTGAGTTCTCCGACGTCTTCCCGGAGGATCTACCTAGTTTACTGCCTGAGCAGGAGGTAGAGTTCTCCATTCAGCTTTTGCCCGGTACGATGCCTTTGTCCAAGGCACCTTATGGGATGGCCCCGACGGAGCTGCGTGAGCTGAAGCGCCAACTGCAGGAGCTGCTTGAGCTGGGCTTCATTCACCCGAGTCGTTCACCGTGGGGCACGCCTGTTTTGTTTGTGAGGAAGAAGGATGACAGTGTTCGTTTGTGTATCGATTATCGACAGTTGAACTAGGTTACTATGAAGAACAGGTACCCGTTGCTGAGGATCGATGATTTGTTTGATCAGTTGCAGTCGGCCAAAGTTTTCTCGAAGATTGACTTGAGATTCGGGTACTATCAGATGTGGATCAGAGAGTCAGATGTTGGTTTGACGGCTTTTCGTTCCAGGTACGGTCACTTCGAGTTCGTCATGATGCCGTTTGGGCTGACGAACGCACCCGCAACATTCATGGATCTGATGCATAGGGTGTTCAGTGAGTACCTAGATCGTTTTGTGGTTGTTTTTGTTGATGATATTTTAGTCTACTCAGCTTTCGAGGAGGAGCACGAGGAGCACCTGAGGATCGTGCTGGAGACCCTGCAGAGTCACCGCCTTTATGCCAAGTTCGACAAGTGAGAATTTTGGCTAAGGGAGGTGCACTTTCTCGGGCACGTGATCTTGGGTTCTGGTGTGGCAGTGGACCCTGCCAAGGTGGAGGCCGTGTTGTCGTGGGAGCAGCCCACATCGGTGTCAGAGGTCCGCAGTTTTCTGAGTTTGGCTGGTTACTACCAGAGGTTTATTCAGGATTTTGCCAAGATTGCGGCGCCGTTGACCAGGTTGACTAGGCAAGACATCAGGTTTGTTTGGTCAGAGGACTGTGAGCAGAGCTTCGAAAGCTGAAGATGAGGTTGACTTCAGCGCCAGTGTTGGTCTTACCGTCGGGCAGTGGTGGTTTCGTGATCTACACCGATGCGTCGAGGTCAGATTTGGGTGCCGTGCTGATGCAGCACGGTGGGGTCGTTGCCTATGCTTCTCGGCAGCTCAAGAAGCATGAGGAGAACTACCCTACCCACGACCTGGAGCTGGCAGCAGTGGTGTTCTCTCTCAAGTTGTGGAGGCACTACCTGTATGGCGAGGCTTTTCAGATCTTCACCGATCACCAGAGTCTGCAGTATATCTTCACCCAGAGGGATCTGAACTTGAGGTAGCGCCGATGGATGGAGTATTTGAAGGACTACGACCTAACCCTTTCTATCACCCAAGAAGGGCTAATGTCAGCCGATGCTTTGAGCAGGCGCGTGCGCTTGAGTTCGTTGATGGTCAGAGAGTGGAGGCTGTTCGAGGAGCTATCCCAGGGAGTGTTCGTTCCATCGAGGACCAGAGACCGTGCTGTGGCGAGTAGTTTGTCAGTTCGGCCGTCAGTGTTCAGGCAGGTGTTGAAGGCACAGCAGGCAGACCCTCAGTTGGCAGACGTTTTGCAGATGTCAGATGTTGATCTCGACGAGGACAGCGAGGTCAGATTCAGAGGCCTCTTGTACGTTCCCGAGGAGGCGTGCCAGGCAGTTTTATCAGAGGCTCACAGATCGAGGTATGCAGTTCATCCTGGCTCCACCAAGATGTACCATTACTTGAGGAGGTTCTTCTGGTGGCCAGGGAGGAAGAGGGGAGTGGCAGAGTTTGTTGCTCGGTGCCTTACCTGTCAGCAGATGAAGGCCGAGCATCAGCGTCCTGGTGGTGAGCTGCAACCATTACCCATTCCCGAGTGGAAGTGGGATGATATCACTATGGACTTTGTAGTTGGTTTGCCCCGCACCCCGCAGAGGCATGATGGTATCTGGGTGATTATGGATCGTTTGACCAAGGCAGCGCATTTTCTTCCGATCAGGATGTCATGGTCAGTGGACAGGTTAGCCAGGCTATACATGGACAGAGTTGTTTCGTTGCACAGGATCCCCATTTCGGTCGTCTCCGACAGAGATCCGAGGTTCACGTCAGGGTTTTGGCACAGTCTTCAGAAAGCACTGGGCACAGAGTTGAGGTTCAGCACAGCGTACCACTCTCAGACGGATGGACAGTCAGAGCGGACCATTCAGACACTGGAGGACATGCTGAGAGTGTGCTGTTTAGACTGGAGCGGCACTTGGGAGTCGCACCTTCTGATGGTAGAATTTGCGTATAACAACAGTTATCACTCGAGCATCAGAATGGCACCATACGAGGCTTTGTATGGTCGCCGTACAGGACTCCACTTCATTGGTTCGAGGTTGGTGAGAGGCAGCTTTTGGGGCCAGAGTTAGTGCAGCAGTGTGTAGACACGGCCAGTCTGATCAGGCAGAGGCTTCGGGCAGCACAGAGCAGACAGAAGAGCTACACAGACGTCTGCAGGAGACCGTTACAGTTCAGTGTTGGCGACCTTGTTTTCTTGCGAGTCTCTCCGACCAAGGGCGTCATGAGGTTTGGCAGAAAGCGAAAGCTCAGTCCGAGGTACGTCGGGCCTTTCCCTATCACCGAGAGGATCGGCGAGGTGGCTTACAGGTTGAGTCTTCCGGCAGAGCTAGCAGGTGTGCACAATGTGTTTCACGTTTCGCAGCTCAGGAGGTACGTTGCAGATCCTTCGCACGTGTTGGACTACTCGTAGCTTGAGGTGGCGCCAGACTTATCAGTGCTAGAGTACCCAGTCAGCGTTGTCGACCACAGAGTTCAGCAGTTGCGCCGGAAGCAGATTCCGCTGGTGAAGGTCGTCTGGGAGAACTGCGTTGGTGGCGAGGCCACCTGGGAGCGCGAGGATGAGATGCGCGAGCAATTCCCCTATTTGTTTGATTGATTGGTATGCTATCTTCCTTTTTTCTGCTTTCCGGGTTGAGACAGAGTTATTTTCATTTCGAGGGCGAAATGTCTTAAGGTGGGTAGGATGTAAGACCCGGCCCCCTTGGGCCCTGTGGCCCCGTCCTCAGGGTCGCGACATGCTCTTGGTCGCAACGTGGTCGTGACAGGAGGCCTATTGCGACGGGTTTTGGTCGCGACAGGAAGCCTGTCGCGACGGGTTCAGGTCGCGACAACCAGGGCTGTCGCCTTCTTGTCGCAACGTTGTGGCCGTTGCATTTGGTCGCGACGTCCGATGGCATCACGACGACTTTTCTGACAGATGTGACTGGTGTCCTTTCTGTCAGAACGGCTCTGTCGGGTGTCAGGCACACGCGCGTGAACGCGACGTGGTCGTCTGTTGCGATGACTTTCCCGGTCTTCGAGGTTTGACCCACTTTTTAGGGTCGCGATAAGGTCGCGACACCTAGGGGTGTCGCGACGAGAGACTTATCACGACATGTCGTTCCATTGCGATCTAGGGGCCTCCGGGTTAAAACCCAAGGCCGCGCCCCTGTCCCCTCTCGCCCTCTCAACTCTTTCTCCCCTCTCCTTTACCTCTCGTGTTTTCCTTGCGGATTCTTGACAGATCTTGGTGTTTGAGGCGTTCGTGCTGAGGTGGTGTCGTCCCGCTCGTGCAGGGGACGTGTTCGTGTCGTTTGGAGCAAGGAGGAGGCATCCTTTTCTACGAGAAGGCCCCAACAGGTTCAATCTTCGCATGAAGGTAGGGACTCTTGATCCTCTCGCCCTAAGCATGCTCCCTTCCCCCTCTAAATCGTGGTTTCTCTATGGTTTGGGGTTTGGGAGTGTGAGAACTCCATGCTCGAGGTTGAGTGAGGTTCCTCTTCGAGTGTAGATCTATGTTTGTGGGGTTTTAAGGGTGGTTTGGATGCTTTACTAGCTTTCTAGCATGCTGAGCATGATCCATTCCCCCTTGTGTGGTTGTTTCCCTATTTTTGGGGTGGTTCTTGGAGGTGTTTCTCCAGAACCCCCCTCTGTTTGAGAACGCGATGATCGTGGAGGTCGCGACGGCCTGGCCGGTTGCGACGAGATCCCGACGCTCTTGTGTGCCGCTATCTGGTCGCGACGCTCTTGGCCGGTCGCGATGATCGTGGAGGTCGCGACAGCCTGGACTGCGACGGGATCGCGACAGGGTGGGGCGTCGCGACCAGATCGCGACGGCTCGCTACATTGTGACCTCAGCCGTGAGACAGGTTTGATCTTCGCCGTTTCCATTTCATTTACTGTACCCGTGGCACCTGTGCTAGTTCCCTAGTACAGTCTACACTAGTCTTTCGCCCGGTGCTCAGCACTTGAGGGCTTGTCCCATGTGAGAGGTTGTTACCGTTGCCTGAGACCCCCAACCTCGGGAGCCTATCGAGGGAGTACTCCGGGCTACGAGTGTGCTCAAGTTGGCAGCCACCAAGCAGACTCTGAAGCTTAGGGGAAAACGGTGGTTAGGATAGTGGCATTGAGTCGCTTGCAGAGCTCTCGTGGTTGGACTAGGACACCGAGGCCAGTTTCGGAGTTCTTCCTGAAGTAGTCCAGCTAGTCCTTTTCTCACTGCCTCGCTCTTTGCGGCCCCGGAACCGCTTAGAGAGGCCAGGCGTGGGACCGTAGTACGGACATACTACGGCGGTTACTGTTGCGTTACTTTGTGTCCTACCTAGCTCTGACGAGACGTGAGGGTCAGGACCCAGGTCGAGGATAAGACGTCGGTGGGCGCACCTGACCTTAACTAGTGGTAGTGCTTCTCGTAGATAGTGTTCCCTGTCCAAGCAGAGTTCCCTCCGTCTGTGTTTGCTAGCCGTGTGGTGGTCACGATGAGCAGTCGTACGGAGTTTCTGACCGTGTGTACTTTCCGTACCGTGCTAGTTGTAGTTTCGCTTCTGCACTTCCATTTGTAGGTAGAAGATATAAACTGCTGTCATTTATTTTATATTTATATCCTTCTGCCTGTTTAGAGCCAGTAGGAGATTGGTAGTCCCTACTGAGCTTCTGTTGTGAAGCTCATCCCTCCTTTTCCCAGGTGAGACTTCTCAGCAGTGGCAGGGTGCGCGCCGTGCGGAGGAGACGGGGCGGTAGGCGAGGTCCCCGTAGTTAGCAGTGGTTCCCCTTTTTCAGTGTACGTCACCCTCGGAGTATGCTCCTAAGGGACTTGTTCTTCCCCTACCTTTTACTTGTACTAACGTGCGTGCGTTGGGACTGTACTTAGAGCGGTACGCGGCGGTCTCGCTCTCTTTTCTATTTCCGCTTGTACACTTCTAGCTTAGCAGTTGACGTTTACTTTCGCTACATATCCTATTAGACATGAATTATAGCCCTTCCGGGTCCTCGGATCCGTGGGCGGCGACCGCGAAAATTGGGTCCTCGGCATGGGCCGAGGGTCGGGTTCTCGGGTCGTTACAGTTGGTATCAGAGCGAGAGTCTGATAGGACTTGTAATGGATTTAAACTGCAACAGGAAGTCCCAACGGTAGTACAAGTACACTGCTAGCCGCCCGAGTGGTTTTGTTAACCTTTGTTGGTTGTGTTGCCATGCAGGACATGGCTCCGCGGAGGCGCAGGCAGGCCAGAGAGTTGATTGAGCAGCAGGATGAGTCTGAGATGCCTGCGCAGGGGCAGGTCCACGAGGAGGTGTCCGCAGCAGAGTCAGTGGCGCAGCCTCAGGGTGCACAGGCAACAGGGGCAGCAGCGGTAGCAGGCGGGTAGCAGCAGCAGCAGGATTACCAGCCTCAGCCGCAGCAGTATACAGACTGGTTTCTCCTAGCAGAGCAGTTCTTTAGGAACTTGTACCAGGGAGTGTACCAGCCTGGGTAGGCAGCAGCAGGTGTTCAGCCTCCGGTACCTCCCCCAGTGGTGCCAGAGCAGCAGGTAGAGCAGAAGTGGAGCAGCCAGTTCGTCAGTAGCCGTCGGGTACTGGGAGTACCCAAGCCGACCGGAGGAGGACGTCGGTTACGGAGGACAAGACCGCTCTCCTAGAGAGAGTCTTGCGTCTCTGGCCACCGATGTTCCATGGTGAGTATGATCCAGATAAGGCAGAGAGCTAGACCCATGAGTTAGAGCGCATCTTCGAGACCATGGAGTGTGCTGAGGAGGACCAGGTTCGACTGGCGGTGTACTAGCTTAAGGGAGCACCCCATGAGTGGTGGAGAGTTCAGAGGCAGACTCACTTCCAGGGGCAGAGGTTGGATCACATCACTTGGCAGCAGTTTTTGGAGGTCTTTCACGGAGAGTACTTCCCTGACTACGCTCGACGTGAGAGACGGGACCAGTTCCACGCGTTGGTTCAGGGCGACCTCACAGTCTCTCAGTACTACCAGAGGTTTGTTCGGTTGTTGAGACATGTGCCTCATGTCGCAGGCAGCGATCAGGCGTGTGCAGAGAGGTTCATAGCAGGACTGAGACCAGACCTGAGGTGGGGTGTGACGGCACACATGTGTATCAGCTTGGGGGAGGCCGTGGCGAAGGCCACCGCCTTGGACAGAGAGACCTGGCAGCCTCAGCAGCAGCAGGAGGAGCCTCTTCCAGGTCCTGCCTTACCAGCGTCCAGCGGGTAGCCGCCGTAGTGCGACTTCCTCTTCCTCTGGCTCGGGTAGTTCCGGCAGCGCCGGGATTCGCTCGCAGTTTAGGAAGTTGTCTACTCGCAGGGGTGGTCGGAGCCGGCAGCAGAAGCGCCAGTCCAAGTTTGCAGAGCAGTCAATTGTCCAGGGAGCTGAGCAGGGCAGTCAGGAGGCAGTTTGCTACACCGGTGGCTTACCGGGCCACTTCAGGAGGGATTGCCCCATGGGGCAAGCCCTACAGCAGCAGCAGCCAATTCAGTACGATCAACAGCCGTCTCAGTACTAGTACCCTCCTCAGTAGTAGGCACCGCATCAGCAGCAGCGGGGGTAGTACCAGCAGTAGGCTCAGCAGTTTCCACAGCTACAGTAGTACCAGCCGTACCAGCAGCAGCAGCAGTACCCTCATCCTCCGCAGCCGTAGCAGCAGTAGCCTCAGCAGGCACAGCAGCGTGGCCGTGGTCGTGTGATGGCACTCACCCGGGAGCAGGCAGAGGCATCAATCCTTGTTATAGGTACTCTACCTATCCTTGGCAGAGCTGCTCGTGTTTTGGTCGACCCCGGTGCTTCTTTGTGTTTTGCTTCCAAAGAATTCTATGAGTCCCTAGCTTGTCACGCTCCTGAGAGGCAGTGTGATGTGATGGTCAATCTCCCGTATGGTGACTACATGTGTTCTTTTGGTTACCTGGAGGGTGTGGCAGTCGAGGGGCACTAGTTGCCGGCTAGGTTGTACGCACTGCAGCTTTGCGACTTTGACGTCATCCTGGGCATGGACTGGTTAGAGGCTCACTCAGCTGTGGTTGATTGCCAGTGGAAGACCGTTAGGTTTAGGATACCTGGAGAGCCCGTCCTCTGCTTTCGAGGTATCCGATCTACCCGTCGGCCATTTATTTCCTTGTGTAGAGCTCGCCGTTTGATCCGCGATGGCTGTGTGGCGTACCTTGCTTCGGTTTGTTCTTTGGAGCCTAGCGGATCTTCAGTTTTTGACGTGTCGGTTGTTTCTGAGTTCTCCGACGTCTTCCCGAAGGATCTACCTGGTTTTCCTCCTGAGCGGGAGGTAGAGTTCTCCATTGAGCTTTTGCCCAGTACGATGCCTTTGTCCAAGGCACCTTACTGGATGGCCCCAATGGAGCTGCATGAGCTGAAGCGCCAGCTGTAGGAGCTGCTTGAGCTAGGCTTCATTCGCCCGAGTCGTTCGCCGTGGGGCACGCCTATTTTGTTTGTGAGGAAGAAGGATGGCAGTGTTCGTTTGTGCATCGATTATCGGCAGTTGAACCAGGTTACTGTGAAGAACATGTACCCATTATCGAGGATCGATGATTTGTTTGATCAGTTGCAGTCGGCCAAAGTTTTCTCGAAGATTGACTTGAGATCCGGGTACTTTCAGATGCGGATCAGAGAGTCAGATGTTGGTTTAACGGCTTTCCGTTCCAGGTACGGTCACTTCGAGTTCATCGTGATGCTGTTTGGGCTGACGAACGCACCCACAACATTCATAGATCTGATGCATAGGGTGTTCGGTGAGTACCTAGATCATTTTGTGGTTGTTTTTGTTGATGATATTTTAGTCTACTCGGCTTCCGAGGAGGATCACGAGGAGCACCTGAGGATCGTGCTGGAGACCCTGTAGAGTCACCGCCTTTATGCCAAGTTCAACAAGTGCAAATTTTGGCTGAGGGAGGTGCACTTTCTCGGGCACGTGATCTCGGGTTCTGGTGTGGCAGTGGACCCTGCCAAGGTGGAGGCCGTGTTGTCGTGGGAGCAGCCCACATCGGTGTCAGAGGTCTGCAGTTTTCTGGGTTTGGCTGGTTACTACCGGAGGTTTATTCAGGATTTTGCCAAGATTGTGGCGCCGTTGACCAGGTTGACTAGGCAGGACGTCAGGTTTGTTTGGTCAGAGGACTATGAGTAAAGCTTCCGAGAGCGGAAGACGAGGTTGACTTCAGCGCCAGTGTTGGTCTTGCCGTCGGGTAGCGGTGGTTTCGTGGTCTACACCGATGCGTCCAGGTCAGGTTTGGGTGCCGTGCTGATGCAGCACGGTGGGGTCATTGCCTATGCTTCTCTGCAGCTCAAGGAGCATGAGGAGAACTACCCTACCCACGACTTGGAGCTGGCAGCAGTGGTGTTCGCTCTCAAGTTGTGGAGGCACTACCTGTATGGCGAGGCTTTTCAGATCTTCACCGATCACCAGAGTCTGCAGTATATCTTCACCCAGAGGGATCTGAACTTGAGGTAGCGCCGATGGATGGAGTATTTGAAGGACTACGACCTAACCCTTTCCTATCACCCAAGAAGGGCTAATGTCATAGCCGATGCTTTGAGCAGGCGCGTGCGCTTGAGTTCGTTGATGGTCAGAGAGTGGAGGCTGTTCGAGGAGCTATCCCAGGGAGTGTTCGTTCCATCGAGGACCAGAGACCGTGCTGTGGCGAGTAGTTTGTCAGTTCGGCCGTCAGTGTTCAGGCAGGTGTTGAAGGCACAGCAGGCAGACCTCAGTTGGCAGACGTTTTGCAGATGTCAGATGTTGATCTCGACGAGGACAGCGAGGTCAGATTCAGAGGCCTTGTACGTTCCGAGGAGCGTGCCAGGCAGTTTTATCAGAGGCTCACAGATCGAGGATGCAGTTCATCCTGGCTCCACCAAGATGTACCATTACTTGAGAGGTTTTCTGGTGGCCAGGGAGGAAGAGGGGAGTGGCAGAGTTTGTTGCTCCACAAGAGACCATTAAAGTTCAGTGTTTACAACCTTGTTTTCTTGCGGGTCTCGCCGACCAAGGGTGTAAGGTCTCGGGTCTTTAGTGGATCCTTATTGGGTCTGTAATGGTTCTATGTGGTCGACGACAAGACCATTGTCGTTGACTTGGGGTTGACGGCCAGGGCTTGCCGTTGAGTCAGAGTCAGCGTCCAGCGATGTGGACGTCTGATGTTGAACTCAACGACATGGGATCTGGACGTCAGTCTGTAGGCGGTTCAATAGGCGACCAGTGATGTTGACGTCGACTAACCAGTCCTGTTGAAATAGGGTAGCCCGAGAGCAGAACTCATCTTTCTTCTTTCCTCTCCTTCCCTCCACCTTTGCTTTCTTGATTTCCGCAGCTTCTGTTGGGTGATTTGAGCTCGTGGGAAGCCCCTGGATCGTGTGGCGTTGCTTGATCGGGTGGGAAACGCGAGATTTTGGTGTGATTCGCGCAGAGTCTTCGAGGGAATCCGGCGCGATTAGTGGCTGTTTGGGGATTCTTAAGGCTTTCTGAGGTAGGGACTTAACTCTACAAACCTTCCTCATCAAACCAGCATGCCCAATTAAGTGAATTGGTGTGCAAATCATGGTTAGGGATTGGGTTGTATCATGCGGGATTTGGATAAATTGGACAATCTAGGCGCTAGACTGTTTAATTTAGTGTGCTGGTAGTTTAGATTGATGAGAGGAAGTGTTTCCCTCCATCAGTCAGATTTCTGTTGAGTTTTGCTACCCATTTGAACTGATTCGGTTCAGTTCTGGGTTTAGGGGACTGAAGATATCAACGTCCACATCTGTTGACGTTGAGATCTTCAGGGGTGATTTAAACGACAAGGTCGATTGCCGTTTAATCAGGATAAACGACATGGTGAGTGCCATTTACCTCATATTGGCGGGCAATCGATGTGGCCGTTAATCTCCTGTCTCCCAGCAGACTTGAGTTGTGTGTTTAGAGGCGATTGACATGTGATGTCCGCCCTAATAGCACAAGTGGGCCAGGCTTAGAGTGTGACTCCGCCTGGGCATTTGAGTAGTTGTTTGTGGCACGAGGTGTTTACTTGCTGTACGGGGTTTCAGACGTTGAGCGTGTTCTGTCTGTTGTACGCACGTTGCGTTACCGTGTACCCGTTTCTGTTGTGTTACCTAGGCGTGGGTGCGACTCCGTCTAGACGACTAGCGTGTGGTTATCCTCCGCTAGTGAGCCAGGACGCCGAGTGCGACTCTGTCCTGTGCGTACTCCTTGTGGTGGTTTTGAGCCGGTCTCCGTGGAGCCCCTTCTCTACCGCTAGGGTCAAGCGTAGGGGAAAAACCGGTCGTGGACCAGACGCGAGAGAGAGCGTCTGTAGTGTGCACACGTGGCTGGGGTTGAGAGCCTCTGTGGTGACGGGACCCCGAGCCACAGACCCTAGCTGAGTCCTACTTGCTGTGTGTGTGAGTGTGTGTTACTGAGCCGTGAGGTTTACAGTTTTGTGTTGTGGTGCGACGTGTACTTACTTTCAGTTTTACTTTCTACACTTTAGTTCTGTTGCCGGTGGGGTTACTTTTCCCTACTGGGTCTCTTTTCTTGAGACTCACTCCCTTCCCTTTCAGGTGGGTCTTCGTCGACTCCGTTCCAGGCGAGTCTAGCCACTCCGGTGTTGGTGCTCCCTAGCTGCAGTGAGTAGTACCTTTTTGTTGTACTTCTGTACTCTCTACTTTGCTCAGACTCTGAGGTTGTATATGATATGTTCATATAGTGGAATTTTACAGCTTTACATGGTGTGTATCTTCTTACATATAGTCTCCTCGGACTTTCACTTCCTACCCTTCCGAGCTTGTCTCGTGGGTTAGTGGGTCAGAATTCGGGTTACTGGTTGTTACTGGTAATGCGGATTCTGGGTCGTTACAAAGGGCGTCATGAGGTTTGGCATAAAGGGAAAGCTTAGTCCGAGGTACGTCGGGCCTTTCCCTATCACCGAGAGGGTCAGTGAAGTGGCTGACAGGTTGAGTCTTCTGGCAGAGCTAGCAGGTGTGCACAGTGTGTTTCACGTTTCACAGCTCAGGAGGTACGTTGCATATCCTTCGCACGTGTTGGACTACTCGCAGCTTGAGGTGGCGCCAGACTTGTCAGTGCCAGAGTACCCAGTCAGCGTTGTCGACCGCAGAGTTTAGTAGTTGCGTCGGAAGTAGATTCCGCTGGCGAAGGTTGTCTTGGAGAACTGCGTTGGTGGTGAGGCCACCTGGGAGCGCGAGGATGAGATGCGCGAGCAGTTCCCCTATTTGTTTGATTGATTGGTATGCTATCTTCCTTTTTTCTGCTTTCCGGGTTGAGACCGAGTTGTTTTCATTTCGAGGGCGAAATGTCTTAAGGTGGATAGGATGTAAGACTCAGCCCCCTTGGGCCATGTGGCCCCATCCTCAGGGTCGCGACATGCTCCTGGTCGCGACGTGGACACGACAGGAGGCCTGTCGTGATGGGTTCTGGTCGCGACAGGAAGCCTGTCGTGACTGGTTCAAGTCGCGACGACCAGGGCTGTCGCGTTCTTGTCACGACGTTGTGGCCGTCGCATTCTGGTCGCGACGTCCGATGGCGTCGCGATGGCTTTTCTGACAGATGTGACCGGTGTCCTTTCTGTCAGAACGGCTTTGTCGGGTGTCAGGCGCATGCACGTGAGCACGACGTGGTTGTCTGTCACGATCGCTTTCCCCATTTCTTCGAGGTTTGACCCACTTTTTGGGGTCACGACAGAGGCGACCGTCGCGATAAGGTCGCGACGCCTAGGGGCGTCGCGATGAGAGTCTTATCGCGACATGTCGTTCCGTCACGATCTGGGGGCCGCCGGGTTAAAACCCAAGGCCGCGCCCCCTGTCCCCCTCTCGCCCTCTCAGCTCTCTTTCTCCCCTCTCCTTTCCCTCTTGTGTTTTCCTTGCAGATTCTTGGCGGATCTTGGTGTTTAAGGCGTTCGTGCTGAGGTGGTGTCGTCCCGCTCGTGCAGGGGACGTGTTCGTGTCGTTTGGAGCGAGGAGGAGGCATCCTTTCCTACGAGAAGGACCCAACGGGTTCGTTCTTTGCGTGGAGGTAGGGACTCTTGATCCTCTCGCCCTAAGCATGCTCCCTTCCCCCTCTAAATCGTGGTTTCTCTGTGGTTTAGGGTTTGGGAGTATGAGAAATCCATGCTCGAGGTTGAGTGAGGTTCCTCTTCGAGTGTAGATCTGCGTTTGTGGGGTTTTAAGGGTGGTTTGGATGCTTTACTAGCTTTATAGCATGTTGAGCATGATCCCCTCCCCCTTATGTGGTTGTTTCCCCGTTTTTGGGGTGGTTCTCGGAGGGGTTGCTCCAGAACCCCCCTCTGTCTGGAACGCGATGATCGTGGAGGTCGCGATCTGGTCGCGATGGCCTGGCCGATCGCGACGAGATCGCGATGCTCTTGTGTGCCACGATTTGGTCGCGACGGCCTGGCCGGTCACGACAAAATCGTGACGCTCTTGGGTGTCACGATGGCTCGGGCCGCCGCGATGGGATCGGGTCGCACAGGGTAGGGCATCGCGACCAGGTCACGACGGCCCGCTGCGTCACGACCTCAGCCATGAGACAGGTTTGATCTTCGCCGTTTCCATTTCGTTTACTGTACCCGTAGCACCTGTGCTAGTTCCCTATTACGGTCTACACTAGTCTTTCACCCGGTGCTCGGCACTTGAGCGCTTGTCCCGTGTAGAGGTTGTTACCGTTGCCTGGGACCCCCATCCTCGAAGGCCTGTTGAGGGAGTACTCCGGCTACGAGTGTGCTCAGTTGGCAGCCACCAGGCGGACTCTGGAGCTTAGGGAAAACGGTGGTTAGGACAGTGGCGTTGAGTCGCTTGCAGAGCTCTCGTGGTTTGACTGGGACGCCGAGGTCATTTCGGAGTTCTTCCCGGCGCAGTACAGCTATCCTTTTCCTCACTGCCTCGCTCTTTACAGCCCCGGAACCGCTTAGAGAGGCCAGGCGTGGGACCGTAGTAACGACCAGACTATGGTGGGTTACTGTGTTACTTTGTGTCCACCTCGCTCTCTGACGAGACGTGAGGGTCAGGACCCGGTCGAGGATAAGACGTCGGTGGGCGCACCTGACCTTGACTAGTGGTAGTGCTTCCCGTAGCTATGTTCCCTGTCCAGGCAGAGTCCCCTCCTTCTGTTTTGCTAGCCGTGTGGTGGTCACGACCAGTAGTCGTTCGGAGTTTTCGATCGTGTGTACTTTCCGTACCGTGCTAGTTGTAGTTTCGCTTCCGCCCTTTCCATTTGTAGGTAGAAGATATAAACTGTTGTCATTTATTTTATATTTATATCCTTCTTCCTATTTAGAGACAGTAGGAGATTGGTAGTCCCTACTGAGCTTCTGTTGTGAAGCTCATCCCCCCTTTTCCCAGGTGAGACTTCTCAGCAGCGGCAGGGCACGCACCGGGCGGAGGAGACGGGGTGGTAGGCGAGGTCCCCGTAGCTAGCAGTGGTTCCCCTTTTTCAGTGTACCTCACCCTCGGGGTATGCCCCTAAGGGACTTGTTCTTCCCCTGCCTCTTACTTGTATTAGCGTGCGTGCATTGGGACTGTACTTAGAGCGGTACGCGGCGGTGTCGCTCTCTTTTCTGTTTCCGCTTGTACGCTTCTAGCTTAGCAGTTGACGTTTACTTCCGCTACATATCCTGTTAGACATGAATTATAGCCCTTCCGGGTCCCCAGATCTGTGGGCGGCGACTGCGAAAATTGGGTCCTCGGCGTGGGTCGAGGGTCAGGTTCTTGGGTCGTTATAGAAACAGACGGCTGGCCAGGACTCGGCTCCGTAGAAGAAGTCGACAACCTGTCTCTGATACTAAGTTGATGCGGGATAGCAAAGAGGGGGTGAAGAAGGAGGAAGAGAAGCTGAAATCCACCAGGGAGAGAAGAGAGGAAAACTGGAATCCACCGGGGGGAGGAAGAAGGAGCTACATTGCTCTGGGTTCACAATTTCTATATTCAATCATTCCTCCCTTCAAAAGAGAGACTACAAGATTATTTATAGGAGTTAGACTAACACTAACCCTACTTTGATTCCTTTTTGACTAAAATACCCTTAGACCTAAAAATAGGGCAAAATTCACACCAGAAAATGACTAGAAAATAGGAAATGTACTATTGGACCTCATTTGGACCTTATTCTTACAATCAAATACTCAAATAACTAAACTAAATACATCAATAATGTGGGAACTCTTCTCCAAGCCATAAAGATGTCGTTATCGTCGAATTTGCGCTGTCTGTAGTCCTACTTTCGCATCACATCTAGTCCCCAAGCAATCTCTTGGGATTTTACTAACCAAGGGAACAGTCCCCCTCTAGGACAATACAACACCCAGCACCTCAGCTGGTCTTCTTCTCTTTCCCGAGCAAGAAAGCAACCCACTTCTCTTACAGGTCAAGAAGCCAACCTCCTGGTACAAACTCCAGTGCGGTTTTACTAGACTTAAACCCCTAGCTAGGTTCTACATTGTATACAGTCCTACAGCTGAACATAAATCTTTCTTAGAAAAGAAAGAGCATAGCTGAGAGTTTTATAAGAATGGACTCTAACCCAGAAACTCTCAGCAATGGACTCTCCCCAAGAATTACAATGATCACAGAGAGAGAGTGAAGAGAGGAAGTCTTGAAAGCTTTGAAAACTTCTGCTATGAAAAGCTTCTCTTGATTGGGCTTGAGCTCTTCTCTCTTTCTTTGAGTGTATGTGGAGTTGAGGTTCCTCACTGGATGTACACTCCTTTAAAGATCTTCAGGAAAAGCTCTCTTGTTGTTCTTCAGTCTTGCTTCATCTTTTATATGAGTAGCTTTGAATAGATCTGTTGAAGAGATCCGTTGGAACTCTTCTAGTCGTTGCTGATTTTTTTATTCTTCTTCTTCTAACTGTCAGCCACTTAGTGCTCTTCGAGGTCTACAAGCATAGAAGAAGGTGTTTAGATCAAAGAGTATTTCTGTCAAAAAGGCTCACACTTCGGTGTTTTCTACTGTTACCCAGAAGTAGTAGGTAAGCCCTTTTTGTCTGACAGGAGAGAAGAGATCTAGAGGGATAGAAAAGATCTTCTGTTAGAAAGATAGAAGATTACGAAAATGAAATATATTTGACTTTACACTAGATGCCAAAAACATTTTGAAATATAAAGGAAATCGATGTTTAAGTTGAGATATGTGTTTGAACAGAATCCATGTTCTAATGAAATCCATGTTTCAACAGAGTTGATGTTTAAGTGAAATCTATATTTGAACCGAATCCATGTTTAAGTGAAATCCGTGTTTCAACAGAGTTGATGTTTAAGTGAAATCCATATTTTCAAGGGAATCGATGTTTAAGTGAAATCCATGTTTTCAACAGAGTTGATGTTTAAGTGAAATCTACGTTTTCAAGGGAATCGATGTTTAAGTGAAATCCATGTTTTCAAGGGAATCGATGTTTCAGTGAAATCGATGTTTAAGTGAAATCGATGTTTGAGTGAAATCGATGTTTAAGTGAAATCGATGTTTGAACAGAATCCATGTTTAAGTGAAATCGACGTGGCACTTTGTGAACTGAAATCGATATATATTGAATAGACATCAATTTTACTTTTCAATGCAAATCACACAGCGATAGTGCCATAAATTTATATTTATTAGGAAAACATAATACTAAATATATTTAATAATATTTAATTAATTATAATTTTTGTTATTACCAAAATATAAGGGTAAAATATAGGAGTGGTTCAACAGGAAGAAGGTGCATTCTCTCATCCAGCAACTGGTAAATTCGGATGATGAAGCAGATGTAGAGGACACAGTTCGACTGTGAATTATGCTCCTCCTGTACACCTTTCTTTGTCCTAGATCAGCGCATTATTGTCCACAGCAGATGCTCTCCTGCTTGGATGACATACGGAGAATAAGAGAGTTCAATTGGGCAGCCGCAGTTCAGGAGGTAACACTGCACAATTTTGACAAATTAGTTACCTCTATAAATAATAAAAAATGTGCTGCAAGCTGCCCCGCAAAGAGAAGAAGTGGGAATGAATCCCAAGCTCATTATTTTATTTATGGTTGTGTTGCCTCCCTTGGTGTAAGTTCCTTTAACAAACTCTGTGTAAACACATCATCCATCCTCCTTTGGATTTAACTTGTTTATTTTTTCAGGTTTGGTTCCTTGAGCACACCAGGGTGAGGCAACCAATAAATCGGATGACATATCCCCGCCTCTTCAGGTGGGGACCATTCGGCGGTAAAAGTTTACCATTTCCTATTGGATCCCTCACCGCTAACAAGTTTTTGGAGTCCCTTTCATAATGAAATTCTTATTCAGTAATAAATTATGTAATCTGATATTTATTGCTATATAATTTTCTTTTCTAGGTTATCAAAAATTTGACGGTTGAGAGGAATGAAACGATATACGAGGGGAACCAAATAGTCCAAGAGGACTCATCAACGGTTCCTCCAGTTGCTACTTTCTTCATTTTGAGGAGGTTCCAACAAGTAATGTTGAGGAGGTTAATGCCCAAAATCCTAACTCAATGGTTCGGGCTAACAAGGTGCATGAGGACCGACGTCCTGGTGTCTATGATCAATCCTCTTATGTACGAGTTAAGAATCCCGTTACAATGTCTGAGAAAGATAAGACAATGGTAAGTCTCTATTATGTTACTGCATAACCTATTATTCCATTCATCTAAAATGGGCACACAACCTAGGCAACACAATGGCAAGTCACTGCAAATTGGGTGTGCAAAGGGGACTTGAAGGATAAGGAGAATGCCATTGTCGACAACTTCCTTCAAATGTGTGCAACTGTGGGCAGTGAAAATGAGTAAGTTGCTTGAATTTGTATGATTTCATATTTATTTAAGATTTTATGTATTATGATGTTTTCATCCTCTATAGTTTTGGATTTTTTAAATTTGCTAATGGCTTGGTCATCCGGAAGTCACACGTGGTAAACCTACTTTATGGATGCATGACGGAAGACACAGTTTGTGTTTCATCTTATGTTTGTATAGTTAAACTCCCTTCAAAGCCAGTTTCTTTGTACTGACTATGGACCATATGCGGGTTATTAATGGATTGATTTACCTAATGAAACAGAAGAAGAACATTGCAAATACTTATCACAAGTGGGTTTGTTTTCCAACAATTTTGGTAAATCATATCCAAGGAATGTCGTGCTCAACACAACAGAAGGCGCTACATTTGTTACAATGTTGTTATGAGAACGAGTATTTTGAGGCCTTCCAGTAGAACAAGTGGCTATTCTTTGTGTTACACTCCTGAAATCACTGGCATTTATTTACTGTAGACATGAAGAATCGTCAATTCGTGCCATATAATTCATTGAAAAGTGGGCCCATCCTCAAGGCCTCTGCAAGAAGATGGGTAAGTTTCTCAAACAATTTCTTTCAACTTCCTTGCTATTGAATTATTTTTTTTCCACGCCACAACTGTGAGGCGCATGTTGACGAAGTATGGGGCATTTTCTGGTGCTGATAAGTGGGAACTACACTTTGACAACCAATGTCCTCAACAAGCATCTGATAGCCTCAATTGCGCGATTTATGTAGTCAATACAATGAAGCGTTGATTAGGAGGGCATTCCCGGGATGGACCTTCACTGAGCATGAATGTAACCTCTTCAGAGCCCGTTTTGCGGCCAAAATGTTAGAATTGAAGAATCAATGAAAAGTTTTATATATATATATATTTTTTACTTTTTTTTCTCATATGTGATGCTTATTTTCGTTACAAGTATGTTGATTCCGGTGAACTCTCCCTATGTATACAGAATTAATTACATACACAATATGAGATTGCCAGCTACCTTCTCATGTTATTCACTTAAGGCACCCACCACTATTTGTCACCGGAATAACCTATTTGTCACTTGAATAATCTATTTGTCACTGGAACCAACATATTTGTCACTCAAATTGGTGACTCCATGTGAAGTGAATGTTATCTATTTGTCATCGGAATCAATCTTTTGTCACTCAAATAACCTATTTGTCACCAGAACCAACTTATTTGTCACTCGAATTCGTGATTCCATGTGAATCAATTAAGGCACAAAGTCATCTATTTGTCACCGGAATCAACCTATTTGTCACTGGAATGATCTATTTGTCACTAAAACCAACATATTTATCACTCGAATTCGTGACTCTATGTGAAGTGAATGTTATCTATTTGTCACCGGAATCAATCTATTTATCACTCAAATAACTTATTTGTCATCGGAACCAACTTATTTGTCACTCGAATTCGTGATCCATATGAATCAATTAAGGCACACAGTCATCTATTTATCACCGGAATCAACCTATTTGTCACTCAGATGACTTATTTGTCACCGTAACCAACCTATTTGTCACTCAAATTCGTGACTCCATGTGAATCACTTAAGGAACAAAGTCATCTATTTGTCACCGGAATCAATCTATTTGTCACTCAAATAACCTATTTGTCACCAGAACCAACTTATTTGTCACTCAAATTTGTAATCCATGTGAATCAATTAAGGCACGAAGTCATCTATTTGTCACCGGAATCAACCTATTTGTCACTCGAATGACTTATTTGTCACCGTAACCAACCTATTTGTCACTCGAATTCGTGACTCCATGTGAATCACTTAAGGAACAAAGTCATCTATTTGTCACCGAAATAAACTATTTTGTCACTCGAATGACCTATTTGTCACCGTAACCAACTTATTTGTCCCGTCCAAAAAGTACACAAATGAATTTTTTTCACTAAAATTTTAAAACAATTAATCTTAAGTTCAATTTCTGTCAACTTCTTACTTCTAAATCTTTTCTGTTATCTCTCACATATATTTTTTTAAAAAAATCTCATTCTACCCATGCGTAAGACCTAAGCCCCACACCCCTTTCTGTTTCACGCAGCCTCCGCCCCCCTCAGCCCCGCAGCCTCACCCCCCATCACCACCTAGGTTTCCGACGAGCCTATTCCGACAAACCTGGTCCAGCAAACTTGCTCCGGCGGCGTGGGAGCCTTTGGTGTTCCTACTTCAGCTCCTCTGCTCAGGTAACCCTCCTACTCCTATTCCCCCTTCTTCTCCCATTTCCCCTCTTGCTCCCGTTCCCCCTCCGTGCGACCCCTCGTTGCGCAACCTCCCCGTGTCTACGATCTAACTATCTTTCTCTGAATGTGATGGGTGGCGGGGTAGAGTCCAAGATATGGATCGTATTCTGGGGATTTTCACATTCAAGAATGAGGCATATGTAATTCCTATCCATAGAGGTATGGAACTTTGTAGTCGTAGCGCCCCAGAAATTTATTGATTTAAAATATAAGAAAAAATAGTGAATAAATAAAAATGTTGAATAAAAATAAAATAAAAACCATAATTAAACTCTCAAGAAGTGGGATCAACCATTGGAATTATTCTGGCTAACACAACTCTTATTGGGCCAAAGAACAAAACCCAATAACATTAAACCCCAAAAATTCATAACCATAATTATGCAGAAAATAGGAAAGGGCAAATTAGGGCTAAAATAAAGGTAATTAGCCATTCATGGCAATAAAATTCGTACCCAGCCATGTTAGGAGCTTTCCTAATGGCATTGCTACTCAAATTAAGAGGAGAATCCCCAAAACTTGGAAGGGGCCAAGCCAAAACCGCAACCCACCATGCATTCCTAGTCAAAATGGGACTTGAAATTAACCATAATCATATAAATAATCATCTTAGGACTAGTTGGGAAGGTTCACCATCATGCTGGGGTCGTGAGGAGGTGAGCTAGGCATCTGGAGAGGAGGAGAACAGCCAAGAACCGAGCTTCTTCTTCAACCTCTCTCAACTTAGACCTGGAAAATATCTCTCTTAGATCTACACAAAGGTAGGTGTTCTAGGGCTTAATCTAAACCTTGCACATACCAATGGAAAGAGCATCGAGTCTACTTTTCTATGCATGTATTTTCCTCAATTTTCATGAACCAGGTAAGTTGTATTAAGTGTTTTCCAAGAGTCACGCAGGTTTGGGGCTTTATGTGTTCTTACGGTGTTTCATGTAAATCGAGGCCAAATTGGGTCAAACCAAAATCGTGGTTCTTTTCTACTTGTTATCCTCGACACTTTTTATGTTCAGAGTTTTGTCTAAAGATGTTAGATTTCAAGTTATAAGTCTATCATGAAGGGTTGTTGTTGTTTCTGCGTTTTCGGGCAAGATCCAAGAACGCGACGACTCCAGATGTCGTGTTTCTCTTTGCATGAACACGACGTACATGTACGTCGCAATTCTGATAAAGGTGATAGACCATTCCGTCATGTTTGGATGTTTGACCAGTCAATCCTGACACATGAAACTGTGTGCCGCATGGGTTTCAGCACCACTCTTGAATGTGACAGCGCATGTCGTCGTGATTTGACCGTTTTTCCCGCCCAAGAATTTCTATTCGTTTTTATATTCAGATTTTTGAATCATTTCTTGAACACGACGTGTCAAACTGTTGCGATTCAGAGCATGGCATCATGAATGCGATAGACAGGACCATCGCATTTTCGAGGTAATAATCGATCCGACAATCGATTCTGTCCGAAAAGGCGACGACCAGTCTCGTCGCGATTTGAACGCGACGGGTAGGTCCGTCATGATTTAAAAACTTTACACATATTCTTGTTTTGACTATGTACGGCCCTTTGAAGTGCGACGACTGAACCCGTCGTGATTTAAAGGCCAAACCGAGACTGTTTTAATGAGTTGTATAGTCAACCATATGCATGTCCTACTATTATATCATGTTATAAAGTTAGTCAATGGTCTAAAAATGATCAACCTACATGGAAGCTATAAGAATATGAACTTCTATTCTAAGTGATCTTCATGATTGTATGATTCAATCTACCATGTGATTGATGTGAGTTATGTCCAACTCTAGCTTGTTATAACTAAAATTGTTACATGTTAAAAGTATGGAAAATCATGTGATAGATTGAATTGCATACCATGTCTTGCGTCCATGTTAATTGCTTTCCGTCTTATTTTATACTGATGGATTGTGGATTGAGACACATTCTATACGACACATGGCACATATAGGCAGCCCTCTCTTGGGGATTTAGAAACCCTCGGCCGGTCATTCCGTATCAACAGACTAGTGACTTTTTCTCTAAGACCTCCGTAATTCTCTGTACTCCGTGGATTCCCTGATAGAGTCTGAGTTGGTTGTACCATCGAAGTACCCAGAAGATAGAATGCACTTATATTCTTATCTACTTCTCGTGAGAGTGATTTGACACATTGAAACCAAGCCATTTAATGTAAAGTTGAACTAAAGTAATTAAGCCATTATGCTGCCGAAAATTTACTCCGGATCATGTCCACTTCCCATGTTTCTTATAATCATTGACATGATCTTTAGTTCATAATTGTCCATTGCTTGAAAATCATGTTGGCCATAAATGAATGAATGGAATTACTAGAAATTATTGGAACTTCGATTCACAACTATGCCTGTGCAAATAGGGCCCAGTCTGGTCCTGGGAGGAGCACCCGAAATACTTATAAATCGCGAGAGTATATGACCCATTGAGGTGTCTGGCAATCACCTAATTGACTGCAAGATTGATCTAGGTAATTTCCACATTGTTATAGAATGATTGAATAATTGATTGATTGACTAAACTGTTATATGTAACATGGCCAAATCCATTGTACATGTCATCGTTATTGAATCCAATATGTTATTGTCTACTAGAATTCTATGGAAATCAAATTGAGATATCCATTGTGCAAATTATTGTATATCTGAATCTCTTCCAATGATAAATGATCATACTGACATATATCTCATTGTTAATCGTTCCGTTCTACATGAGAATTGTCATTGAAATTACTTACTGAACCGTCATCGTACATGTTATAGCTTGAATTGTCACTACCGTATTGTCATGAGTATTGCATGTTAGTACCTTGCCTAATAAATTGTTAATCCATGTAAAGCATGTCTGCACCATGAGATATAAATCCTACTGGGTGCTAGTGCGCTCACACCTTCTTTCCTTAACATTTCAAGAGATGACTACGAGGACATAGAGCATGACGAGGTTGGGGAAGAGTGATGAGCTTTTAAAATGTACCTGTCTACTTAGCACGTCAGCCAAGAGCATTAGAGACCATAGATTTTTGCTAGTTATTTCTTCATGTCAATGTAATTGAGACACAATAATGGGTCTTATGTTTGGCTCAGCTTATGTAAGGTTGTAGTTTGATTTGATGGAAATGAAATTAAGGATTATTGGCTGGCATTATTGTTGTCTTAAATCTATTGTTATACATAGATGTCTCTCGAAATTACTCAACTGTGATACTTATACTCGTATCTCTCACGCTCTCGGTATTTAATTCCGCTGCTAAATATCGGGGTGTGACAGTAGCGTAGTTAATGATGTTTGCAGAAGATGGACACTTGTGAAAGAGCAAGTGGAATTAAAATGCCACATTTCGGAGATGAGTAACTCTATCATGAAATTGTTAAATGGAGAGGATATTGATAGAATAATTGACATGCATGAAATCCTCGGACAAAAAATGATTAACATCGATGTTCATGTGTCCGGCTCGGAGGAGATTATAACTTTCAGGTGAGCATATCTTTGAACTTTTGAAATGTTGTAACTATTTTTATTTTGTTAAATGTCATACCTATGTGGTGTCTATTTTATTTGCAGAGCATCTGGAGAGCAATCTTCTGGCAAAATGATGAGCCCAAGCCAGTCTCCTACTCCACCCCCACCGATGAGATGTATTAGAGGACATGGTTATTACATTGTGAGAACTAGCAAAATAGAAAGAAATCCAAGAAGAAAATTCTACACATGCAAGGTAAGCTTATGATTTTTTCATGTATTAGAGGACATGGTAATTGCATTATGATTTTTAATGTACTAAAACATATTTTTTCATGTGGTTTTTTATAGGATGCGAAATGTAATTTTTTCATGTGGTGCGATGAAGTGCAAAACTTTGTGGATTCACAACTAACTTGTGGAAAAGATGAGAAGGTGAAAAATCTAGAGAATCGAGTTGCAAGGTTGGAGGATGAGCTAAGAGATTTAAACTACCTTGTAAACAAAACTAAAATAGTTGTAAAGTCTTTACCAAATGCATTTTCATTTTTGAACATTGTGGATGAGGATGGGGATGATGGTGACTAACAATTGGGCATGAGTGTGCACTAGGATGCATTATTATTGTTATAAAACCTGCAAAACAATTAGCAACTTTTTGAACTTTGGATGTTATTTATTTATTTCAATTTCTAGTTGTGACAATTTCAGTACTCAATAGTTACCTTCAAAACTCAGGTCAGCTTGTGGTGACAAATAAGTTGCTTCTGATGACAAATAAGTTGATTATGGTGACAAATAGGATCATATCTAATAATTACAGTAACAAATGCAAGAATTACATAACAGATAATGGTTTTTTTTATATATCACACAAGTTTAGGTCATTGTGTTGCAAAGAATGATACTTCAGCAACTTTGTCATAGTTTGCACTAGTGGGTGTTGAATGCACTTCTTGAAAGCTCTGCTCCATTTTCTGATCTTCTCAAGGGCAAATGGTATCTGTTTCTCACGTTTTCTTCCTTTTGTTGACGCTCTTGGTGAATCTTGTACATGACAATTAGATGTAGAATCTATTCTTGTGTTCGATTGCACAGACAAGCCCATTCATAGACTCGATTACTTTCCCAAAATTTTGGGGTATTTTAGCTATTGCAATATCATAAGCTTGCTCTAAGCAAGAGGCTGCTTCAGCCACCTTCATGAATTTAAATATCAAGTTGGTGTACCGTGATGATGAACATTTCTGGTCTTCCTTTTGAACATCAAATGACTGACATGCATGTCTATACCACATATCTTTGCACCATCTCTGCAAGAAGTACTTGCATGGTATAAGGTCAATTCTGGAATATTACAATGCTAGTAAGGCATGTTGGCATAAGTACCCCATAAATTCAAAGGATCTACAAGAGCATTCCACTTCTTTTTCTTATTTTTAGTAATTGACAGTGTACTCTCTTTGCATCTCCTTGCATATACCTTTGAATTTAACATGTTCAAAGGACTTTACTCTCAACGTCAAGTTACTTTCATCTTCACAAATCCGTTGTGGGTGACAAGTAGCGACCTCTATCAATTCTTGTTGGAATTTCTGAAATATGGACCTAGTATATATTGTCGCGGCTTGTTTCTAAAATGGGGAACAAGTCTTCAGGTATGCATCTGTATCTAAGGACTTCAAGTCTGCTTGGTTTTCTGCATCAAACCTGCTTTCAAGTGCCACTGTGTATTTCAGAATGAACTCAGATAAAGTAGTTTTGGCAGTGACAAATCCATTGAAAAAATGGTTTATACTCTCACTTCGTTGAGAGGTAGACATACCTAAAAATACAAAACGATGTAAATATAACAGATAAAGCAAAAAATGAAAGTCAATAGTAATTTAAGTCAATAATAACCTACCAGTAAAGAATGTGTCCTTAAAAAAATAGGTGTCCACTTTCTACGACATTCGTACAAAGTTTTCAACCAATTATTTTGCATGGCAATTTCATACTTGGTTATCAATTCATCCCACTTTTCTTCAAATTCAAAGGTGGAGATTGGGTCATAGATACAACTTTGAAACTCATTCATGAAATGTGGATTGGAGATGCATATGTGGCCAATTTTTTCAGGTACCTTCTTCATTATATGCCAAAGACAAAAGCGATGTCGTGCCATTGGAAATACTTGGGCTAATGCAGCCTCTATAGCCTTGTCTTGATTTGTGATGTCACGCCCTGATATTTAGCAGTGGAATAAATATCGAGAGACGTGAACGATACAAATAGGCGTATCACAGTTGAATAGCGTAGAGTCACAATTGAATATAATAACACATTTGAGGCTATGATATGATCACCAAAAGTATACTTTATTTCATTCCATTCAACTAGTTACAACCTTACATAAGAAGAACCAACCAAAAGGGTTCATTATTCAAATGAAAATGCGTCGCTAATACATAGACTATTCAAATACCTATTCCTAATACTTCATCTTCTAAACGTCGGGTGCTCATCACTCTAGCCCTGCCCCATCCGACTCCTCTGGTTCCTCATCACTACCTGAAAAGGGCAGGATGATAGGGTGAGCGAACTAGCTCAGTAGGATTTACATCTCAATATTGTGGGGCACTAATATACATGATTAACATTTAAGTAGGTAGATATGCACATGAATATGATGACAATGCATGCTTTTCTAACAAGTTGAATAGAGGAATAGAACGGATGACATATCAAATCAAATATCGCATTGCATATGCAATGGACAGATATTTTAAGAGTAGAATCATATCAAAAGAGATTGGTCATATTCGTACAGATATCATGTATTCACATGGTCAGACGTATCTTATCAAATCTTATCATATCAAATCAAACTTATCATATCAAACAAAGGCACATTCTCACAAATCTTGCATATCATATCAGTGCCATGCCAAGCACCACAAGTCCATACTCCCGCGGTTAATAAGTACGTTGGGGCGCTCTTCCCCAGGACCAGACAGGGCCCCTATTGCACAGGCATTGGTCAAATGGACCGAAGTCCCATATTGTGCCAAACAAACATATTCATATTATGGCCACGGAGTTTCAATGACAAGCTCATAGTAAGAAAGACATGATCGTTCATAGAGTCAAGGTATGACAAAAACTCACGAGAACAAACGGACAATATAACGACATCTCTTATGTTTCATAATTCGTTAATGTCTTGACATGAGGATGACTAATGACGGATCGCACGCGGAACATGTGCTCTCTATCTCCAGGGTACTTCATGGTACAACCAGTTTGGCCTCTATGTGGGAATCCATAGAGAGCGGAGACTTACGGAGGTCTTAAGGAAAAGATCGCTAGTCTTGCTGATTCGGAATGACGGAAGAGAGCTCTCAATCCCCAAGATGAGTGTGCCTAATCGTGCAAATGTGTAAGTGACGAGTCACGAATCATTCCTAACATGTATGCAATGACAAATAATAATGGAACATCAGAAAGCATATAACTATTGAAACTCATATGCAAATCATGATATAAACTCCAGTAACAGGTCATACTAATATGTATTCATCCCCACATTCATATCATATTCTTATCGTATCAATTGACAATAAGTAAGATCACAAGATAATCCAATGAACATAAGGTCAATCATAATTACACATTTGGATCATATTCATATCATTACCATTTTTCAATGGGTTGACTATATAACATCATGCACATGCTAGTAGACATCATATAATGATCAGATCCAAGACATGCAATTCACACACTGAATATCATGTTAAACAGACCTCGGGTATATACGGTAAGATTTGCAAGAAAACACGTGGTTTTATGTAAAAATCCTGAGATCGCGACGGTCACTTGTAAAGGTAGCAACAGGTCAAATCAGAACGCGACAGTGCCTTGTAAGGATCGCGACAGGCTTGTCAGATCAGGTAGGCAAATCGCGACGGGTACATATGACAAAGGCGACAGGGCTATCAGACCCGAGGTCAGGTCGCGACGGACCCCAATGAGGGTCGCGACTGTCTGGTCAGAAGATTGCGACGATAGGACTGCCGCGATCAGATCGCGATAGAGCGCTCTGTCATGATGGACCTTGTGAACACGGCCTATCGGGTCGTCGCATTCACAGGTTTGCGCCTGAGCCTGACAGAGTTCTGATCTGTCTTGGATTGCGGTTCAGAACTGCCTTATATTGACACATGGTGCTTCAAAATAGAGAACAAATTGTACAATGCATGGAAAATAGCAAAACTAGTTTTAAACTAATCTAGACATGCCAAGGTGCTTCCAGTAAATCGGAATTAGAAAAATAATGAGGGTTTGATAGGCTTTGATTAGGTCAAACTCAAACGTGGAAGTCAAGTGAAATCTGCAGACGTAGCTTCTGCAGAAACCCTCTTACCACACTTATAACTCTCTAACCAATGACATTTAGACAAAATGTTCACACAAAAACATGACGAGAACAACTAGTATAAGAACTTGATGTTGGGGGTTTGATCTAATTCAGTCTTAAATCTCCATAAATATATGAAGAACATAAAGGTCATGTGTAACCTGAAAACACATCCCATGCAGAAATTTACTTACCATGCTTGTAACTCTCTAACTAGTGACATTTAGACAAAATGTTAAACATGAACGATGATCAGGACTATGAGTAGAATAACTTTCATTAAGGGAGTTTAGTCTAATTCAATACCAAATCGCGTGCATAATAAGAAGAACAGAAAAAACCCTAACTATGCACGACTTAGGGAAAACGACTAATACTCCATGTATACTCCATGAAAATTGGGAAAATCAAGTGCAAATGAACATAGACTCGAAGCTCTACAAGATGGTATAGGTTTTCTTTAATCTTGGCCTGAGAACACCTACCTTTATGAAGATCTAAGACCAGTCAACGTTCTAGGACGCAGCAGAGGATGAAGGGGGATGAAGCTCCAGTTCCAGCCTTTTCCTCCTCCTCTGAAGCCCTAGCGCCTCCAAACGACCCCAACTCATTGCCAAACCTTCCCCAAGAGTTTAGTGACGAGTTCTTATAGATTTAGTGTGTATTTACATGTCCTAATGGGACTAGAAAAGGGGGCTGCGAATTCTACTTTCTACCTTCCAAAATCTGAGATTTTCTCACCCAAAGGAGGTAGCTACACCATGGGAAGGTGTCCTACAGGGTTGGCCACGATTTGGGTTTCCATGCATGGCCATTACCACTAATTTTAACCCTAATTTGCCCTCCCTAATCACTGCATAATTACATACACGAATTTCTGGGTATTTTCTTATCCCTACTTTTATCATTTGGCCAAAAGTGCTCTATTGGCCCAATATTGTTAATGGGTTATAATACATGATGTTGGAAGCCTCTCCAACATGTTTACTTAATCTATGGTCGGGTTATTTTTCCGCGTTAACAATTTTCCGACTTAGTTTCTAAATTCGGGTAATTGTCACGTGTGACGTACACTTGGCCAATAAGGTTTTTTTTGTTGCACGAATTTCTTCGTGGAACACTTAGGGACGATATTTGGGGTTGATCTATAATTTTTATGAAATTTTCCGATATGTTTTCTCTCGTACGACAATGGTACGTATGTTATCATTCCAAAATTACGGAATTTATTTATTCTCCTTTATTTCTAAAATTTAAATCACTAAATATTCGGGGTGTTACATCCTCCCCCACTTAAGAAATTTGGTCCCCCAAATTTACACATAATGGTGTAGTTCGTACCTGAGAATAGTTCTGTGTGGTTTTTCTTCATTCTTTCCTCTGTTTCCCAGATAGCATTAGTAGCTCCGTCTCGACTCCATTGGACCTTCACCATAGGTATGGTACGATTCCTGAGTCGTTGAATCTTCCGATCCAACAGTTTGATCGGCTTCTCTTCATAAGTCAGGTCCTCCCGAATCTCCAAGTCCTCAAGGTTGATTACATGGTCGGCATTGAATAAGTACTTCCTCAGCATAGATATGTGGAACACATTATGTACATTCGCCAGCTGTGGAGGTAGTGCCAGTCTATACGCCACCTGACCAATCCTTTCCAGAATTTCAAATGGTCTAATGAATCTGGGACTCAACTTTTCTTTGATCCCAAATCTTTGAATTCCCCTTGAAGGTGAGACCTTCAAGAAAACATGTTCGCCAATCTGAAATTCTAGTTCTCTCCTTCTCTTGTCTGCATAACTCTTCTGCCTAGATTGTGCTATCTTTAGACGTTCCCTGACAATTTGAACCTTTCTGACAGTCGCCTCAATTAAGTCGGGTCCAACCCATTGGTTCTCCCCAACCTCTTCGCAACAAAGGGGTGATCTACAACTCCTGCCATATAAGGCTTCAAACAGTGCCATCTTGATACTTGCCTGATAGCTGTTGTTATATGCAAACTCCATCAGGTACAACTGATCATCCCATCGACCTCTAAAATCTAGCACCAGAGCACGAAGCATATCTTCCACAATTTGATTGGTCCTTTCGGTTTGTCCATCAGTTTGAGGATGGAAGGCAGTACTAAGTTTAGTTTAGTACCCATTGCTGCTTGTAAACCCTTCCAGAAGTGTGAAGTAAATCTAGGGTTCCGATCCGATATTATGTTAGATGGAACCCCATGCAATCTAACTACTTCCTTAACATATAGTGCAGCCAATACATCCACTGACCAGGTACTCTTAATCGGCAAGAAGTGAGCCGACTTAGTCAATCGATCAACTATTACCCACATTGCATCCATATTACCTCTAGTCTTGGGCAATCCCATGATAAAGTCCATACCGATGCTATCCCACTTCCATTCCGGGATTTCTAGTGGCAGCAGTCCACCAGTTGTACAGAAATGCTCGGCCTTGACTTTCATGCATGTTAAACAGTATGACACATGATCGGCCACATCCCTCTTCATGTTTGGCCACCAATACGACCTTTTTAAGTCTTGGTACATCGTTGTTGATCCAGGATGAATCGTGTACTTGGACTGGTGAGCTTCCTTTAATAACCTCTTCTTGAGTTCTCCGTGATCAGGGACACATGTTCTACCTCGGAATAGTAATCTTCCCTCAGCTGATAGAGTAAAGTCAGGTCTTTGTTCTAGCTTCTCCCTGATCTCAACTAAGAATGGATCCTCAATTGGTGATAGCCGGATCTGAGATCTATTTTAGAGAAGTATTTAGCTCCAGATAATTGATCAAACAACTCATCAATTCTTGGCAAGGGATATTTGTTCTTGATGGTTAACTGGTTTAGTTGCCTGTAGTCTATACACAGCCTCATTGACCCATCATTCTTCTTGACAAAGAGGACAGGTGCACCCCATGGTGATGTACTTGGTTGGATGAATCCCTTCTCTAACAGTTCCATCAATTGCTCTTTTAATCCTTCAGTTCTGCGAGGGACATTCTATATGGTGCCCTAGATACTGGTGCTGCTCCAGGGACCAATTCGATGGTAAAATCGACCTCTCGCTCAGGAGGAATTCCTGGCAAGTCTTCGGGAAAAAACATCGGCGTATTCGCTGACAACATGGATGTCCTCAACTTTGACTTCCTTCTTTGTGATGACAACAGCAGCAAGAAAGGCCATACAACCTTTCCTTATCATCCTTTTGGCTTGTAGTGCAGAGATAAGTGACAATCTCCTACGGTTTCTATCCCCTGTGAACACTAGTTTTGGGAAATGGCTAAAGGTTACCCGACTTCTCCTGCAGTTGATACTAGCCCCATGTTCAGACAACCAGTCTGCTCCCAGTATCACATCATACCCCTCCATATCCATACATATTAAATTTGCTGGTAGGTTTTGGGTTTCAATCAACACTTCACTAGATTGCATATGGTTTGTAAGATTGGTGCCAGGACCAATCAGGGTTGACACAACTATTCCGGATTTCATTGGGACGGTTTCACAGGTAGGGTATCAACAAATGTTTGAGATATAAAGGAATGCGTAGCTCCCGTATCAAAGAGAACATATGCGGGTCGGGAAAGAATAGTAAGTGTACCTTCCACGATACCTCCTTCTTCAGTAGCTTCAGGTTCCTGAATAGCTTGCAAGCGGCCTTGCCTCTTATGTCCAATCGGATGCTTGTCTTGAGGGGCTTGTTCTTTCAGCATTGGGCAGTCCGAGTTCCTGTGGTCACAACTACCACAACGCAGGCATCTCCCTTGCGCTCTCCAACATTGTTCAGACCGGTGACTAGCTTTGTCACAGTGTTTGCACCTTTCACCTGTTGTCACCACTATCTGCTTACCTAATGTGACGGAACGCCTCGGCCAAGCCCGTTAAACCGATAACGTACTTGATCCGAGTCCGCCTCCCGCGAACGGGCCGAAGCCTCGCAAGGGATACCAAACCATAGTCCGTGTAAACATAAAGGAACACACCACATTTCATATATATTTCATAGTTTTACATAGCCAAATTTCCACAAAAACTGAAAAGAGGTACAAGAGCCTGGGGCATACCCCGAGGTACAACTAAAGAAAGTAAACAACTAACTAAACTACACTGCTGGAGTATTACACAGCTGAAACTACACCGCTGGAGGTACTAACCCTGCACCGCTACGACGCGGCCCTGAACTGGACGTCGGACGAGAAACGTCCTCCTCGCCCTCACCTGTGGGGGTAGGGGTGAGCCTCTCTAGTCACTGGCTCAGTAGGGAACTCCCCCAAAACCGAGCAAACCAAAAACCACAGGTACGAAAGCAATAAACAATACCAACAATTTATAGAACAGCTAAACAGAATATTAAAGCTGTAAAAGTACTCACCGTCTGCCGACTACGAGAAACAACAGTAATAAATAAACGGAAAACCAGTACAGGTGTACAAGCTAAAGTAGAGACAGCCAACACGAGCCACGTGAACTGGTTCGCGACACCAGAAACTGACTCGGACAAACTAACACAGGTCTACCTCTCAGTCTCGCAGCCACGGATGAAAGGTCCAGCTTCCGCTCCACGTAAAAAGGTCAAGCAACTGTGGAGACCAACTAAACACCACCACCTGCAGACCACACGGTCATAGGCCCATGCCTGGCACCTCCAGAGACCCTGGCCTGGGCTCGCTAGAGTGAGGCACTGAAAAAGGACTAGCTAGGGTCCAGTACGTCTACTGGTGTCCGTACCCCCAACTACGAGCGCGCTACAAGTGACTAAAAACAAACACAAGTGTCACTGTCCCACTGTCGTCTTTCCCTCAGCCAGACGTACAACTCAAACACAAGAGTGAGGGTGTTCAGGTCAGACGACACAGACCTCGACGGTACAACACAAGTACCGGGACAAAGCCCCGAGCTAACAGCCTGGCTCACAAAGAACCTGGGGCACCCAACTAGAGAGGTAACCACGGTAGGCGTCGTACTACTCGCCACGTACACAGAACCACGTGCACGTCACACACAAACCACGTGAAACCTCATGTAAGCCACAAGTAACCACGGTCCACCACACGTGAACCCAACTGACTCGCGTAAACAACACGCAGTCACTGAAGTAAGCAACTAACTGCATACCTTGTATGCTAAACACGAAAACCAAGTGCACTCAGTGCACCTCATGTGTCAACACACATGCATTATCGATAAATACTGTAATCAGTCGTTTCTGCTCATAACCAATAGGCGGCAACATCGACTGCCGCTTACACTAAGTCAACGGCAAGGGACCTGGCCGTTAACATCTTGGCTAAGGAGCTTGGCGACAAACGATGTTGACGCCAAGTTCTCCGGCCATAAACCCTGCAGAAACCCTAATCCGGCTCTGCGGGCTTTCTAACTGTTCTAACTACAAAAAAACATGCAATTGCACTTCCTTCACCATACCAGAACCCAATACAACCCATTACAACATGCTTCGTACATTAAACTACTCAAACCACCCATATCCCCGTATGGTGCAACTTTATCCAAACATGCATTATCATGCTGGTTCAGGTGGTTATGATGTGTTTTAATGTTTCTACGGAGTTAAGCGGGTTCGTCCCCTACCTCAGAACACGCTAGAACTTCCCGCAATCTCCCGATTCACGCCGAGCCCTCCGCGAGCTCCCACGGGAATTGCACCACGCCGCGACGTTTCCTCGCGCAATTCGGCAACGCCACGCGTTCTACGATCGTCCAACCACTCCTCGGAACCTGTTAGAAGCTTCAGAGACTTCGGGACGCGAAGCTGGGGCAAGAGGGAAAGAGAGTGAGCTGAGAGAGCTGCCCTCGGGTAAGCCTATAACCTGCAGAATTCTCAGGTTGGCGTCAACCCCTATGCCGCCAATAGCAACCGCCACCCTTAGCATCCACATCTACTGCCGCCAAGTTTAAGCAGTGAACGTCCACTAATCTGGACGCCAACCAGTCAACGGCCACCCCTGGCCGCCAACTCCAACTGAACAGCAGCAGGTCCTGTTTCATTTCAGGACCAACCCTGCTCTACACCTGCTCAAGTCACACATTCACATCACACATTCCACACAACTAGCTCACATTGGCCTCACAACGGCCTACACAACCAACACACACATGATCCACATGGATCCGAAAGGCACGCGACGTTACACCTAACTTCTTTGGCTTTTTATCAGCTAGTTCATTTACTCCGCCACTGGGCCTTTTCTTCCCAATGGTCGGCTGATACCTTCCTGTAGAAGACACTTGCTCCCTTTTCACGGATTTTCCTTTAATTCTTTCTGCAGTCTCCATGGCATCCTCCAGTAACTGAGCCTTCTTTACCATGTCAGCATAGGTTTGAATGTCCATTGGTGCCAGTTGAGTGATGAACTGGGGCCTCAATCCATTCAGAAAGTGTTTTGCCTTCAGCCTTTCTGTCCCAATCAAGTGAACAGCATATCGGGACAGACGAGAGAATTGGGCCTCATACTCGGCCACATTGAGTCCTCTCTGCTTTAAAGCCGCAAATTCGGCTGCTTTCCATTCCTGGACCCTCAGAAAAGTACTTGGTGTTAGATTGCTCAATGAACTGAGCCGATGTTAGTTGCTGGCCATTCAATGTTGCTTCTACCGACTCCCACCATGCCCTGACATCCTTTTCCAATTGGAAAGTCGCCAGTAGTACTTTGTTCTGGTCCGTGCATTACATGACCCTGAATATCCTTTCAATTTTCTTAACCCAGTGTTCAGCAACATCTGGGTCAGTACTCCCTTCAAACCTAGGCGGATCCATATTCCAAAAATTCCGATGGACACTACAAGAAAAAGCGGGATTACCGACGGACTGAATCCGTCGGAAATCCGTCGGTATTCCGTCGGAAAAGGCGCCTTCCGACCGCTTTCCGTCCAACACTCGTCGGAAACTTTCCGTCGGAAATAATTGGTCAGAACTTTCCGACGGATGAAAATTCCGTCGGAATTCGGTCGAAACCTCCGACAGATTTCATCCGTCGGTAAAGGCGTCAGTATTTGCCGACCGAAGTACCGAAGGTCTTTAACCGTCGGTAATGTATATTTTCCGACAGATACTTATCCATCGGCCAATCCGTCAGTATTTTGCCGACGGACGTGCCGACGGTATTTTGCCGTCGGTAATTTATCAGTTCCGACGGATGCTTATCCGTCGGCCAATCCGTCAGTATTGTCCGACGGCATTACCGACGGTAATTTTCCATCGGTAATTTATACTTTCCGACGGAAACGTAGCCGTCGGAAAATCCGTCGAAAAATACACATATTTTTTTTAAATAAACAAATAAAAATACATTGCTACAATGTCAAACCTGCTACAATATTCATAAATTTAACAAATACTAACAATCAACATAAAATCATAAGAGACAATAATATAAATCATATAGCATAATGAATACAAAAATCAACATAGATCTGCTGGATCGTCTGCTGTCCCTGCCTCGTCATCGTCTGGAGCTGGATCCTATATTAAAACAAATTAAAATGAGAAACATTAATAATAAATAAAAGAAATGCAGTATTTTCAAAAATGAAATTTAAAACATTTGATTATTTCTCAAACTTAATAAATAATATTTTTAGATCCATCATTTTCTTGGGTGTTTTTAGATCCGTCCTTTGAATGCCCAACCCAATCCGGGGATCCAAATTGGATTCCGTCAGTTTCTACACGTCACTTTAACCCACCTGGTCGTGTCGGAGAAAACGGCACGTCGATCCGATCCCTATTTGGGATTTTGGACCCCCGGGTTGTGTGTTTTAACTTTTTATATATACTTGGGTGTTTTAGATCCGTCCTTGAATACCCAACCCAATCCGGAGATCGAAATTGGATTCCGTTAGTTCCCACACGTCACTTTAACCCACCCGGTCGTGTCGGAGAAAACGGCACGCCGATCCGATCCCTATTTGGGATTTTGGACCCCGGGTTGTGTTTTGACGCTTTAAATATACCTGGGTGTTTTTTAGATCCGTCAATTGAACGTCTGACCTAATCCGGGGATCCAAATTGGATTCCGTTAGTTCCCACACGTCACTTTAACCCACCCGGTCGTGTCGGAGAAAACGGCACGCCGATCCGATCTCTATTTGGGATTTTGGACCCCCGGGTTGCGTGTTTTGACCATTATATATGCTTGGCCGTGTTTTTAGATCCGTCCTTTCAATGCCCAACCCAATCCTGGGATCCAAATTGGATTCCGTCAGTTTCTACACGTCACTTTAACCCACCCGGTCGTGTCGGAGAAAACGGCACGTCGATCCGATCCCTATTTGGGATTTTGGACCCCAGGTTGTGTGTTTTGACGCTTTATATATACTTGGGTGTTTTTAGATCCGTCCTTTGAATGCCCAACCCAATCCGGGGATCCAAATTGGATTCCGTCAGTTCCCACACGTCACTTTAACCCACCCGTCGTGTTGGAGAAAACGGCACGCTGATCCGATCCCTATTTGGGATTTTGGACCCCCGGGTTGTGTTTTGACGCTTTAAATATACTTGGGTGTTTTTTAGATCCGTCAATTGAACGTACGACCCAATCTGGGGATCCAAATTGGATTCCGTCAGTTCCCACACGTCACTTTAACCCACCCAGTCGTGTCGGAGAAAACGGCACGCCGATCCGATCCCTATTTGGGATTTTGGACCCCCAGGTTGCGTGTTTTGACCATTATATATGCTTGGCCGTGTTTTTAGATCCGTCCATTGAATGCCCAACCCAATTCGGGGATCCAAATTGGATTCCGTCAGTTTCCACACGTCACTTTAACCCACCCGGTCGTGTCGGAGAAAACGGCACGTCGATCCGATCCCTATTTGGGATTTTGGACCCCCGGGTTGTGTGTTTTGACGCTTTATATATACTGGGTGTTTTTAGATCCGTCCTTTGAATGCCCAACCCAATCCTGGGATCCAAATTGGATTCCGTCAGTTCCCACACGTCACTTTAACCCACTCGGTCGTGTCGGAGAAAACGGCACGCCGATCCGATCCCTATTTGGGATTTTGGACCCCCGGGTTGTGTTTTGACGCTTTAAATATACTTGGGTGTTTTTTAGATCCGTCAATGAACGTCCGACCCAATCCGGGGATCCAAATTGGATTCCGTCAGTTCCCACACGTCACTTTAACCCACCCGGTCGTGTCGGAGAAAACGGCACGCCGATCCGATCCCTATTTGGGATTTTGGACCCCCGGGTTGCGTGTTTTGACCATTTATATATGCTTGGCCGTGTTTTTAGATCCGTCCTTTGAATGCCCAACCCAATCCGGGGATCCAAATTCGATTCCGTCAGTTTCTACACGTCACTTTACCCACCCGGTCGTGTCGGAGAAAACGGCACGTTGATCCGATCCCTATTGGGATTTTGGACCCCCGGTTGTGTGTTTTGACGCTTTATATATACTTGGGTGTTTTTAGATCCGTCCTTGAATACCCAACCCAATCCAAAGATCCAAATTGGATTCCGTCAGTTCCACACGTCACTTTAACCCACCCGGTCGTGTCGGAGAAAACGGCACGCCGATCCGATCCCTATTTGGGATTTTGGACCCCCGGTTGTGTTTTGACGCTTAAATATACTTGGGTGTTTTTTAGATCCGTCAATTGAACGTCCGACCCAATCCGGGGATCCAAATTGGATTCCGTCAGTTCCCACACGTCACTTTAACCCACCCGGTCGTGTCGAAGAAAACGGCACGCCGATCCGATCCCTATTTGGGATTTTGGACCCCCGGGTTGCGTGTTTTGACCATTTATATATGCTTGGTCATGTTTTTAGATCCGTCCTTTGAATGCCCAACCCAATCCGGGGATCCAAATTGGATTCCGTCAGTTTCTACACGTCACTTTAACCCACCCGGTCGTGTCGGAGAAAACGGCACGTCGATCCGATCCCTATTTGGATTTTGGACCCCCGGGTTGTGTGTTTTGACGCTTTATATATACTTGGGTGTTTTTAGATCCGTCCTTTGAATGCCCAACCCAATCCGGGGATCCAAATTGGATCCGTCAGTTCCCACACGTCACTTTAACCCACCCGGTCGTGTCGGAGAAAACGGCACGCCGATCCGATCCCTATTTGGGATTTTGGACCCCCGGGTTGTGTTTTGACGCTTTAAATATACTTGGTGTTTTTAGATCCGTCAATTGAACGTCCGACCCAATCCGGGGATCCAAATGGATTCCGTCAGTTCCCACACATCACTTTAACCACCCGGTCGTGTCGGAGAAAACGGCATGCCGATCCGATCCCTATTTGGGATTTTGGACCCCCGGGTTGCGTGTTTTGACCATTTATATATGCTTGGCCGTGTTTTTAGATCCGTCCTTTGAATGCCCAACCCAATCCGGGGATCCAAATTGGATTCCGTCAGTTTCTACACATCACTTTAACCCACCGGTCGTGTCGGAGAAAACGGCACGTCGATCCGATCCCTATTTGGGATTTTGGACCCCCGGGTTGTGTGTTTTGACGCTTTATATATACTTGGGTGTTTTTAGATCCGTCCTTTGAATGCCCAACCCAATCCGGGGATCCAAATTGGATTCCGTCAGTTCCCACACGTCACTTTAACCCACTCGGTCGTGTCGGAGAAAACGGCACGCCGATCCGATCCCTATTTGGGATTTTGGACCCCCGGGTTGTGTTTTGACGCTTTAAATATACTTGGGTGTTTTTTAGATCCGTCAATTGAACGTCCGACCCAATCCGGGGATCCAAATTGGATTCCGTCAGTTCCCACACGTCACTTTAACCCACCGGTCGTGTCGGAGAAAACGGCACGCCGATCCGATCCCTATTTGGGATTTTGGACCCCCGGGTTGCGTGTTTTGACCATTTATATATGCTTGGCCGTGTTTTTAGATCCGTCCTTTGAATGCCCAACCCAATCCGGGGATCCAAATTGGATTCCGTCAGTTTCTACACGTCACTTTAACCCACCCGGTCTTGTCGGAGAAAACGGCACGTCGATCCGATCCCTATTTGGGATTTTGGACCCCCGGTTGTGTGTTTTAACCTTTTATATATACTTGGGTGTTTTTAGATCCGTCTTTTGAATGCCCAACCCAATCTGGAGATCCAAATTGGATTCCGTCAGTTCCCACACGTCACTTTACCCACCCGGTCGTGTCGGAGAAAACGGCACGCCGATCCGATCCCTATTTGGGATTTTGGACCCCCGGGTTGCGTGTTTTGACCATTTATATATGCTTGGCCGTTTTTTAGATCCGTCCTTTGAATGCCCAACCCAATCCGGGGATCCAAATTGGATTCCGTCAGTTTCTACACGTCACTTTAACCCACCGGTCGTGTCGGAGAAAACGGCACGTCGATCCGATCCCTATTTGGGATTTTGGACCCCCGGTTGTGTGTTTTAACTTTTTATATATACTGGGTGTTTTTAGATCCGTCTTTTGAATGCCCAACCCAATCGGAGATCCAAATTGGATTCCGTCAGTTCCCACACGTCACTTTAACCCACCCGGTCGTGTCGGAGAAAACGACACGCCGATCCGATCCCTATTTGGGATTTTGGACCTCCGGGTTGCGTGTTTTAACCATTTATATATGGTTGACCGTGTTTTTAGATCGGTCCTTTGAATGCCCAACCCAATCCGCGGATCCAAATTGGATTCCGTCAGTTTCTACACGTTACTTTAACCCACCCGGTCGTGTTGGACGCCCGGCCCAATCCTAAGTATATGAAATTAATACTAATACTGACCTGAGCTGCTGGCTGTGTGGGGCGTACTCCCTGCATTATTGACATGAACTACTGAACCATATCGCTGAACTGCGTCTGTAGCTGTAGCCGCTGCGTCTCTATCTGTACCTGCTGCGCCTGTAGCTGTACCCGCTGCGTCTGTAGCTCTTCCCACTGCGTCTGTAGCTCTGTACGTAGCTCCTCCCGAATGATGCCTCTAATGTCCTCTACACCACTGACGGCGGCGCAGAAGATGAACTCGCGTGTGCCGGAGAAGCGATCGAACTGGCATATGAGGACAACACTCGATGAGTATCCAGGCTGTCCCCAAAGCCGTACACTCGACCCTTCCTCGGCACTCCCGCTGCCTCGACCCAAGCGTCCGCATCCAAATCTGGCTGGGGAGTGCCCTCTGTGTAGCGCTTCGCCATCGTCCTGTCGTACGTCTCCTGTAAAATAATTTAAAATTAAATTATTGAAAACAAATTACTTTAATATCATAATTGAATTCATAATTTAAAGCTTGACTTACAGCAATCGTGCGGGCACTCTCGGTAACATAGTCATCCGTCCCCTTCCGCTTATGAGTCCGGTCAAATAACTCGCGGAAAGTAGGGGCACGCTCCAGGTCGTGATGCTTAGAATTCAACAAAATTAGTTAGTCTCACAATAATAATCCATATGTATATATGAATCGAACAATAAAATACTTACCAATTTTTGACTGTGGGTCGCATAAGATACGGATCCACTAGTATGCACATTCTTCTCCGGTTGAGTTGCTCTGTTGCGTATGGCCTGTGACCGCTGCTGCCATGGTCCAGCAGCCCAACGCGCGCAAAGGGACTCCCAATAGTCCGTCCGCAGCCAAACAGGGTCGTAATCCACCCAAGCCATAGGATCCCGGTTCCCTGTGGTCTTGATTGCCTTGTCCCGTGACTCCCACATCGACTTTCTTAAATTAGTCTGGGCCGTAATCTCCCAGACGGCTCGAGCCCGAGGGAGATCCTCAGGTCTCGTGAACGCGAACCTCCGCTGTAAAGAAATAAAATTAATCAACGTTCTGCAATAAACCTAAATTAATAATAATTGAATAAATGACTTCAACTCTTCTAAAAAATAAAAAAACCGTAAACATGTCAATAATAAATCCCGGACTGGCACCGGAAGTCTCTCCATGCATCCACTGGTCCTGGAATATGTGCGTGGATCAACGTCGTAATATAGCGAGAAGCAGGACTGTGATATATCTTCCCCCTGCAATTCCACATTAATTTTCTACATGAAATGTATATCCTAAATAACAATACAGTAACACTGAGATGATGAACTTTACCCTGAGATCCAGCATGGTTGTCGTCCTGGTAGCTGAGGCCCCTCCTCAGCTGCTGGATGCTGGCTCTCCACCTCTGTTGAAAACAATTTAGTACACTTTTATTGTATAAATTGCAAGAGACCAAACATACTCATACTCAGGGAATAGTCTTGATTTCACTCTACATGCAACCCACCAATCTCTTAATTTGAGGGATGTATAATTTGAATAATAAACTTGTTGGGCTTGTGCCGCCAGGATGAATGGCTCAGATGTACTCAATTTGGACTTATGCTTCACATCGATTAATCCATATGTTGTGTCATGACGAATAGATGTCAGGTCAAACCAAGACACTTGAACATAAATACATTGTTGTCTTGTCCCAAAAATTGCAGTTCAATGACTTCTTCGAGAATGCCATAATAGTCAATTTCATTTTCATTATAGGCACTTCCCTTCACACATACGCCGCTGTTCATCGTAGACTTATTCCGTCCATAATCTCTCGTGTGAAATCTGTATCCATTCACAATGTAGCCTGGATAGACACGTACAATCTTCGAGGGGCCAAAACTAATCTGTTGTACTCTAGAATCGAGAATGAAGCCTTGTTCAACCTATTATGAGATAAATAGACAAACATTGAATAAATGACCAACTCAGTCTGCATAAAAACATAACACTTATGTTTCAAAATAATTAGACACATACTCGAGATCTTAACCAGTAGGAAAAGACTTCTCCCGTTCCTTTTCAACTGCACGTCAGTTAGACGTGGATTCTGTCGCAATATGACCGAGTCAAACTCTCTGCAATGTAAATGTCACACAACCGTTAGGTTCTGCAGTAATGCACGCAAATGATGACGAATAAGCGTGGAGAGCTTACTGAATGTAAGGGTCTAGTTCTTCGCAATTCATGAACACGTAGATCTCCGCAGCTACCAACTCTCTGTCTTGGAGTGCGCGAGTAGATGAAGATCCGAACGCCCGTCCGGCACACTTGAATACAGAGAGTCGGTCTGACACCTCGGAATCTCACCATCATCATTACGTGGAGGTTGAGTGCGTCGGGTTCGTATTTCCGTGTCAAAGTACATCGAACAGAAGTTCGATATCTCCTCAATGAGGTACGCCTGAGTAATGAGCCCTCAACTTGTGCTTTGTTACGGACTTTCATCTTAAGATCGTGCATGCACCTACGACAATAATTCAAATGCATACATAAGTAATAAAAGATCGTCGTAATGGCAATAAATTGAGATGTAGAAATATACCTCTCAAACGGATACATCCATCGAAATTGTACTGGTCCTCCGACCCTTGCCTCATATGGTAAATGGATGATCAGGTGCTCCATTGAATCAAAGAATGCTGGAGGAAATATCTTCTCTAATTTGCAGACTGTCTGAATTATATTTTGCTCTATATTTTGCAAGTCATGAATTTTGAGTTCTAATGCAGATAAAATCCTGAAGAATTGACTCAGCTCAGTCATTGCTCCCATATTTGTTTCGGCAACAACTCACGAAAAGCAAGAGGCATCGTCTTTGCATGAAAACATGGCAGTCATGACTCTTCATTCCGTATATTTTTCCCTCGTTGACATTTACACAACGCGCAATATTCGAGACTATATCCATCCGGAAATCTCAATTGCTTAACTATTGAAACACTTCCTTAATCTGTCTGGCCCCAAGCACATATGCAGCTTTAGGTTGCACCACTTTTCCTTGAACATGCTGTAGCTCTAGTTCTGGACGTTTGCAAAGTACTTTCAAATCGACCTGTGCCTTGACGTTATCCTTCGTTTTACCTTTGACGTCCATAACTGTGTTGAACACATTATCAAAAACATTCTTCTCTATATGCATGACGTCTAGGTTATGACGTATCAAAAGTGTTGACCAATAAGGCAATTCCCAAAAAATGCTTTGCTTCACCCAATTGTGATCTTCCCAAAGCCAGAGATTTGTCGGGTACTACTAGCCAGTTGTGTTACAGTCGGTAAGTTCTGGACCCGCCTCGCCATATTTCCACCAGACACCCGTTCCATATCTACCTCCTCCATCACAGTTGTATTTTTAATAAAAGAATCCTTTTACTTTCGGAAAGGATGGTCACTGGGTAGAAACCGCCGATGACAATCGAACCAACAAGATTTTCCCCCAGATTCAACACAAATTATTTAGAATCCTCCATGCAATAAGGACATGCCAACTCCCATGTGTGCTCCAGCCAGATAACATGTCGTAGGCTGGAAAGTCATTATTGTCCACATTAATGCAGCCTTCAGATTGAAATTCTGTTTTCTGGATGCATCATAGACTGCACACCATCTGACCATAACAATTTCATCTCATCAATCAACGGTCTGAGATATATGTCTATATTCTTTCCTGGACTTTTTGGACCCGGAATCAGCAATGAAAGGAACAGATTCTCACGCTTCATGCACATGCCTGGCAGAAGGTTATACGGTGTAAGAATACTGGCCAACATGAGTAAGATGCCACCGAGCCTCCGAAAGGATTGAAACCATCTGTGCATAAACCAAGCCGTACGTTGCGTGGATCCCTTGAGAAGTAAGGAGAGTACGGCTAAAATGAGCCCAAGCTTCACCATCGGCAGGATGACTCATTTCACCTTCGTCGCGACGGACTCTTTCCGCATGCCATGTCATATGTCCAGCTGTCCTCGAGGACATGAACAATCGCTGCAATCTGGGTGTGATAGGAAAGTACCGCAATGACTTATACGGAACATCCTTCTGCTTTGACTTGTCCCCTCTCTGGGCTTGAACCTATCATGCTTACAAATACAGCATGATGTCTTATCTGCATCCTCTTTGTAGTACAGCATACAGTGATTCGGACATGCATCAATTTCATAAAACCAAGCCCAAATCATTCACCATCTTCTTCGCACGGTAAAAGTCAGCAGGTAACCTCTCTGATTGAGGAAGCATGCTCTTGACCAGTAAGAGAAGTCGGTCAAAACAACTCTCGCTCATATGAAATTCAGATTTCAAATTCAATAGCTGCGACACTGCAGACACCGTGTATGCTCTCACAACCATCCCATAATGGCTCATCAGCATCTCGAAGTAAATGATAAAATCTTTGAGCTGTATCATTCGGCACTTCTTCATTTGTTTGATCTTCATGAATATTGAACTCCGGACCAGCAGCATCGACAACCATGTCTACGTACGTACTTGTGGAGGCAAAGTAATTAGCTGGTGCAGACGACTGAATATTCAACTCACCATGACACGACCATAACTCATAATGGCCAACAAATCCTCTCGTATACAGATGATGCTGCACATCCATGTCGATATCCACTTTCTGTTCTTACAAGCCGAACACGGGGATCGAATGTTACCCATCGGATCGACTGCTACTGAGGAATTACTCAATGCAAACTGAATAAAACTGTCAACTCCGTCTTTAAACTCCTCGGTGACAACTCCATTCCATTCCACGGTACATCCATGACCGATTCTCATAAGACAACTTCCTACACAGATTAAATGTCATGTCACAAGTTAAAATCCAACAGACCCTCACATCGTTCGAGTAAGTCAAAATGAATAGGTAGGATATATTAAGATTATCACTTTTTACCCATCTGTGAATATTTGATCGCACTCAGATGACCATTACTATGTGTTTGTATTATTTGCTGAAAATTCGGCAGCATCTCCTCACACCTCTCCGATATACCAAAAAAATTTTATTGATTTAGATATTTTCTTAAACACTTACTAATAAGTGGTTAAGAAAATATTCTAAATCAATAAAGGTATATCAGAGAGGAGTGAGTAGACGCACCCGAAATTTTCAACAAATAATACAATCACATAATAAATGACCACCTAACTCCGATCAAACATTCACAGACTGTCCAAAACGGGACAATTCAAGACTTTGAGTTAGATACACGTTCTCATTATTGAAAATAAGACTCGTGCACATCAATCTCAAAGTCTTGAACGGGAATGTTCATTGACACGGGCTTAACACGCTCTCGTGATGTGTGTGCAGTGAAAAATTACTATACATACATACATGAAATTTCAAACGCACATGAATATGAAATGAATATGAAATCAAAATCATGCATGTGAACAAGTCCATGATAAACAAAATTCACACATTTTTGAACATGAATTGCATTAAAGTAAGAAAACAATATTAATCACTATATTTTAAAGAAGATTGTTATGAATAACCTCACAGTGCCATAGATATCTAGAGGTTCTATCTTCAATATAGCAAAGCAAAGCAAACTATAAAGAAGCCATGGATTTTAGCTCAGAATTAATTAGCATCATAACCAATCTTTCAACAATGAAATTGGAATCTTAAATGACAGTACTACCCTATTAGTGAAAGCCTTTATAGAACAACTATAGTATCATTGCAGGGGTGAATACTGAGTCTGTTCGGTCTGATTCACCTCTATTTTAAGGGAACGACCACCCGAACCTTATATAGTGAAACGAAACGAACCGAATTCGTTCAGTTCAATGGCGCTCGACATTGCGCACGTCTGTCCCCATCACTGTGATCTCTAAAATTTAATAGATGCGAATCGGAGTGTATCAATATGAATCGATTCGTGTGTGTCATCTAAAATCCTCAAGGAAAATGGGTTCTATCATAGTTGACTCGTCCCTCCACCCTTTGATGAATTGTAACGCCTCTTTATATCAGTATGATTATACCAATCTATGTCGATATAAAGTGTGTCATCACAATAGGACATGTACCCAACATTACAAAGTGGGTAGAGATGTACACAAATAACAAGGAAAGTACAGTAGAAATAAAGATAATTCTTATTCCATCACCACACACACATCCACTGTCTATATAGCAACAAAGTAAAATATATCGAAGTCCACAAATAACCAAGTTCAGAAGTCCATAATACATCAATGTCTCACTACTAAGTAAAAAGTAAAAGTACAAACTTATAGCAATAGCTCTCTAAGCCGCAAGCTACTCCTCATGCTCGATGTCACTCCTCGCTATCTCCTCAATCTCTAAAGCTTTTGTCTCACCTCTATGAGTAAGAAAGAATGAGTCTATGTAATAGACTCAACAAGTAACCTATTGGCCACATCCATACACTTACCACATACACTCTACATAAGTGCAAACACATCAAGTAAGCTATTACATGTTTCACATGGCAATTAGCAAGTATTATGTAAACATGCTTTAACATACTAACTAAACATGGATGTCCTATATCACAAAATGGTTGACATAACTTACTATTATGACATACTTCAACATACATAATCATATAAATTACCTTTACACTAATGCACCAAAATTTAATCATATAAAAGTGTCTGTGTGGTCTGTGCACCTCAATTTAAACTCAGAAAAAGACCCTTACCTAATCAGACAAATAACAGGGGGGGGGGGGGGGTCTCCTGTTGGGGGAGGGGGGAGGCAGGGGTGGGGAAGGGAGGGGGGTGCTGGACGGCCGGAGGGGGAGGTGGGGCCTACAGGGGGGAGGGGGGGTCTCCTGTTGGGGGAGGGGGGGGAGGCAGGGGTGGGGAAGGGAGGGGGGGGCTGGGACGGCGGAGGGGGAGGGGGGCCTACAGGGGGGAGGGGGGGGTCTGTGGGGGGAGGGGGGAGCGCGAGGGGGGGGGGGGGGGGGGGGGGGGGTGGGGGACTGGGGGGGAGGGGGGGGGGGGGGGGGGGGGGGGGGGGAGGAGGGGAGGGGGGGACTGTGGGGGGAGGGGGCACGCGGGGAGGGGGGGAATGTGGGGGAGGGGGGGGCTGGGACAGCCGGAGGGGGAGGGGGGTCGCAGGGGGGGGGAAGGGAGGGGGGGATGGGACGGCCGGAGGGGGAGGGGGGGGCACCTGTTGGGTGGGGGAGGGGGTGGCAAGGGTGGGGAAGGGAGGGGGGGGCTGGGACGGTGGAGGGGGAGGGGGGGGACTGCAGGGGAGGGGGGGGTCTGTGGGGGGAGGGGGGATGCGCGGGGGGGGGGGGGGGGGGACTGCAGGGGAGGGGGGAGGGGGGGACTGTGGGGGGAGGGGGCACGCGAGAGAGGGGGGGGATGTGGGGGACGGGGGGACTGTGTGGGGGAGGGGACTGGCGGGGAGGGGGCACGCGGGGAGGGTGATGGCTTACCGGCGGGGCACGGCGGCGGCAGGTCGCGGCGGCGGTGGTCGCGGAGGCGGCGGCAACGGAGCGGCGGGTCGCGGCGGCGCTGGCACGTCGCCGGCGGCGGCAGCGGCGACGGGGAGGGGGGATGCGGAGACGAGCGAGAGAGAGAGAGAGAGGAGAGAGAGAGAGAGAGAGAGAGAGAGAGAGAGATGAGAGGAGAGAGAGAGAGAGAGAGAGAGAGAGAGGAGAGAGGAGAGAGAGGAGAGAGAGAGAGAGAGAGAGAGAAGAAAGAAAGAGAGAGAGAGCGAGGGAGAAAGAGCGGGAGAGGGGAAAGGGGGGTCGCGGGACAAGTTAAGGTAGTTTGCCGACCGATATTCCGACGGATATTTCCATCGGAATATCCGTCGGTGTTACTAAATTACCGACGGATATTTCGACGGATTAATTTCCGTCAGAACTTCCGTCGGATTTTCCGACGAATATATTGTCGTCGGAAAATCCGTCGGGATTTCCGACGGAAATTAATCCGTCGGAAATATCCGTCGGTAATCCCGCTTTCTCTGGTAGGGGGAGATCACCGACTCCGCGGTTACTCCACCCTAGGTGGCTTGGAGGATAGCCTAAGTCAAGTCTGTATTGTTTGTTGCATGTTCCTAGCCTGTGCACGTTCAGCGGCCATTGAGGTAATAAGTACCTTCAAGATAATAATATAAGTCAGTCATCTAAATATATCACATGTGACTTCTATTCCCATGGTTCTACCCAAGCTCACATTAGGTATGACAGATTTTGACTCGTGTGATCTAGTTTCATTCTATGTTCCTATTCCCTTGGACCCTAAAGTTTAGGCTCTGATACCAACTGTCACGCCCCGATATTTAGTAGCGGAATAAATACCGAGAGACGTGAACGATACAAATAGGCGTATCACAGTTGAATAGCGCAGAGTCACAATTGAATATAATAACACATTTGAGGCTATGATATGATCACCAAAAGTATACTTTATTTCATTCCATTCAACTAGTTACAACCTTGCATAAGAAGAACCAACCAAAAGGGTTCATTATTCAAATGAAAATGCATCGCTAATACATAGACTATTCAAATACCTATTCCTAATACTTCATCTTCTCAACGTCGGGTGCATCAATCACTCTTGCCCTGCCCCATCCGACTCCTCTGGTTCCTCATCACTACCTGAAAAGGGCAGGATGATAGGGTGAGCGAACTAGCTCAGGGGATTTACATCTCAATATTGTGCGGGCACTAATATACATGATTAACATTTTAAGTAGGCAGATATGCACATGAATATGATGACAATGCATGCTTTTCTAACAAGTTGAATAGAGGAATAGAACGGATGACATATCAAATCAAATATCGCATTGCATATGCAATGGATAGATATTTTAAGAGTAGAATCATATCAAAAGAGATTGGCCATATTCGTACAGATATCATGTATTCACATGGTCAGACGTATCTTATCAAATCTTATCATATCAAATCAAACTTATCATATCAAACAAAGGCACATTCTCACAAATCTTGCATATCGTATCAGTGCCATGTCAAGCACCACAAGTCCATACTCCCGCGGTTAATAAGTACGTTAGGGCGCTCTTCCCCAGGACCAGACGGGGCCCCTATTGCACAGGCATTGGTCAAATGGACCGAAGTCCCATATTGTGCCGAACAAACATATTCATATTATGGCCACGGAGTTTCAATGACAAGCTCATAGTAAGAAAGACATGATCATTCATAGAGTTAAGGTATGACAAAAACTCACGAGAACAAACGGACAGTTAACGACGTCTCTTATGTTTCATAATTCGTTAATGTCTTGACATGAGGAGACTAATGACGGATCGCACGCGGAACATGTGCTCTCTATCTCCAGGGTACTTCATGGTACAACCAGCTCGGCCTCTATGTGGGAATCCATAGATAGCGGAGACTTACGGAGGTCTTAAGGAAAAGATCGCTAGTCTTGCCGATTCGGAATGACCGACAGAGAGCTCTCAATTCCCCAAGAGGGGTGTGCCTAATTGTGCAAATGTGCAAGTGACGAGTCACGAATCATTCCTAACATGTATGCAATTGACAAATAATTAATGGAACATCGGAAAGCATATAACTATTGAAACTCATATGCAAATCATGATATAAACTCCAGTAACAGGTCATACTAATATGTATCATCCCCACATTCATATCATATTCTTATCATATCAATTGACAATAAGTAAGATCACAAGATAATCCAATGAACATAAGGTCAATCATAATTACACATTGGATCATATTCATATCATTACCGTTTTTCAATGGGTTGATTGCTTTTAGGTCCATGCATACTATATAACATCATGCACATGTAGTAGACATCATATAATGATCAGATCCAAGACATGCAATTCACACATGAATATCATGTTAAACAGACCTCGGGTATATACGGAAGATTTGCAAGAAAACACGTGGTTTTATGTAAAAATCCTGAGATCGCGACGGTCACTTGTAAAGGTAGCGACGAGTCAGATCAGAACACGATAGTGCTTGTAAGGATCACGACAGGCTTGTCAGATCATGCAGGCAAATCACGATGGGTACATATGACAAAGGTGACAGGGCTATCAGACCCGGGGTCAGGTCGCGACGGACCCCAATGAGGGTCGCGACTGTCTGGTCAGAAGATCGCGACGATAGGACTGTCGCGATCAGATCGCGATAGAGTGCTCTGTCGTGACGGACCTTATGAACGCGGCCTATCGGGCCGTTGTGTTCACAGGGTCTGCGCCTGAGCCTAGCAGAGTTCTGATCTGTCTTGGATGGCGGTTCAGAACTGCCTTATATTGACACATGGTACTTCAAAATAGAGAACAAATTGTACAATGCATGGAAAATAGCGAAACTAATTTTAAACTAATCTAGACATGCCAAGGTGCTTCCAATAAATCGGAATTAGAAAAAGAATGAGGTTTTGATAGGCTTTGATCAGGTCAAACTCAAACGTGGAAGTCAAGTGAAATCTGCAGACGTAGCTTCATGCAGAAACCCTCTTACCACACTTATAACTCTCTAACCAATGACATTTAGACAAAATGTTCAACACAAAACATGACAAGAAACAAATAGTATAAGAACTTTGATGTTGGGGGTTTGATCTAATTCAGTCTTGAATCTCCAGAAATATATGAAGAACATAAAGGTCATGTGTAACCCGAATACACATCCCATGCAGCAATTTACTTACCATGCTTGTAACTCTCTAACCAGTGACATTTAAACAAAATGTTAAACATTAAAGATGATGAGGACTACCAGTAGAATAACTTTCATGAAGGGAGTTTAGTCTAATTCGGTATCAAAATCGCGTGCATAATAAGAAGAATGAAAAAAACCCTAACTGTGCACGACTTAGGGAAAACGACTAATACTCCATGTATACTCCATGAAAATTGGGAAAATCAAGTGCAAAGAACATAGACTCGAAGCTCTACAAGATGGTATAGGTTTTCTTTAATCTTGGGCCGAGAACACCTACCTTTATGAAGATCTAAGACCAGTCGACGTTCTGGACGCAGCAGAGGATGAAGGGGGATGAAGCTCCGGTTCCCAGCCTTTCTCTCCTCCTCTGAAGCCCTAGCCCGCCTCCAAACGACCCCAATCGTTGCCAAACCTTCCCCAAGAGTTTAGTGACGAGTTCTTATAGATTTAGGGTGTATTACATGTCCTAATGGGACTAGGAAAGGGGGCTGCGAATTCTACTTTCTACCTTCCAAAATCTGGGATTTTCCACCCAAAGGAGGTAGCTACACATGGGAAGGTGTCCTACAGGGTTGGCCACGATTTGGGTTGCCATGCATGGCCATTACCACTAATTTTAACCCTAATTGGCCCTCCCTAATCACTACATAATACATACACGAATTTATGGGTATTTTTCTTGTCCCTATTTTTATACTTTGGCCAAAAGTGCTCTATTGACCCAATAGTGTAATGGGTTATAATACATGATGTTGGAAGCCTCTCCAACATGTTTACTAATCTATGGTCGGGTTATTTTTCGCGGTTAACAATTTCCGACTTAGTTTCTAAATTCGGGTAATTTGTCACGTGTGACGTACACTTGGCCAATAAGGTTTTTTTTTTGTTGCACGAATTTCTTCGTGGAACACTTAGGGACGATATTTGGGGTTGATCTATAATTTTTACCAAATTTTCGATGTGTTTTCTCTCGTACGACAATGGTACGTAAGTTTTATCATTCCGAAAATTATGGAATTTATTTATTCTCCTTTATTTCTAAAATTTTAAATCACTAAATTTCTGGGTGGTACATGTAATAGTTGCCTTGGGGTGAATGCTACCATTGGCTTCTAGCCAACAATTAAAAAGTCATACAAAACTTTCAATTTTTCATTGCTTAGTAGTGCACATCCTAGAAGAATAGAATGGCCATGATGATTTACTCCCACAAATAGTGTAAATGACATTTGATATGTGTTTGTCAAGTATGTTGTATCGAAACAAATGACATCCGCACAAAGTATGTGCAGATGTTTTAGACCTACCATCAATCTAAAACACATTCCTTAAAGTACCATTGTCATTAACAACTATAGTGTAAAAGAATGTCGGATCCCTAACTTGCATTGTCTGAAAATGGTTTATCATTATCTTTGCATCACCCTCCTTCAATTGTGTTTGCCTTCTTTATCAAGAAAGTCTCTATCCCTCCAACTGTCGGATGCTCCTTCCTTTTTGCCTGGACCAAACATAATTTGGAAGTGGAAATACCAACACTACGCATGTTCAAAATCTCAGCTTTCTCCGTAGTGCAAATTTACGATGTGATCTAAAATACATAGTAGTGTTGGATGAAGAATGTGATTATGCTCCAAAATTACATCGTACATTATGTAGGTGTTTGTGTCTTTGTCATGTCTAACCCTCACCGATGTCTTACATCCAATCTTAGATGAATCTCTGCGGCTTATCGCATCTTTGCACCTTCTAGATTGACCACCACGATGACAATTGAACCTCTTATACATAAACACATCATTCTTTCTTCTACTGTCAGTAACTGTGATGCCAAATCCTACTCGTTTAGCATAAGTGTTGTATAATTTCTATGCATCTGAAATACTTTTGAAAATCATGTCATCGAAAGGTTCCAAACTTTCTGATTCTCCTTGGTCATGGTTCAAATCATTCTCACTTCAAGTGCTGCCAAATACATTGAAGAACAAAAGAACAAGTTTAGAGAGACAAATAGAAGTTTTCAGTGGACAAATAGAAATTTCAATGACAATAGGTTTCCTTTCGTGACAAACAACTAAGGTTAAGTGAACAATAGCTAGCATTCAAAAGAACAATAGAACAAGTTTAGAGACAAATAAAAGATTCCAGTGACAAATAAGATATTTCAGTGACAAATAGGTAATTTTCGTGACAAATAACTAAGGTTCAGTGATAAATAGCTAGCATTCAAAGAACAATAGAACAAGTTAAAGACAAATAGAAGATTCTAGTGACAAATTGAAAATTTAAGTGACAAATAGGTAATTTTCATGACAAATAACTAAGGTTCAGTGACAAATAACTAGTATTCAAAGAATAATATAACAAGTTTAGAGACAAATAGAAGATTCCAGTGACAAATAAGAAATTACAATGACAAATAAGTTTCCTTCCGTGACAAAAAAACTAAGGATCAGTGACAAATAGATAGCATTCAAAAAACAATAGAACAAGTTTAGAGACAAATAGAAGATTCTAGTGACAAATAGGAAATTTCAATGACAAATAGGTAATTTCCGTGACAAACAACTAAGGTTTAATCATTAATTTCAGTGGCAAATAGACTACAAATAATAAATACATATTCACTTACAATTGTAGACAGGTGCAACATCATTGTTCTCTAAATCAGGGCTTCCCAACACATATCTTATTTCGTTAACGTCGTCATTACTCTCATGTCCAACATCCTTGTTCTCTAAATCAGGGCTTCCCAGCACAGATCTTATTTCGTTAACGTCGTCATTACTCTCATGTATAACAGATCTGATTGCTTCTTCAGAAGGTCCTCCAAGAGTTTGTTGTGCTTCTACATTTTGTTCGGGAGATACTTCTGGGCTTTGATGCTCTGCTCTCTTCTCATCGTTATTTGCATGCAGCTGAACATATATCATCGGGATGTAATGCATAAACGACGTTGTGTATGGCGTCATGAAGGGGTATAACAATGACCTACTTATCTGATAAGGTGGCAAAAATAGTGGTGACATCACTCCCGCCAGCGCAGTACTTGGAGACCCACACTGCATTGCCACATTCTCCATGTCGCTAGACTTAGTTGTACTTTGTATGGCGTTCAACTTCTTAGACGTCATGGATAACCAGAGTGCACGAGTAAGAAAATAGGATTTGCAGACAGTGGTAGGGATTTGCATATGGCAGAGATCCAAGTGTTTTTCACGGGTGAAGAAGACGAAGAGTGAGATGATGCAAGGGAGGCTCTTGTCTGAGTTATAATAATTCTCTCTTTCAAATTATTTTTGCAGAAACGACGGCAATGTAAATTTGGATTTAAAGAAATATCTCATGCAATGGTTTGTTTGCGTGGAAATGGGTGAAGAGGTGGCGAGAGAAGGCTTCGGCATGGGGAGAACGCGCATGCAGTGAAGTGTGGATGGCATGGGAATTTTAAAATGTGTTGGGGTTGGGTAGGTTAAGTAGATTGCATGGGAATGTTTTAAGGGGGTGATTTTTTTTATGGATTTTAAATGGGTGGGGTTGGTTGGAAGGATTTAGATGGGTTTGGATGAGAGGGTTACGTGGAATGGGTTTTAAGTGGATTTAGTTGGTATTTTATATGGGTTTTAAATGGGATGGTTTGTTTTAGTGTGGGTTTGGACGTGTTTTAGATGGGTACGTAATACGTTTCTTCTTTATTATTTTTATTTTTATTTTTTAATGGGGTGGATTTTATGTGGGATTTAGTTGTGGGTATGGTTTTGATTTATTTAGGTGGGCATGTTTGTTTTATTTAAGTGGGTTTTATGTTGGGTTTAAGTTGTTTAGTTTGGATTTAAATTAATTAGTACGAACATCACAAGAAAAAAAAACATTTAGCGACGGACTAGTTCCGTCGCTATTCCTCTCTAGCGACAAAATAACGGAATAATAGGCTACAGCGTCACTAATGGCGACGGATTTAGCGACTGTAAATTACCGTCGTAAAATCTGTCGCGACCAATTAGCGGACGGACATGTGAAGATATGGCATCATAAGTCTGTCGCTAATATAGCGACGGATATGAGCCGATCCGTCGCTATTCCGTCGCTAAATAAATAAAAAAATTATAATAACATATTTTCAATATATATATATTTTTTACATCTATATATTTTTATATGACATTTAACTAAAAACTAAATATACCACAATCACCGTTCAAGCATAACAAAATCACATAAGTAATTAAGTAAAATTTAAATATCTCACACTAGTTCAAATATCTAGCAAATGTTTGCCAACAAGTCAAAAAAGTGTTTACATAGATAATGAAGAAGATAAAAGTAAAAAAGTTAAATAACAAGACTCCTAATCCTCTACAAAATGAGTCTCGTACGTGGTCGTCGCCATCTACATCGTTGCTAGTCTGTTCTCCAACAATCTGCAAACAAAAAATAATTATTAGATATGTATGAATATGAAGAAGAAATAAGAGATCATTTTATATTATAAGTAAAATTTAAACATTTCACACTAATTCAAATATCTGTTAAATGTTTGCTAACAAGTCATAAAAATATTTACATAGATAATGAAGAAGATAAGAATGGAGAAGTCAAATGACGAGTCTCCTAATCGTCTACAAATTGAGTCTCGTGGTCGTCACCATCTATATCGCTGCTAGTCTGTTCTCCAATGGCCTGCAAGCAAAAAATATTTATTAGACATGTATGAATATGAAGAAGAAATAAGAGATCATTTACATTAACAAACTATAAACTTAAACCTAAATACTCCTGCCAAATTTTAACAGAGAGTCTGATTTGGATTCTATCAACTCCCACATGTCCAATTTGACTCTCTCCACATGTTGAAATTGTCTACACTATGAATAGACACTTAATTCTATTTTCAGACTGATCTGTAGCTAATAAATGAACAGATCTATGTAGCTCTAGCCACTTCACATTGGAAGAATAAGTGCTCAATTGTTTCAGGTTGCTCACAATAAGGACATCCTTCGAGAATACCATGAATAGTTCTGGCTACCAGTTGATTAGTTAGCAGGATTCCCATAAGGCACTTCCAAGTAAACAACTGGACTCTGGAAGAAATCAGCTTGCTCAGAGATGGGCCCCACAATATTGGCCAGAGACCAATATGACTAGAGGAGGAAGAGATTATGGTCTACTCTCCTAAGGATTTGTATGCCAATCTGGTAGAGAACAAGCCATCCGGACTGTTTTTCCAAATTCTTTTATCCTTAAGAAGCCCAAAATCAGCAAGTATATAAATGTTAGCAATTAATTCAGTTGTTTCCTTCTCAAACAGATTTTTCAAAAGGCATGTGTTCTGTTTGTCTTGAGCTATGAGTTCTGATACTTTTTGAAGGGGGTGCCCCACATTGGTGGGTTTAGGAAGCAATTTTGTCTTTAGACCTGGCACCCAGATCATGTCCTTCCAGATGTTCAAAGATTTACCATTGGCTATGATCCTTGTAGATTGGCTATGGATGTGATTCCTGATCGCCAGAATTGAGCTCCAAATAATTAAACAATTAATGATTTGTCTTTCTAACTTCCAACTAATTTGCCTTAGATAAGTACTTTGATTTGAGAATGACCCTCCAGGGAGAGAATTCTCCTTCAAGGAATCTCCAAAACAATCTCATAAGTAGAGCCTTGTTCTGAAGTTCCAGGTCCTTAATACTGAGTCCCCCGATAGTCTTATGCTACTTGATGTGCTGCCATCCACAAAAGTGGATCTTTCTTTTGCCTTTGGTGTGCCTCCACCAGAAATTATTCATCATAACAGTTAGCCTCTGCAAACTAACTTTAGGAAACAGAATCGTACTCATTATATATTGTTTCAAAGGCCTTTTGTGAAAGATGTGGGAAAGAAATTGAGGATACTAACCATGCTTTGATTCTATGTAAAGCGAATGGTACTATATGGGAGGAGATTGGCAAACACCTAAACTGGATGGATAAGGCGGACTCTATTTTATTCCTGTGGGAAAAGTGTACAATGTGGAAGCTTGACAACTTTGTTGGCATTTATACGAAGGCAGTGGTGGCAATAGAGTTAGAAACCTTATGGTTGCTCAGAAATAAGTAGATCTTTGACAATCCTGAGGATTCTTACAAGCTGAGGGCCTCGAACATTATCATTAAGGCTAAAGAATACCTGGCAGCTAACCAAGCAGTTTGGTGCAATTCAATGTTCTAGATAGAATGCAGACGAACTATGTAAAAATTGGGGATACTCTATCAGCCTTGGTAAAACAGATATAGGAAAAAGTCAAGGGAGTTAGCGGAAATCGGATTGACTCTCCACATGTCCAGATTGACTCTCCGACCGTGTTGAAATTCTTTGCATTATGAACAGACTGTTAATTCAATTTTTGGACTTGTGAAGCTCTCCTAAGCTGATAGATTAATTCAATTTTTAGAGTTTGAACATTATGAAATAGAAGTAAAACATAATACACTATGTACTCATCTGACAGAAGCCTATGGTAGATGGAGACTTCATGATATGCCCTTACCAGTAAACAACAACAAACATGAAGGTCATCCACTTTGGTGAGGGTTAATAGAAGTTTCAGACTTCACGATAGGAGTGCAAACAATGAACTAACCTGCTAGAGGATCTGGAGAAGGGAAAAAAGCAAGGTGCCTGTAGCCAAGTCCATTAAGAGATGATTCTACAGGGAAATGATCATAATAGAGAGGAAAATATCAACAGAAAGTATTTTCGGGAATTTGGAAATGACATATCACATCATATTAAAGGATTGAGAAACATAAAATGGTGAATGCTAAGAGTCACAGGAACAAGTATAAATGGCCAGAATTTACAGAACTTAGTTATTCTACTGAAAATTGATTTACCACCCTGGAAATTAAAAGTCATATTATAAGAGTGAAAAAAATGCTAAAAGAGCAATGTCCATATTGGAGACTGAACAGATAGATAATCCTAACTATATATGAAAATAATCACAAAGCTTGTTGTAAATGATTAACAGAAAATTTAAAAAAAAAAATTGAGAATACAGAAACAGTCTGTTTACTTTTTTCCCTTTGTCTTTGGGTACCATAACAAACAACTACCTTTGACATCAAGTTTGAATGCTTAAAATGTGCCAATTGCGATCAGAAACATAATATAAACCGATGGATGCATCAGTTAATGTTGTATATATAAAAATGAAGAGTATATGCACCTTTAGTTTATTGTGTTCTTGTTTAGTGATCAGAACATTAAGATTCATGAATAAATTATTGAAAGCCTTCTAGTATGGCAAATCAAGAGGGGGGTGAATTGATTTTGCCCAACAATTAAACTGAGCAAGACCCCAAATTGATTCCACAACACAAGACTGTCCCAAAAGGAGCAATGATGGACAGTGACACCACTTAGCACAGATTCAAGATGCAAAATACAAGTCCAAGATAGCAAGACCAAGCCAGATCAATAGATATGCCAAAAAGATGACCAACAGATTCTGATCAAAGCAGGACACAAGAAGGGGATAGGAGAAATGGATGAGCAAACCACTGCACAGAGATTTTTTAGGTGGTTCGACCTCACCCAAGTGAGATCTACGTCCACCCCTTCACAACTTGTGAAGGCTTCACTATCCTGGCCAAGGATCTACAACACACACACACACAAACACGGAGTGTCCCTATACTCCAAGGATGCGAAGTGCACCCAACAACTCACACACACACTATGGCCTCACTCACACTATAAATCTGAAGTTAAGAGTGATGATCTACACAGTAAGCTCAAGAAATAACATATGCACAAATAAGGGATGCTAAGATAGATGAAATCCTCCTTGTTAGCCCATCAACGTTGTTGTAGGTTATTCCCATTGCTTCCAGCTTGAGGCCTTCACAGCATCTTCACGTTCCAGATCTCCCCCTTTGTCAATGACCCATCAAACTTCTAGAAACTCCATGAATCTTCCAGCTTGGCTTCAGATCTTCAAGGATGCTCACGTCCCACCTTAGCCCCAACACTTCATGCCTTCAAATCTGTAAGATCAGAGCAAAAGGGGCACAAAAAGCAAGAAGATTCTCCATGGACGAGAGAGCTTAGATGGTGGCGGATGGGAGAGAGGTATAACCAGAAAAGGATGAGAATATTTCCCTTCTCTCACCCCCAAATGGTGAAAGAGTAAAGGTATATATATGGGAGAGTGTTAGGGTTAGAGAATCTCACTCAAAGAGGCTGCACGTGAGAGCAAAAAGTAGCAAACGGCCGGAAGCAGTCGACCTTGAACATGGGGCGGTCGACCTCAACCAAATAGGGCCAAAAAAATCATCTCCCTGTGAAAAGCGGTCCACCGCTTTCTCATGGGGCGGTCCACCTCCAGACAGTCTGTGTAGGAACCCAGTTCTGAAGAAAACGGTGGAGTGCCCTGTTCTTCTTTGCATTCACTTTGAACCTGCTTAAAAAACTTTGCACAAACTTTTCAAATCTTAAATATGGGTTAGTGATCATCACAGCAAAATTTGATGACAATTGGAGATGTATATGTCAGGTTAAGCTCAGTTTATTTACATGTATTGAAGGAAAAACACATGTTAACCAACAACCATTTTGCCATCATCAAAATCCATATCTGGGAGCTAACAATCTCTCCCTTTTTGATGATGACAAAACACCATGATCTATCTAGAAAAAGAATGAAATGAGTATTCACAATTGTATGCAAGTAAGATGAATCATTATCCACAAGTATTGAAATTGATATTCACATTAACTCAACAAAAAGGATCTCAACATATCCACATTTTCTTTGCAAACAGAATTTCACCACAATCATCAAAAAAAAAATTCTCATCAAGCCATCAAACAGGTGTCAAACCAAACCAAAGACCATCAAGAGATCATGAGATAATGTGCCATAATAACCATTTCAAAAGAACATTGCATCAACCACAATCCATCATCACTGCCCTAAAACATAGATAAGTCCAGACCTAGGACCTAAAGACACTAACCTACTCTACATGCTGTGTGCACACGTTGAGGCCCACACAATCAAGCACGCATGCAAAACATACAAATATCTAGATAGGTAGATAAACTACTCCCCCTTTTTGACATCATCAATTAGAGGTTGTAGTGAAAAGTACTGAGGGAATAAGAAAGTGCATTGTTCATTACATAACCATGAAGGAGAATGAGCTCAATTTTCAGAAGGGGGTTGTTGGGTTTGTCTTTGGATAAAGCCCTTGATTTCTTGGAGAAGGAAGTTCTGAACATGTTGATCTTGGCGAATTTGGTTGATGTTCATAGCCATATTCCCCATGTTGATCTCCAAGGCATGGAAACGACCCTCTAAGATATTCATCCTCTCTTCAAATCTTTCAGGGTGAACAGTCGGAGGAGGCTCATGGAAATTGAACTGCTCAACATTGCTCTCCATAGGAATATCTTGAGGCAGTGCAGAAAATTCTACTTCTTCATGCTCAACATGTGTGGCATCTTCATCATCTTCATCTTCCATATCATCTTGATGTGCATAACTCAAGCGCTTGTTATCTGGTTGCCTTCAATCTGATATTTCATAAACTTTTCCATAAATTTTCTATTGTAAACTGAGCTTGGGAGAAGTTGTTCTTGAACCTCATCGGAGAGATCAATATTATGATAAATGAAGACTTTTGTGAGAAAACCAGCATATAGAAGCTTCCTTTTGTACTGCTTCTTGCAAATAAGGAGTAGCTCCAGCATAAGACTAGAAAGACTAACTTGAACACCATTGAATATTGTAGCAAACAGAAAGCGATGCACATTTGTAACTTCATCTTTGCTTCCTGCCTTCGGATAAATGATAGAGGTGATAATGTGATGAAATACACGCTGAAATGGCGGGAACATATTTGCATTTATCTTAATTCCAGCAATAAAGTGCATCGAGGAATCTTCAGTCATCATATAAAAAATTTCCTTACTGTTGTAGTCTCCCTTTTTGATCTCTCCAAGTATAGGAACACCTAGGGCTTCACTTAGCATCTTCGATGTGAGTGCTATTTTTACCCCCTTTACAACAGTAAACTTCTTCTTGTTCTCTTGAAACATATTGTTGTAAAATTCTTGAACTAATGAAGGATAGAAGCCCTCATTGTATGACATTAGTTCAACCCAACCTTGCGTTGCAAAAGACATTTGCAGAAATGGAAATAGGGGCTCAAGATCATCAAAATCTACAATGTGTGGAGGTAGTATACCTCTCCTAATGGGTCGTATTGGAGGGGGCACATGAGGTTCCTTAGCAACAGGCTGCTTCTCCCTTCCTCGTCGCTGGCTAGATCCTTCTCCTTGCTCAAGAATGCGCCGAGGACGATGAGCCACTTTCTTCTTGTTCATGATCGAGATAGGAGGAAAGGTTCCACGCCAAGATCAAGGCTTTAAGAACAGGGAATGTGGCTAGGGCTTGGATTTTCTGTGCACAAAGGAGATGGAGGAGAAGAGGATGGTGTGGAAGTGTAAATGGGGTGAAGAGGGGTGTGGTCACTGGTAAGGGATGAGAGGAGAAGGGGGAAAACGGCTAGGGTTAGAGGGGAAAAGGGAAAGATAGTCGGTTGGATGGGTATTTAAACCCCCCCCCCCCCAAGCGGTCGACCGCCTGGTGGGCACGGTCGACCACCCGCAAATAGGCGCGCAGACATGCGCCCTGGCAAAAGCGGTCGACCGCTCTGTGATGGAGCGGTCCACCGTTTTTCCCATGCGACGGGGAAAAACTTCTGAGCGTAGCTTTTTTTTTTTTTTTGAGTGGGGTTTTCATTAGTTGTTTCAAGTGGGATTTGGCTTGGAGTTTTTCAAGGAATGGATAGGCCAAAAAGATTCAAGAGCATTTCAAAATTAGCCCTTAACGCCCTCCTTTATCTTGCTAACTCATTTTCGTTCATGGCATAATGACTTGCAATTATTTAAGACACTAAGGATGGTTTATGAACAAAATATCAAGGAGGTCTGAATTAACAATATATTAACATGCATCACATAAGGTTGTAGAAGCACTCAGAAAGTCATTCAAGCATTCAATCATTCAATGATATGTACTGATATTTACTCTACTTTGCACATGCCCAACTCTCTACGAATTGTGGTGAACCTATCCTCACTAAGTGGTTTGGTGAAGATGTCTGCTAGTTGATGTGTAGTGCCAATGAAGACTAACTCAAAATCATTTTTGGCTACGTGATCCCTAAGAAAGTGATGACGGACTTCAATATGCTTTGACCGTGAATGTTGGATTTGATTTTTGGATAAGTTTATTGCACTAGTATTATCGCACATTATAAGAACACATTTCAAATCAACATGATAGTCAATTAGCTGGTGTTTGATCCAAAGTACCTGAGCACCACAACTTCAGGCGGCTATGTATTCAGCCTCGGCCGATGACAGTGCCACGGAATGTTGTTTCTTAGAGGCCCATGAGACCATGCATTCTCCAAGAAATTGACAACTTCCGCTTGTACTTTTCCTATCAATCTTACAACCAGCATAATCGACATCGGTGTAAGCAATCAACTTAAGTTCACAGCCAATAGGAAACCACAAACCAAGATCAATGGAATGAATGAGGTATCTGAAAATTCTCTTAACTGCAATCATATGAGACTCTTTTGGACAAGATTGAAATCGAGCACATAAGCCTACACTGAACTGAATGTCGGGTCTGCTTGCAGTAAGATATAACGAAGAGCCTATCATACCTCGATACAGCTTTTGGTCAACTGATTTACCTTGCTCATCTTTGTCTAACTTGATTGTTGTTACCATGGGAGTTGTAAGAGGTTTTGCGTTCTCGAATCCAAACTTCTTCAAGAGCTCCTTGATGTATGTTCTCTAATTTATGAAGATTCCTTCTTTTACTTGCTTGATTTGAAGTCCCAAGAAGAAGGTTAGCTCACCCATTAAGCTCATCTCAAATTCCCCCTGCATAAGCTTGGCAAAATCTTCACATAGCAAATCATTAGTAGCACCAAAAATTATGTCATCCACATACACTTGTACTACCAAGATGTCCTCTTTGCAAGTTTTTATAAAAAGAGTAGAATCAACTATGCCTCTTTTAAAACCTTTTTCAAGCAAAAATGAACTCAATCTATCGTACCATGCTCTGGGTGCTTGTTTTAAGCCATACAAAGCCTTTTGAAGTTTAAAAACATGATTTGAATTTTTGTGATCTTTAAAGCCTGGGGGTTGTTCAACAAACACATTTTCTTTAATGAAACCATTTAAGAAGGCACTTTTCACATCCATTTGAAAGAGTTTAAAATTCATGGAACATGCAAAAGCCAACAAGATTCGAACTGCTTCCAGTCTAGCAACTGGAGCAAAAGATTCTTCAAAATCAACCCTGAATTCTTGGCAATAGCCTTTGGCAACCAGCCAGGCTTTGTTCCTAGTGACCACACCGTTTCATTCATTTTGTTTTGAAACACCCACTTTGTTCCGACAACGGGATGATCCTTAGGACGTTGCACTAGAGTCCACACATTGTTTCTTTCGAATTGGTGTAACTCTTCATGCATTGCCAAAATCCAAGAGTTATCTTGAAGAGCTTCTTCAATGCATTTTGGCTCAATTTGAGAAATCAAAGCAATATAGTCTTGTTCCATTACCTGTCTATAGGAGGACCTTGTTCTCATACCTTCTGATGGCTCACCAAGAATGTTTTCAGCTGGTGGCTTTTCATTATCTTCCAAGCTCTTGGTAACTCAGTGGTGTCCTTTCTTGCTCTTGAAGTGTTTCTATACTTGGATCACTTTGAGTTGCATTGTAATCTTGTGTTGGATCATCCAAGTTGATTTGCACATCAATTTTTGGTGGAATGACATATTTTCCTTTGTCTTGTGAGCTTTGCTTTTCCTTAGAATGAGATTGATTTGTTTCTTCCTCATCACATTCTCTTTCATCCAAAAAGTCATTAGATTCATCGAAAATGACATGAGGACTTTCCTCAACAACTAAGTTCTTCTTATTAAATACTCGATAAGCTCTTGAGTTAGAAGTGTATCCAAGGAAAATACCTTTGTCACTTCGTGCATCAAACTTACCAAGATCCTTCTTACCATTGTCAAGGATGAAGCAACGACAGCCAAATGGCCTGAGATATGCAATTGTTGGCTTCTTTCCCTTGAACAACTTGTATGGGTCTTTTTTAGTATGGGTCGTATCATCGCGCGGTTGATAATATAACAAGCTGTGCTTACCGCCTCCACCCAAAAGTATCTTGGTAGGTTGTTCTCGCTGAGCATCATCCTTGCCATATCAACAAGGGTACGGTTCTTCCTCTCCATAACTCCGTTTTGTTGGGGTGTCCTAGGAGAAGAAAAATGATGAGTGTACCCATGTTCATTGCAAAAAGCATCAAATTCCATATTCTCAAACTACATCCCATGATCACTTTGAATGCATGTAATTAGATAGCCTTTATCATTCTGAATCTTCTTACAGAAATTTTCAAACTCATGCAAAGCATTGTTCTTATGAGTAAGGAAAAACACCCAAGTATATCGATAAAAATCATCAACGATGACGAAACCATAACTCTTACCACCTAGACTTGAGGTCCTTGTGGGGCCAAACATATCTAGGTGTAGGAGCTCCAGCGGACGCGATGTTGAAACAATATTTTTTGGTTTGAAAGATATTCGAGTTTGTTTGCCTTTAGCACAGGCTCCACATATCTTATCACTTTCAAACTTTAATTTAGGCAAGCCTTTGACTAGATCATGCCTAGACAATTTGGAGATAACCCCAAAGCTAGCATGTCCAAGTCGGTGGTGCCACAACCAAGCATCGTTTTCACTTCTTGCCATCAAACAGAAATCATTGGTAGACACCTCGTCAAGATCAATTGTATATACATTGTTATTGCTATGTCCTACAAACTTTATTTCATTGGATGCTTTATCTATAATTGCACAAAAAGAGCTTCAAAAACTACCTTGTAACCCTTATCACACATTTGACTTATGCTTAGCAAGTTGTGATTCAACCTTTCACAAGTAAGACATTTTCATGGAGTGGTAGAATTCTTACCAATGTTGCCAATACCAATGACTTTACATTTGTCATCACCACCAAAAGCTACCTCACCTCCATCTTTGACTTGTAGATTTGTGATATGTGATCTATCTCCCGTCATGTGTCTTGAACATCCACTGTCTAGGTTAGGGGTGTTCATTTTTCGGTTCAACCCGAAAAACCGAACCAAATCGACCAATTCGGTTCGGTTCGAGTTGAACAATGTCACAGTTCAGTTTCGTTTCACACAGGAAAATCGAATGAACCGAAATATATATTAAATATATTTAAATAATAAATAATATCACCAAAGAAAGCCTAGCCCAGTGGGCTAGCGCCTTCTGTTCCATTGGGTGGTCCTGGGTTCGATTCCCAGGACCGCCCATCCGCCCTTTCTCTGTGTTTTTTTTTTTCAGTTCAAACTGAACCGAACCGAACCGATTCGGTTCGGTTCGGTTTGAACATAATTTCGGTTCAGTCCGGTTTGAACAAAAAAGGTCCAAACCGGACCGAACCGAACCATGAACAGCCCTAGTCTAGGTACCATTTTTTTCGCATTTGCTTCAAGACACACCTACAAAACAGTCATTTCTTATCCATGGGTTTTTGGTACCCAAATGCTTTTGGGTCCATGAGAGTTAGTCATTTGTTTCACCATGTCTTTCTTAATCCAAACAGTTTTGACTTTATGAGCATTTCTTTTGATCCAACAATGTAACACATCATGTCCTTTCTTACCACAGTAATGACATGTAATGTTAGGAACATTCATGTACTTGGTGTCATTGTGACAATGAACATGTGTGCTATGGTGAGCATGAACTGATGGATAAGTGTGTGTAGCATGCACAAATGATGTGGTCAATTTATCTTGAAACTTGTTCTTCTTAGTTGGCATGTACCCAAGACCTTCTTTTTGAAAATTCACTCTTAATCCTAGCATGGTGTCTAAGTGGTTTTGCCTTTTACAAACCTAGACAGGGTATGATTTAAATCTTCAATCTTTTGAACTTTACAAACAAGCTCGTTTTTCAATTCAGAAATATCATTTTCAAGCAAGACAATCTTTTCAAGCAATGTTTCATTTGTCTCTTTTAATTCACTATTTTGCAAGTTCAAGGCTTGGATTTTATCGGTGCTCTCATGATCATGAACCATGCGTTCAATCTTTCCTTTTAGTCCTCTGTTTTCACTTTTTAACTTCTTGTATTTTTCATACAAGTTCTCATATGCAATTTCCCATTGGTCATTGGAAATAGAAATGGTTTCAGAATTTACCTCACTTGATTCTTCTTCTTGAGCCATCAAGCAAACACTAGGCTCGTTGTTTTCTTCTTCACTTGAAGTCTCCTCTTCATCATTGCTCCATGTTGCGATCATAGCCTTGGGCTTCCTTCTTGTATCTTTCTTAAATTTTTTGTGTAGTTCCGGACACTCTCCTCTCATGTGTCCGGGCTTTTTGCACTCATAGCAAATAATTTCTTCCTTCTTGCTTGACTCACCCTTGCTTGGAGAGTTCTTCTTCATTTGCTTCTTGTAGTGTTGTGAGCCTCTTATCTTCTTCTTGAAGAATTTTATAACTTGACGTGTGATCATAGCGATGTCATCTTCATCGGCATCCTCTGACTCATCCTCTGCACTTGATTCTTTAGAGCAAGATCCAACCTTCAAGGCAGTGTCTTCTTTTTCTTGGATTCATCCTCATTTCTCTTCATATTGATTTCATAGGTCATCAACGATCCTATGAGTTCTTCCAAGGCTAAACTTGTCAAATCTTTTGAATCCTCTATGACAGTCGCTTTGGTGTGCCACGCCAGTGGTAGTGACCTCAACACTTTCCTCACCAACTCAGTGTTCGAGTATTCCTTGCTAATGCCTTTCAGACCATTTTTTATCTCAGTGAGACGAGCAAACATTTCTGAGATGGTTTCATCTGACTTCATTTTAAACAGCTCATAGTAGTGCACCAAAAGATTTGCTTTGGTCTCCTTTACTTCGGATGTTCCTTCATAGATTAGCTTCAGTTTGTCCCACATTTCTTTTCCTGATGTGCACATTGAAACACGTGAATATTCATTAGGATGCAGTGCACATTACATGATATTCATTGCATTGAAGTTAATGCAAGATTTCTTGATCTGTTCCTCTGTCCATTTTTCCTCATCTCTGGGCAACGAATAAGGGCCTTTATCCACCACTTTCCACACCTCATAATCTTGAGATCTCAGAAAAACATACATCCTATTTTTCCAATAGGGGTAGTTTGTTCCATCAAAAAATGGAGGGCGGTGGATAGAGTGTCCCTCTGGGATCAAACCTCTATTTGCCATAACTAGGATCTCTCAAGGTTGTTAGACCACAAATAAATAGAGCCTTAGCTCTGATACCAACTGAAAGCCCGATAGTATGGCAAATCAAGAGGGGGGTGAATTGATTTTGCCCAACAATTAAACTGAGCAAGACCCCAAATTGATTCCACAACACAAGACTGTCCCAAAAGGAGCAATGATGGACAGTGACACCACTTAGCACAGATTCAAGATGCAAAATACAAGTCCAAGATAGCAAGACCAAGCCAGATCAATAGATATGCCAAAAAGATGACCAACAGATTCTGATTAAAGCAGGACACAAGAAGGGGATAGGAGAAATGCATGAGCAAACCACTGCGCAGAGATTTTTTAGGTGGTTCGACCTCACCCAAGTGAGATCTACGTCCACCCCTTCACAACTTGTGAAGGCTTCACTATCCTGGCCAAGGATCTACAACACACACACACACAAACACGGAGTGTCCCTGTACTCCAAGGATGCGAAGTGCACCCAACAACTCACACACACACTATAAATATGAAGTTAAGAGTGATGATCTACACAGTAAGCTCAAGAAATAACGTATGCACAAATAAGGGATGCTTAGATAGATGAAATCCTCCTTGTTAGCCCATCAACGTTGTTGTAGGTTGTTCCCATTGCTTCCAGCTTGAGGCCTTCACAGCATCTTCACGTTCCAGATCTCCCCCTTTGTCAATGACCCATCAAACTTCCAAAAACTCCATGAATCTTCCAGCTTGGCTCAGATCTTCAAGGATGCTCACGTCCCAGCTTAGCCCCAACACTTCATGCCTTCAAATCTGCAAGATCAGAGCAAAAGGGGCACAAAAAGCAAGAAGATTCTCCATGGACGAGAGAGCTTAGATGGTGGCGGATGGGAGAGAGGTATAACCAGAAAAGGATGAGAATATTTCACTTCTCTCACCCCCAAATGGTGAAAGAGTAAAGGTATATATATGGGAGAGTGTTAGGGTTAGAGAATCTCACTCAAAGAGGCTGCACGTGAGAGCAAAAAGTAGCAAACGGCCGGAAGCGGTCGACCTTGAACAGGGGGCGGTCGACCTCAACCAAATAGGCCAAAAAAAACCATCTCCCTGTGAAAAGCGGTCCACCGCTTTCTCATGGGGCGGTCCACCTCCAGACAGTCTGTGCAGGAACCCAGTTCTAAAGAAAACGGTGGAGTGCCCTGTTCTTCTTTACATTCACTTTGAACCTGCTTAAAAAACTTTGCACAAGCTTTTCAAATCTTAAATATGGGTTAGTGATCATCATAGCAAAATTTGATGACAATGGAGATGTATATGTCAGGTTAAGCTCAGTTTATTTACATGTATTGAAGGAAAAACACATGTTAACCAACAACCATTTTGCCATCATCAAAATCCATATCTGGGAGCTAAAAATTATGATTAAGTAAAATCTAAATAAGAAGAAAGACTTACACCAGGTTGAACATGGCACATATGATGCATCATTTATAATAAACCCAATAAGAAGAGCCATAAATAGACGATGGTTCTTCCGACCTGAAAAGGATCAAATTCACACAAATATACTGAGCAGATAGTCAAGAATGAGATGCACAAAGGTGCAAGAGAAATTTCCACATCTTACCTACACAATTTCCAAAAGCAAGATAAGATGGTCAAATCCTAATATATTTGCATTACATCTTTGACAATATTGTACTCTTTTGAGTTGTAATGCATCCTGCCAAAGAAAACTCATTAACCTAAGTGGGACATGAGAGATAACTCAGAAAAAGAATGGTGGGACAGGAAGGTGAGTGCAAAACAAAACAAATGCATTCCTACATATCCTAGATTCCCATAGACGATGATGTAAAAGGTTACGATTGTTTAAGGGGCCCTTCCCTACCTATCTTACTACAACAAAATCCCCATGTTATCCCATATATCTTTGTCTCATGCAACTCGAAGGAGAATTATTTACTTTTAGCTATCTGTCATATCTCTAAGTCCTTGAGTTAACTTGGTTGTCACTCTCCTGAAGTTTCTTCTCTACGAGTGGTGAATGAAATGTTAATACCAATATCCAGGATGAGGTTTCGTTATTCAAGTTTCTTTCTCTCCCAAATAAATTTGCAAGTCTGAAGAAAAAAAAATGTGAATCGGAAAAAGTGTTTGGCTCTGAATTAGTGATTGTAATAGAGGATTAGTAGAATTATTAATGAAGTTTGATCTTTTGGCATATTCTAATTTGTGCAATAATTTGATGTCTACTTCGCGCTCTATACTATTTATTTAACTTTATCGCTCTGATTTCCACGTGGGACGTTACAACTGTAAGGGTGTACGTAGGATTTGCTTTCATCTTTTCTATCTCTTTCACATGCTATGCATTAGGTAGTCGTGGTTTCGTTGTGCTAAATATGGTGCTTCCGCTTAGTTCATATTGCTATAAGAAAATTGAAATCATGTTTGGTTTAAATTTTAATTGGGCACAATAAATTCACCCTCCCTCTTAATTAACCATTGTATTTTGGAATTTCAATTGATAGTTTGAAGTCTATCCTTGCTAAGCTTACGTGTTTTGTTGCTTGGTTTCTGGAGTCTCCTCTCTTTATGGTTTGCTTAGTATAATTCTTTCTACAACTCTTGCTACTTGTTGGGATGGATTTAGTATCTAGTCAATATAAAAGTGCACTAAGTCTTTCTCTTCATTTATATGTTATGTTCTATGGACTTGTGCTAATCTAATAAATGGAGCTATAAATTTCTCAATTATCCGAGAGAGGAGGTGGGGAGAGAGGAGAGTTGAATATGCATTAAATTAGGGAAAGAGAAAGGTAAGAGTCAGGGGTGGGAGGGGAGAATGGATTAGAATATGTATTCTCAAATAATTTATTTATTATTTATGTACTCTACTTTTAAACTCCCTCAAGCACTCTCTTCTTTATTATTTATTTGCTTCTTTTAAACTCTCTCTCCCTCTGTCACCGTCACATCCACATCAAGTAGTCAAATCTCTTTTTATTTATATATTTTTCAAAATGTTATAAAAATAGGGAAAATTAATCGGGGGTCCTTGTCAGAGGCTGGTACTTTTTTCCTCGTCCCTATCAGAATACTGGTAAACGTAAAGTCCCTCCTTTTCGTCCGGTTTAATTTCCAGTCCTTGCTTTTCACACGTCACCATTTACGACCCTCTATGAACGATTTTCGTCTGGTTGGCTTCCGTCTCTTTTTCCCATTCCCGTCTTACCCTTCCGTCCTTTCCAATCCCACGTCCTATCCAGTCTGAACGATGGGAAGTTGTTGTTACATAGCGTGCGGAGAACTGTTACAGCTAGTATTGTAATGACTTACACAGGTGCTTTCGAAGGCCCGTGAACCGTTCTTCACAACTATAAAAGGAACTGAGGGGCCCATCCTTCACAAGCTTCTCTGAGTCTTCTTCTTCTGTCTTTCTTGCTCGTCTTCTTTCCTCTTTATTTGCAGATGTTTACATCTAATCGTGCCCCCAGAGGGATGGCAAGGCACCTGCCTCACCGGTGCCACCGTCGCCCCCGGCGCCACAGGCTCCACCATCGCCGTCGACCTACAGCCCCGACTACTGGAAGGGTTTTTACATCGGGTGGAACATGGCTTTACAGAAAGCCTCTCGGTGTACCACCACAAGGCCTCACCAACATCCTCCTTGACATCGGCCTAGGGCAGAACACATTTCCTCACCTTCCTTGGTCCCTCCCGGCCGTTCCTCTTCCTCCCCTCCCGCGTCCCCGAGTAATCGGGTTAGGGAGTTTAGATTGTAAGTGATTCCTCTCCCTCCCCTCCCTCCCCGGCCCGTTCCTCCCTCCTCCTCCCCTCCCATCCCAGCCCTTTTCTCCTCTCCTCCCCTCCCTCCCATCCCGCCCCTTCCTCCTCCTCCCCTCCCTCCACCACCAATGCCCTTTTTCCACCACCGTTGATTGGGTTATGGAGTTTAGATTGTAACGATGCTTGTTTATGCAATATCTATTTTCCTTTTATGCAGTCTTCTGTGGGCTTGTATCTGATCTCTATTATGCAAACGCAACGTATACTGTAACATGCTAGCATTATTGTAACAGGATTAGGACGCTACTGTAATAGTAACGGTAAGACTGTAGTGGTCTCACTGTAACCTCCTATCATGTATACTGTAATGAGAATATGCAACTATTGTAACAGGTTTATACGTATACTGTAATACTGTAGTTGTAGGTGTGCGATCAAAGCTAAACGAACGATGTACTGTTCGAACTGTAACCTGATAGCATGTATACCATAATGAGAATAGGTAAGTACTGTAACAGATTTCAACTTATACTGTAATAATGTGTTCTCAAATTGTAACCTCCTATCATGTATACTATAAAAGTATAGGTAAAGACTGTAACAGGATTCTCCAACTGTAAGACTATACTTCTCCAACTGTAACCTCGTATCATGTATACTGTAACAACAATAGGTAAAGACTGTACAACAAGTATCATTACACTGGTTAGGAATTAGTACGTGCGACAGTTCTTCTCCTTCAGTTGTATACGCTATGAACGTTCTTGTGCATTGAAGTACGCTTTGATGAAGTGGAGGGCGAACTTTGCTCGCACGTAAGGCATGTCATCCTGACTGAAGGGCAAATCTTGAATGTCCTACGTGCTAGACATTCCATGTATTGCAAGTGAAAATGCCGCAGTCGTCTCCCGATCCTTGTTGTGGGCATGGGTCGGGGTAGCGTAGCGGCCATTTATCTCATCTATGTGCTTGCCCTTCAGGTATCTTTTATGTTCCTCCACCTGCATGAGAGAATGAACAAAAGTTCCAGCAACTTAATGTAGATTTAATGTTACTGTTACGTATGTAACACAAGTGCTCACGCTCTGTAACGAATGTAAGCATTGTATGTAACACATTGCACTTACATATTGTGGAATGTCACGACGATCTTTGTTTCGTAATGAGTCGTACACGTGGAACTCTTTTTCCTTAATGTGGATGACCAAAAGATCCCAATGGTTCGTTCCAACGTGCATGGGGGAGAAGATGAGGTCGAATTCATTTGGGGCGCAGTCCAATTTCCCGAAAGCGTAATCGAAATGTTGTTCCTTGCTATTATCGTCTCTGCACGATTGAACATAACCCTTTAAAGCGGCTCCCACATATACAAAATTCAAAAAAATGTCCGGGTTCTCTTCACGGGGGAGAAACAAGTAAGCGTTGACGTAGCAGTCAATTACGACCAATTCGCTCTCCCTCGCGAACAATAGCTCTCGGATGTCATTAAACGAGAGGAAATTCTCGTATCCTTCCACAGTGCCGTTGAACATGAAATCTCTACATGTAAGAAAACATCTTTGGTAAGAATTAAGATGTCATTCAGTAATAGACGAAGTAATATAATGCAACAGAAAAGGTCGAAATTGTAAACATGGTACACATATACTGTAACACGTACTCATTAATGATGCACTCATTCAAAAATCGTTCAATCAATGACTTTCCGGCCACTCCTAATGCTTCCCGGGCGACGTAATCTCGTCTCTCCTCTTTCTTGTCCCTTGGAAGTGTGTCTGTACTCTCTTGAGAGTCAACATAGATCGGTTCGGAAGTGGACACATTCACTTTCGTGGCTTTGTGGTACCGAAAATCGTCTGGCTGCGATAGAGTAAGTAATAAAATAATTTTCTGTAAAACAACTATAATGTAATTGTAACAGACTCTGAATAATACTGTTATGTCTCATGAAGGGTACTGTAACAGAATGCTCAGCTTATCTATATTCTGTAAGGGGAAACCATACCGTATATAACTCGGGTTGTCGTCTTATCCTCGTCCCAGCTGAAACTCGTCGGGACAATGATGATGGGGATATCTGATGCCGCTTCCTCTTCTTTTCTTCTTCTTCCTCCTCATTCTTCTTCCTGTGCTCGTCCTGTTCGTCCTTCTTCTTCCTCTGGTCCTCCTCCTCCTTCTTCTTCTTCCTCTTCGCGTCCTCCTCCTCCTCCTTCTTCCTCTCCGCCTCCTCCTCCTCCTTCTTCTTCCTCTTCGTGTCCTCCTCCTCCTTCTTCCTCTCCGCCTCCTCCTCCTCCTTCTTCTTCCTCTTCGCGTCCTCCTCCTCCTCCTTCTTCCTCTCCGCCTCCTCCTCCTCCTTCTTCTTCCTCTCCGCATCGTTCTCCTCCTTCTTCTTCCTCTCCGCCTCGTCCTCCTCCTTCTTCTTCCTCTCCGCCTCGTCCTCCTCCTTCTTCTTCCTCTCCGCCTCCTTCTCCGCCTCGTCCTCCTCCTCCTTCTTCCTCTTCGCGTCCTCCTCCTCCTTCCTCTTCCTCTGCTCTTCATCCACCTTCCTCTTCTTCGCCTCCTACTTTTTCTTCTTCTCGTCCCCCTCCTCCTTTCGCCCCCTCTTTTTCCCTTCCTTCAACTCCAGGATGTGCCATTCGGACATTGACCGCCGCGACCTTGTGTGGACGGTTCTCCTTGTTGTAACTGAGAATATGAAAGTCTATAAATGTCTATGAAAGTCTGTTGTAAACGTAGAAAACAGTTTCTGTAACTTCGTATATGAAAGACTGTAACAGAGAAGGAATCAAACTGTAAACGTAGACAACATGACCATTACTAAGTATATGAAAGACTGTAAGAGACAAAGAATCGAACTGTAAATGTAGAAAACATTTTCTGTAACTGAGAAAATGAAACACTGTAAGTACACAAAACATTTACTTGGACGTCGGGAACTCGTCTTTGTCACGGCTTGTGATCGTACTGAAGCTGTTGGGAGCTCCGGTGGCGGTAGGACTAACATTGCAGATTCTGGCTCTGCGGGGGGATGTTGCCACTAAGGCTGCCGCTCAAATTGTTCCTCCAATCTATGTAGCCTTCGGTCCATTGACTGGAGGATATTGTTCTGCCGTTGTAACTGGTCATTCTGCCACTGTAACTGGTCATTCTGTAACTCGATGATAATCCTCTGTTCCTTGGACACTGTTAAGATCTCCTGAAGAATGCCATGTATAGTTATCTGATGGAGGGGTTCGGGAAGTGGTTGACGTGGATGCCGTCAATCGTCGTGAAGTTGTAGGTCGGTCATCCCTCACATTAACCTCCAAATATACCTGAATTAACGCAGGTACAGGTATAAGTCATATACGAACATAACACAGTTCCAGGTGTAAGTCACACTTACATCATAGCGTCGCAACCCCCGTAGTAGGGCAGATAACTCTGGTCCCTTACCCCGGCAATCCCAACGGAAAAATGGGGGATCTCTTTGGGAATGATCTGGTTTCAATTTTAATTGGTGCATCAAAAACCATGCCTACATCATTAACAAATAGATAATGCGTATCAGAAGTGTATCGTAAACGTATGTAACAAATACATATCTCCTCTGTAAAAGTAGTCTTCGGGTACTGTAATAGACACATATGTCATCTGTAATAGGAACCTTTAGGTACTGTAACAGACAACATCTGTAAACGTATGTAACACATAGATATGTCCTCTGTAAAAGGAGTCTTCGGGTACTGTAATAGATACATATGTCGTCTGTAACAGGTACATATGATGTATGTAAAAGCCTACTCACACCGAGAGCGGGAACACAACCGGTTAGGAAGATGGTTTTGCTGGAAGCAGCTGCTGTTCCGAATGCCTTCACCCCCGATATCAGGTACTCGTGGATGGCAGCAGCCCAATTGGCGTTCTTCATCTCATGGAGGTCATCCAGGTATGGCAGAATGGACAGCAACCCCGACCTCCCACTTGTGGGGAAGAAGAAACAGGAACATAGAAGCGCAAACCAAAGCTTTACCGAAATTTCAACAGCTAGCGCACCCTCCTGTGGAACATACTCCCTAAGTTTCAGATGGATATTGTGCTTGTCCATCATTTTTTTGCATCCAAGGATGCAGTGCAAACTAGCTTTTGTCCCATCCGCCTTCAGATTGATAGGTGAACCAAAATTGGGTATACCCATAACTGTTGCTAGGTCTAAAGGGCGAAAAGGCAAGCTGCATGGGCCAATCTTAAAATGTTCTTCTCCATCGAAACGTGTCATAAGATCGACTATCAGTGAAATCGGGTAGGTCACCATTTCGCATTTGACATACGCGTGAAATGGTGAATTCCTCATTAACTTCAGATGCGCGCTCCTAAATTGCAAATCTTGCATAACGGAACAGTACCACGAAAGTAAGCATCGCGTATTAAATTCATTCTTTTCTGCAAAGACAAGATCAGATCTTAAAAAAAAAACATTCATTCGACAAAGATCGGACTTAGGGTAAGAACAAATATTACTATTTCGGACGACTTGGAGGCTAGTTTCCTCAACTTCCATGGCCATCAACGCTTGTTGCGCCACATCCGCCGCAATGCTCTCAATGTCAGCGCTCGTAGGAGATCGACGGCTTGTCATCGTTAGAGGGGAGAGAGAGATTGCTTCGGCTGGAGATGTAATTGAAGAATGGGAAACTGTAACAGAGAAGAGGGCTGGTGCATGAATGGCGGTGTAGGTGTATGGGGAGGGGAAAAGTCATGATATATGAAGGGATGGACATGGTGGACCCGACGGGATGGCGGGGCACTGCAATGATGAACATTGGGCGGTTGAAAATAGTCGGTACTCCCGACGATGGGACGTGAAAGCTATCACAGCCGTTCGTATAGAGCTTTCCCGCCATTTATGCTAGCATGATACACTCCCGCCAATTTGACCCCCAGTCCAAGCAACTCATACATGCTATTTATGGACCCAATTTCGTCGTTGTCCACATTTTGTTCGTCTTCCTCTGCGACCCAATGGAGCAGCTCCCTGGAAGATGTTCATTTGGACATCAAAGTTTTGTTCTTTTCATAGGGAGGGACATGGATTTGGCGTCCATTCATAGCAGGGTTTCCCAAAGGTTGGGTGTAAACATGTAGGAGAACATGTTGAAGTATCGTCTTCCCATGGATACCCACGTTGAACAGGTCTTGCTTGACGATGGGGATGTCCAAGCTATGTTTGATCTTCACAAGTGTCAAGGAACATCATTCATAAATCTACAAATTCATGTGGTGGAAACTCGTTGCCTTAGTACGCATGCTAGTCGTCAGTCAGGTGATCCGCAACCACTTGACAGGTACGTACTCCATGCATTCTTCACCAGCCTTCATATTATCCCATGCATTCTTAAAAAGCCTTCATCTTATCTCATGCATCATGTACGTATGTATGTACATTATTTACAGAAGTACTTCAAACACGCATGGCGCTTCTTTGGAAACCACAGAACCGTCCCACTAACCATGAAGCAGTTTGGAGTTGTACGACCGAGGACAAGGAGCGGAAGGCGTAGTACCAGTCTTGACGCAATATTCCGTAGGTAGAATACACTCAGTAGGACAAGTCTTCATAAACAAAGAGCTATTGCAGATGGAACTGACAAATTACGCGATCGCACGAGGATTTAATTGGAAATATTTGAAGAACGACTCTGTACTCTGTACGATTAACTGTACGTTGCAATGTCTCTGTTTGCCCATGGCGCCTTCATGCGTCCGTCGTTCGTGAAGGTCCACAATTTGCAATCAAGAGTCTCAACAACATACACACATGTGGATGTGACATTATGAGCGACGGACATCCACGGACATCTAAGAAGTGGGTGCAATGCTGTGAAGGGGAAACTAGTTGATAAACCCACCTACAGAGCAAGTGAAATGATGAGAGACATCCGTCGGAATACGGTATCTCCATCCCTTATCATCAGGTATGCCATGATTTGAATTCTAACACATCATGACCTCTACTGTAATGAATAGATCCTTAAATGTAAGCCTCTGACCCTTGCATTGTAACAACTGTCCTCATATACTGTAAGGATATGTATTGTAATAACTGTAATCATTTCGACGTATATTGTAACAATACCTGCAGGCCACTGTAAGGTAATGGAGCTCTACTGTAATGTATTCAACGATAAGTGCAAGTCTCTGACCCTTGTATTGTAACAGCTGTAATCATCTACTGTAAGGGTCTGTATTGTAATAACTGTAATCATTTCAGCGTATACTATAACAATTTAACATGGCTACTGTAAGGTATAAGGACAAGTACTGTAACAATCTAACATAACATGTATCTTCATATCAATAGGCATGGTGGGGAAAAGAGGTTGCTGTCAGTTCTCTATACGGTGATTTCAGAACAAGCTATCATATGTTGAACTGGTACAGGGAACGTGCATTACAGTCAAACCCGGGATCTAGGCATATGGTTCCAGGCATCTGCATATGGGTTCGAAGTTGGTTGCCGACCTATGCTCTTTTTGGACGGAACTCATATCAAACAACATAGAGTACAAGGGTTATACTTGTAGCAAGTGCCTTAAACGGTAACAATGAGCTATTCACTGTAGCATACTCCATCGCAGATTCGGAAACATATGACAACTGGGTCTGGTTTCTACAAAATTTGAAAAAGGCATTGCTATCAGATAGAAGGATCGCATTCCTATCAGACAGGGGGAGAGGTCTGAAGGAAGCGATTCCTGACATATTTCCGAATGATCATCACGGCTACTATTTCCAGCACATCATGCAGAACTTCAACGACCAATGTGCGGGGAAATATGCCGCTCCTTTCAAGAAATTACTTAGAAAAATTCTCCAGCGCATTGTCTATGCTGTTACTGAACAAGAGTACCAAAACGCAATGATGGCAATGGAGCTTAATTCTGCTGATGCCAAAGAATGGGTGCTCCGAAATGATGTCGAACACTGGTCCCATGCTCGTTTCCCGGGACAAAGGTTCGGCTCTTTAAATACACAAGCGACATGTTCTATTACATTCTGCCATTTATGTGCTTACAGTTGGGCGTTACATCTCTTATAGTATAACACATAAGCTATTACAATGAGTGTTATCTTACAGTTACAGGGATAATCTATTACAGAATGTGTTAAATATGGTTACAGTATCTAGTGGACACTTGTTACAGATATTTGATGTTAACCTAATTTCCTTCACATTGCCATACAGGTTTGGGGAGTTATACTCTAATTTGGCAGAGTCATTCAACAATTGGATACATGATGCGTGAAGTCTACCAATACTACAGATGGTTGACAAAATTAGAGTGCAAATGATGAAAATGGCTGCAAAGAGGAAAATTGATGCAGCCTTGTGGGATACACTATACTGTCCTAAAGCACAAAAAATCATCGAAAAAAACCTTCAAGAAAGGAGAAGCTTAGCAATCTGTCCAGACGGAATCAATTTGAGGTTATTGAAAGTATGAAGACGTACGCCGTAGACCTCCATCTACAAACATGCTCCTGTGGACACTGGCAACTTGTCAAGATTCCTTGCAAGCATGCATGCGCAGCAATTGGCAGTAACAAGGAGGCCGTTACTCAATATGTTTCGGCATTTTACAGCACAGAAGTGTATAGGGCTGCATATGAAAGAAACATTCAACCTATCCCAACATTTGACATGCCGGATCCGCCTCAACCATCAGAAGTTCTAATCAAGCCACCGACAACAAAAAGGTTGCCAGGAAGACCGAGAAAGAGGATAATACATTCAAGAGGAGAAGTAGATCATGCATATATTTGTTCAAGGTGCAAACAAACAGGTCACAACCGAAGAACTTGTAGCAACCCCCCCACAATCCTGAGGGATTTTAAAACTTCTATATTTGTTACAGCGAAGATCGTCCTGATATTTCATAATATGTATACACGTTTGTTGTTACAGTATGCGTAATAGAATGTTACAGTTTAGCACTACACTCTTACATTTTCAGCACTACACTCTTACAGTTTGAGCACGACACTCTTACAGTTCGAGCACTGTCTACTCACATATTCTGTTACATTATACGTAATAAAATGTTACAGTTTAAGTACTACACTCTTACATTTTGAGCCTACACTCTTACAGTTTGAGCACAACACTCTTACAGTTCGAGCACTGTCTACTCATGTATTCTGTTACATTATACGTAATAAAATGTTACAGTTTGAGTACTAGACTGTTACAGTTTGACCACTACACTCTTACAGTATGATCACTCACTTACATTGTTACAATTTGAGCACTACAGTGTTACAATTAGACAACAGCCCTGTTACAGTTTGAGCACTGCACTCTTACAATGTTACAGTTGGATCTTCACGATTTCTGTTACAGTATACGTAATAAAATGTTACAGTTTAAGCACTACACTGTTACATTTTGAGCACTACACTCTTACAGTTTGAGCACTATACAGTTCGAGCACTGTCTACTCACATATTCTGTTACATTATACGTAATAAATTGTTACAGTTTAAGTACTAGACTGTTACAGTTTAACCACTACAAGCTTACAGTATGATTACTACACTTACACTGTTACAGTGCGAGCACTACAGTGTTACACTTAGAGAACAGTCATGTTACAGTTTGAGCACTACACTCTTACGAATCGAGCACTACAGTCTAACATACAGTTTTACATTATATGTTATAATCTGTTACAGTCTTTGGTCATGTTGATTATAGTATAGATAATACGATGTTACAGTGTGTTATTGCTAACATGTTGAGTTTGCATGATAGAGAGCACATAGACAAGCACACAAAGTACTGCATAAAATGAAAATGCTTATCATAAACAAGCTATGTTACAATAACTCTCTACTCTTGGTAAGACGACCAGTCGGTAGAGGAGGGAGGGGGGGAGGAGGCGGAACGGTAAGGGGAGGGATGGGAGGAAGGGGAGGAGGCGGAACGGTCAGGGGAGGAAGGGGAGGAAGGGATGTGTTCTACCCTAGGGCCGATGTCAGGGAGGATGTTATTGAGGCCCTTGTCGCCGTAAAGCCGGGAGGCTTTCTGTAAAGCCATCTTCCAGTCCATGTAAAAATCGTCCCAGTAGTCGGCGCTGAAGGTAGACTGTCGCAACGGGGGAGCCGGGGGCGACGGTGGCACCGGTGAGGTAGGTGCCTTGCCATCCCTTGGGGAGCACGGTTAGATGAAGACTCTGCAAATAAAGAGGAAGAAGACGAGCAGAAAGATAGGAAGAAGAAGAGCATTAGAAGCTTGTGAAGGATAAGTATGCGGCCCTTGTTTCTTTTTATAGTGTGAAGAACGGGTCACAGACCTTCGAAAGGAGCTGTGTAAGTGATGTCAATGGTTGCTGTATCAGTTCTTGTCACGTTATGTAAGAGTAACTTCCCATCGATTACAGTTCACGGGCCTTCGAAAGGATCGAAGCGTCAGCGTCGTTTAGGGAAAAGGTATTGGAAAGGACGGAAGGGTAAGACGGAATGGAAAAAGAGACGGAGGACAACGAGACGGAAATCGTGCGTGGAGGGTCGTAAATGGTGACGTGTGAAAAGTAGGGACTGAAATAAAACCGGACGAAAAGGAGGGACTTTACGTTTACCAGTATTCTGACAAGGACCGGAAAAAGTACCAGCCTCTGACAGGGACCCCCAATTAATTTTTCCTAAAAAATATGTGTGTTTGGTGTGTGATTTGTTTTCATCTCTTCTATCTCCCTTCAGCCGTTGTGATTTTATTGTGTTAATTATGTGAGTTTTCGCTTAGTTCAAATTGTGCAAAGAAATTGAAATTGTGTGTGGTTTAAATTTTGATTGGGGACAATCAATTCACCTCGTCTTCTTGCTTTACCATTATATTTTGAAATTTTGGTTGTTAGTTTAGAGTATCTCCTTTCTAACCTTATGTATTTTGTTGCTTAGTTTATGCAGTCTCTTTTTTTATGGTTTGCTTAATTGTAATCTTTTCTGCAACCCTTGCTATACTTGTTGGATTGATCCTTATGTTATGTTTTATATACTTGTGTTAATCTTATAAATGGAGCTATAAACTCCCTAATTATCTCTACAAAAAGAGAGAGAGAGACGAGGTGAGGAGAGAGAGGAGTATAAATATGCATTAAACTAGAGAAAGATGAGCGTGTCGAGTGGGAGGTGGGGGGAGAGAGTAGAGTTAGAATATGTGTCAATATATATTATCAAAGAATTTCTTTATTAATTATGTACTTTTCTCTTAAACTCCCTCGAGCACTCCCTTCCTCTTTCTTTATTATTTATTTGATCTTCTTTAAACTCCCTCACGCACCAACTCCCCTCCCTCTCACCGCCACATCTCTCATCGAGCAGCTACATCCCCTTTTGTTTATATATTTTATAAAAATATTAATATATATAATTGTACTTTTATTTTTATATATTATCTAATAAACCCAAGATGTACAAATAATATGTTGATATATAATATGTACAAATACAGTTGTTACTAGTTTATGAATATATGAAGAAAGCTATTGACAACGACGGAATTCAAAGGCTTGTACGAGTGAAAAGAATTCCTCAATTTCATTAACTTTTTATCCTCTCTCTCTCTCTCTCCTCTCTCTCTCTCTCTCTCTCTCTCTCTCTCCTCTCTCTCTCTCTCTCTCTCTCTCTCCTCTCTCTCTCTCTCATATGCAGGCAGGTACGGATATAAATTTAATTAGTTGGTATTCAGAGAGCCATACTTGGAGATCATGAAGGTGTTATAATCAAATTAAATTAATTAGTAGTATGGGCATGAAGGTAATAATATATTAGTAATAATAATAATTAGAAAAAATTATGTATATATCTATAAAATCTTTCACATTCAATGATATATCTCCGAAATCTAATTATTAATTATATACCCCCTCAATTGAAAGAAAATATCTCTATCTTTTTCATTGAATCTATTTAGCTCAACCATAATTGAGTTAAAATGAGAAAATAACTTAAGCGCCTCATTCTCTCTCCCCCCCCCCCCCAACCTCTCTCTCTTATCTCTTAGGGACATTTATATTTTTTTGCTTCTATTTTGACGGTAATTGGATGGATATTCTTCAGATTTTGACGATCAATTGTCCACAAGGATAAAATCGATATTTTCTTTTAATTTGAGAGATATACAATCTAATAGATAGATTTCAAAGACATATCACTGAATACTGAATATGAAAGATTTTACAGATATATAAGTAACTTTTGCTGATAATTATTATTCTTATTAACATCTTCAGCTTAGCTACATACATTGGTGGACAAGAAATGCTTATTACTCTACAAGGAGGATAATAAAGATAATGTGGATTATTTGGCAAGTCTCTTGATGGACATATCAATAGGGGCCCCTTTAATTTTCAGATGGCAATCTAATATAAAAGATCCGACAAATTCACCCAAAAAAAAAACTCTGTAATGGGCCAATTGTGGTTTAGGATATTAACTTTTAGGTGTTTTAAATATCCTTATAAATATGGGTACACCAAATATATCTTTATTTGAACATATTATCAAAAATATCTTCTAAATATCTTTATAAGTTGCAATTATACTTTTGCATTCTATGTTGTCAATGAAAAATGAATATTTAAAAATATATGTGACGAAAATCTTTAACGATCTGAAATACCTAAAATGATCTCTAAAGTCACTTGGGATGATAGATGGAGTCACAACAAGGATATCACTACAATCTATAAAAGTATTTAGAAGATATTTTTGATAATATACTCAAATGAGGAGTACATTTGATATAATACATATTTATAAGAATATTTATACAAAAAATCATTTTATTTATTGGAGATAGATTAATAGTTCATTTTTGCCTGACCCAAGTTTCACTCAAGCCAAATCTACGAGAGTGACGATAGAAATATAATTACAATTTATAAAGATATTTTTAATAATATATGCAAATGATAAATATATTTGACATAAACCATATTTACAAAAATATTTATGCAAAAAACCTAACTTTTATCCAGTGGAGAACTGGGCCAACACCACCTTCCGACAAATTTGCGAAAAATGAAAAAAGAAATCCCGTAATGGGCCGAATGTGGTCGTCATTCTTACTTTTATCGTTTAGCTGTCCAAAATAATATGTGCAAAGATACATCTTAGATGGACCCAGATATTGAAATTTTTTCTTACTTGGATTACTTAAGAAAGAGAGAAAGAAAGATCTGAATAAGACCCTAAATCAATAAAATTACTTGACTAAAAACTTTCTTACCAACCCGGTCCAGCAACAAACATTTCTCATAAAGAAATAGTATTCATCCAAAGACATTAATCACTCTTGTAGCAAGCCCAGCAAAAAACGACGAATGCTGAACTGGCAAAATACCACAGAACGGAACATAGGGCGCAATAGTGACTTAATGGTTCAGGGATAAAAAAGGCACCCGTTGGCTAAAATCCTATACGGTAGAATTATTGTGTGGTGCTTTTCAAACATCCAGGTGAATTCCCTAGAGGCAAGCTCAGCGTCACCAATGACCGTTTTGGAAAGCATTTTCCAAACTTACCGCCAGATTTAAGAAATCTTTGTAACATAATAGACACATGTAGAGTAGGTAATTTTAGTTTACAAACAATTAGGCAGGAGAAAACGCAAGACATAGGACAGTAAATCACATATGAACAATTTCCATGGTGTCACAGAATGGCACATCTTGCACTTTCAGCCCTCTTCCGCAGATCCTCGGTTTCCCTCTGTGCTCTTTCCAAACTCTCTCTCAGCTTACGAATTTCATCATTTGATCTCATCTGGGCAGCTTCTGCTATCTCTTCTGCCTTCAAACGCGCAGCATGCTCTTCAGCTAATTGTTGCTCTAACCTCTTAGTAGTGTCTCTTAGCTTCGTCTCCACCTGTAGATAATCACCATAAATGAGTACAGAGGCATTACCATTTACTTCTCTATCTTATCATTTTTTCTATATGGGAAATGTATACAAGAAAGAAAAACTATCACCACGTGATCTAAAATAAGGCAATTTCCAAGGGTAACTACCATATAACTGAAATAGCACCACAGGAATCTGTTTACTAAGTTTGAAAATTTGCAATATTAAATACAATAAGATTATTGTGCCAAAGACAGATGTATAAATAGCACATAAAACACAACATGAAAATTCCGAAAATAGCCAAAGAAAGCCTAAGGCAGGAAAACTTTTCTAGCCCCCATCATCTCTTTTTCTTCTCCCTGCTCACAGTGTGGAGCCTAGTATAAACACATGGGCAGGTTTGACAATTCAAATGAGGAAAACAATCCTTCATCGGCATGTACTTATGTAGGTTTGATCAGGATTCAGGAAGTACTGGGGATTGAGAATAACCGAGATTGGGAAAATTCAATGGCATTCCATAGGTCTCAAGTATCCATGGCACCCATTCTAGTACCACAGTATGCTGCACAGGAAAAGGGGAAAATATTCTAAAAGCAGGGAAGTAACACACCCTATGCAAGAGCCAAAGCATAATTGGATATATGTTGGATGCAGCATGCAAGTATATATATATAGGAACCAATAAGCCCCAAGGTACATCTATACCTCATATGTTCCCCCCTCCCTAAATGACCTCAAACCACAAATATCCTTCGCATTATAGAGGGAGGAATATCCATGTTTAGGAATAGCATATGTGCAAGTGTGTCTACATGTATGTATAGGGTGGTCGGTATGCATAAAAATCACCACCAGGTGCACATTCTGGTACGTGAACATTTGAACCACGTTCTCATCCTCCTCCAATTGCACATGGGGACAGAATTTGTTAGCCCATAAACATGGGGCAGAACAAAGAAATTGTAAACAGATCGTTGCCATCAGAACACCAGTAACTACAATCCCAACACCAGCTAATGCCTGCTTGGTGAATGGAGAATGAATGACACTCAAAGAAGGGAACTGGGAATGGGATAGAGCAAGCGGCGGATGGTGGAGAACTTGGATCACTAATATAGGAAAAGGTTGAATAAATGCTGCTGCAGCTGCAACTATTAACCACCTCCCCCTTTTACAAAGCAGAAGAATCCTCAGTCTGACAGGCTTAGCTTCTTCAGCTAAATTCTTCCTTACGTAGATACCTTATACTTTATTATAGTGCAGCTGGGCCTAGATATGACACAGCTGTGCCAGGCCCGACTGCCCAAGCTAGACTAGAACTAGTCGGAGTTTATAGCCAGCCACCGGGCGAAAATTTGTTTAGCATGGGCATCAGTTGGACCACAGCTGTACAGCCTGTGCTTGGATCCAGCCCACCATCCCAATGGCAGCCATATGGTCCTCAATTTTTTTGGTCATGAAAAAGAGAAGAGGATTTCTTCTACTTCCATCTGATATTTCCTGTTCTTTAAATCCCTTCAATGTTCCCATATCTAACCTATATGTATTTTGAACTATGCATATCCAACATCATACAAACCAAGTTGCATCAAATTACTCATTGAAGACAACTGAAATGCCAGAACAAGATGAGAAAATTCACTTAAATAAATAACTAGATGTTTAATTCCAAGGATGTATAGCATATGACACAGAATGCACAATGTCAACAAATTAAAAGTCATTAGTACCAAATTTCCCATGAGGATCCACAAATAGCCAGGTGTGTCATTCATGTATTATATGAAATGTGGATCAAAAATTGGAAATCGGGAATAATAAAAAAGGATCTTTTCCTATATGCAATCAAACATAATACACAAAGAAGAAAAGAACAAGATGCAATCAAACATAATATACAAAGAGGAAAAGAACAAGTGAACTGACTTATTAAAATATGTATCAGAACACAAAGGCAAATTATCAAATGTTTGTCTAGAAAAGAATAAATTCTGAAATATGTATACCATCTCAGTGATTCTTTTCAGTTGATCATCATATTGTTTGTACAACTGATCCATCAAGTCAGTAATCTCCTGTTTTGTGTACCCCTTCAAAGATTCAACTTCTTTTCTCTTATCATTCAACCTTGAAGCTCCTCTCTGTCATACAAACATTAGCAGCAATACATCACCTGCTATAGTTAAAGTGTACCTTGTGATGCCAATTATGATGTATTCATACCTTGAGTTCAGCAAAAAACTCATCAGAGTATGGTTGTCCATTGTTCTTTGTAACAACCTTGTCCACAAGGGAAAACAATTGACTAACTTGTTGAGCTTGCTTCTTTACATCTTTCGTCTTGTTATCAAAAAGCACCACTCTGTTGTCACACATGTCAAAGTATTTCTGCAGGGTCATTACCAGAAATTAGGAACAGACAAGTGCTATGTCCCCACTTAACAAGTCAAGAACAATTAGAAAACAATCCATTCTAGGAATAGGCTCAACAGCCTAAGAGTTGGGGTGTGAAGGATATAAAATTAGAAAATCAAAACCCTTGTTTTGCGGCAGGCAGAAGAGAAGAGCAATAATGGCATATACATATAGCAAATATTGACAAAGACAAGAATCAACATATCAGCTGCTTTCTACTCTCTTTATTTGTCGTTCAGCATGAGAACACGGGTAGCTCTGAGAATTCCTGTTTGAGAAGAGAAGGGTGATGGGATGCATGTATCAGGAGATCCAGGACCTCCAAGAATTGGCTACCCTGTCAAGGGTCCTCAGTGGCTAAACCTTCCATCACCAGAATAGACAAATAGATAGAAAAAATCAAACCTGCAAAGGCTCTGGACACTCGCGACATATATAATCCTCCAATGTCTCATCATTATCTTCAAGATCATCTCCACCAGTAAATACCACAATCATGTAATCAGTTATTTTCTCACCAAAAAAGTTTGTAAGGTTTGCAAGGCAGCCTCCTCTTCTCTTGAAAATCGGCCCCTGGTAGAGAAGACCACAAGAACTGCGTGGATCCCATCCTTGGCAAGATCAATACATTTAACAATCTCTTTACCAACAAAGTCAGCTTCGGCCGAAAAGTCAAACAGCCCTGGGGAGAGAAAAGTCATTCAAACATTTGCAATCATGAACATAAACATACTCATTTTATAAAGGATACATGCTACAAGTGATGCTATGCTATAAGCAGAAAATCAATGAGCGATCTAAGGCTTTCAATTTCTCTCCAATTGTTAGCCAATCTTCAGGTGGTTGCATGGTATTCCAATCTGTTGTCGTAATGGAAAAGATCACAAAACACAATAAGTTTTGAAATGTCATGGAATTATAGGTTGCAAGGAAAGTGAGAGGGAGGTTGATAAGAAACTCAGACAATGGAACTACTCTTCACTCAAATGTCCTTATACATATATGGAATAGGAAACCATGATGATCACTGTAGCAATATTGAAAGAAATAATCCTGCTGTATGTTTTCACAAGGACACCTGCTACCAACTGTATTATGTGATGTGTAAACTGTATGCAAAGAGACATGGTACAATAAAACTATTTTTATCCTGCTGCTTTTTCAAAATGTTCTTCCAATTTAGCAATAATTTGGCTGATGTTGCATGAAATATGCACCATGACCACACAGACATGAATCTATATGCACATGCAAAGAAGGGGACACATGTGAGAGAGAAGCATCAAATTTCCTCTATAAAATCTCAGTCTCTCTCTGATTTCCCGTTTTCTCATGGGCATGTCAACTTTATAAAAGAAGAAGTGATGGGAATCGGAAATGTGCACAAAAAAATTCATGGGCCATTTGTTTATTTTGTTTGGCCCATTAGAGGCTCATTTGATGTAATTTTGTCTTTTAGAATTTTATGTTTTTAGAAAGGGGTGTTTTGGTCTTTTGGGCTCTTGGTAGGTGAGAAGGGCCATGTGGGTCTTTATATACATGTAACCCCCACATTTTGGGCAATGAAATGGTTAGAAAAAAAAAATGGCTTAGGGTTTCTGCTGTGAGGGGTGCGTCCCTGTCCTCCTCCTCCTTCCTCCCCTCTCCGGTGGATTCCGGATTCGTCCGTTCCCTTCCCCCCTTTCCTCCGGTGACCTTCGTCCGTTCCCTTCCCCCCTTTCCTCCGGTGACCACCTCCTCTTTCTCTCCCTCTCGTCCTCTTTTTCCCCCTTCCGTCCCGCATCAAATTTGGCATCAGAGCGAACCACGGTCCCTTGCCGACTGTCCGCTGCCTTTCGCTCCTCCTCTCCACTCTCCCTCGCCGCTCTCTGCTCTCTCTGTCCAGGAACTCCCTCTCTCACAGTCTCACTTCTTCGAGCCCTGCGACCCCATCACACCAACCCAACTTCCTCACCCCCAGCGCCGAGGTTCCCCAGCCCCTGCGCAGACCTCACCCCCATCCCTGATCACTCCCTCCCTCCCCTGCTAACGAAACCCCCCCTCCCCCCGGGCCGCACCGGCTCCCCCCCCCCCCCCGTCCCACTATCTCCTTCCCTCTCCCCACACCGACCGGGCCCCCCCCCCTCCCTGCTCGCGACACCACCACCAGGGCCGCCACGACCCCCCCTGCTTCGCCTTCTCCCCCCCCCCCCTCTCTCTCAATCCCAACCCCATCACCAGAAGAAGTAAAAGAAGTGGAGGAGGAAGGAGACGCAGCCGAAGGCCCCGCCGTCCACCGTGATCGCCGTCGCCCTGCGGTCAGCGGGCGGCCCGACGGACCCCGCCGCCGACTCCGCCTTCCCGCGGGTCTCCATCCGCCGTCGCCGTCGCCGCCTGGGTCTCCACCCGCCATCGCGGCAGTCGCCAGCGCCGGAGCTCCGGCTGCGAACGCCGGCGCCGCCCGCGCCAGCCGGCGCCGCCCCGCAGCCGCTCCGCCGGCAGCCACCCCGCGGCCCTCCCTCTCCCTCCCTTCCCGTCTTCTCTCTGCGCGACACAGGGAGGGGGATAAAAAGAGGACCACGAACCGGGTCGAGCCGGTTCGACCCGGTCCGCCACTGTAGCCGGCCCGCTACAGTGCCGGGCAGTGCACCAGACTCTTATTGCACCGCCAGCACACCAGTCCCATCTATGCTCCATTCTTCGTGCCATTTGCACCAGTGTCTTCCTCACAGCGACGCCAACGCGATCGGTGTGTTGACATCGACGACAAGCATCGTTTTGCATGTCATCTTTGTAAATCATTTCATGAATATTGTCGACACCCCCAACAATAGCTACCGACTACCCAAGTCCCTATGGAAGATTTTCTGAAGATCCTGATTGGGTAGCTTTCAAGAATGACTTTCGTCAAATACGCAACATCATCGGCTCGCTTGCTGTTACTCTACAGAAGATTGCTTCCAAGATCGACCCTGCACGTGAGGATGAGCATGAAGAACAACCTGAAGAAGTGCATTATGTGGCCGACCCGACACTGATTGAGGAGTATGAAGAACAAATGAAGGAAGTACATTATGTAGTTGATCCTGAACTAGAAGATGAGTACTATAGACAGATCGAATCGGAGTTATCTGAAGCAGATGAAGACGACCCTGAAGAGAAGCATGAGCCAATGATAGAGGAGATTGTGGTCGATTGGTTGAAGCCTATTGTGGATGCCAGCCTGTACGGCTTTGATCACATTTGGAGCGATATTGAGGCGCACTACCTATCTAGCAGCGTGCTTCTTCTCTACCCATTGATCCAAGAGGTTTTCGTGATATCAGTTGGATTCGCTCCTTCCCTCATCTCCCCGTGGATACTTCTTCACTTCAAAACTCGAGGACGAGTTTTTTCGAACCGGGGGAGAATGATGGGAATCGGAAATGTGCACAAAAAAATTCATGGGCCATTTGTTTATTTTGTTTGGCCCATTAGAGGCTCATTTGATGTAATTTTGTCTTTTAGAATTTTATGTTTTTAGAAAGGGGTGTTTTGGTCTTTTGGGCTCTTGGTAGGTGAGAAGGGCCATGTGGGTCTTTATATACATGTAACCCCCACATTTTGGGCAATGAAATGGTTAGAAAAAAAAAATGGCTTAGGGTTTCTGCTGTGAGGGGTGCGTCCCTGTCCTCCTCCTCCTTCCTCCCCTCTCCGGTGGATTCCGGATTCGTCCGTTCCCTTCCCCCCTTTCCTCCGGTGACCACCTCCTCTTTCTCTCCCTCTCGTCCTCTTTTTCCCCCTTCCGTCCCGCATCAAGAAGACTTAAAGAGAGCACCTTCCAAGTGCGTAACATTTCCGATTTAGAAGTCACACTCAGGCCATTCCAGAACATCAACTAACGAGAACATTAAATTATGGAAACATTAGACACTGTGCACTATATGATTCTGGTTGGTACTCATTGCCAGAAAAGCCACTCTAGTTTTCTTGAAGTTGATTAATGAAAAATACAAGACAATCTAGTTAGGTCATTTTAGTTGACTACAGGATAAAAAACAATTCAGAGAAGTACAAACATAATAAAAAATTGAAATATTATTTTTTATGAAAGATGGATCATACCACCATTTTCGATAGATAAATTAAGGAAGTACAGTAAAGAGAAAGATGAGAAGAGGTTCCTCAACCAATGGGGGAAAAAAAGAAGAAAAAAAAAACAACTTCAACTATTAACATTTACACGCCAGCAATTTACTGAAAATCCAAGTGAAAGATCACAGAGGAACCAATAATTAATTACTGGGTCACCAAAAATTTTATGTTGAAATAGCAGGTAACAGAAACTCGTGAAAGGATATTAACCAAAAAAGTTAATGCAAATAATCTCTGTATGATTGCCTCACCAGGGGTATCAATCACATTCACAATCCGACCATCTTTGAGGACAGTTTGTTGTAGTTCACATGTACTTGTTATGCCTGAAAGGCCGGCCCGAGATTTGAAGGCCTTTCTATTGAGAATACTATTCCCAGTTGCACTTTTGCCATTGCCAGTTCGTCCAACCAAGACTACAGTACTAACTGTATTGGATGATGTAGTAAAGTCCCAGTCGTCATCTATGTTACTTCCGCCCATCATGAAATCTAGAAGTAAGCAGCAAGTTAAATTTAATGGGTAAAAAAAAGGTCAAGAGAATTAGATGAGATGACATCTTCCAATAGCTATTATCAAAAATAAGATAAAATACTAGCAACCAATAGAAATACATACATACACGGATATATATATATATATAGAGAGAGAGAGAGAGACAGAGAGAGTAAAACAAGCTAGGTACGCCTTGCATATTTATAAACATGAACCCTGAAGCATGATAGCTAAATATAAGAATAAAAAGAGAAATATAAAGACCTTAAAAAGGAGAAACAATCAAATGGAAAAGCAGCAGCAAAGATAAAATACCATAATAGGTATAGCACTGAAATAAAAAAGGAAAATCAATAAAAGGAAATACATCGAGAAAAATAGAAAAGGTTCGTTCGTAATAAGCCATCGACTGAAACAAAGGAAAGAATAGTAACTCGGATGAAATTGCCAAATAGTGTCCAAAAACAAGTGTCTGACTACGAGTGCTTTGCCCAGTAGAGACTATAATAATATACAGTTTGTAAGGAGAATACGATTACGTCCTGAAAGTATGTTTTTTTGCACTCGCGATCGATCAACTTTTCGTGAGCTAATCTCGTGAAACAAATCGATACACAACTTTATCATAAACTTATTTCCAGCAAACTATAGGTGGAGGGAAAAACTTCCCCAATAAACATGAACAGAAATTCCCTGCCATTTGAGATCAAAATTCCAGGCTTTCCAACTAAAAAAGGCATGCCTACCCGCTAACGAATTGTCGTACATCGCACTGCCACGGGACCCGCGGCCGTGCAAAAAGGACATCAAAAGCCAGGTAATCAAACCCCAATCCTCGCCGATCTCTCCCGAAAGAGAGTGAACCAGCAACCAAAGGACGAGCCCGCGCCACCGCGGAACTCGTAAAAGAAACACGGAGAAGAAATCCCCACCGATCAGTCACGGGAACTAAGACGGTGAAGGAAAGCTTACCCTTTCCGGAGCGACGATATCTATAAACACCGGACAAGATCCTATCCATCTACCCACACCTCCGAAGCGACGGGCTGCAACCGAAGGAAAGAAAGATTCCAAGCGGTCGATCGGGGACTTCATACCTCAGTGGAAGTCTCGAGAAGGACGCCGGCGAGACGTCTGAGCGTCCCGCTGGTTTTGGAGTCCCCGAGGGTGGGATTCGGATAGACCCGTTCGATCGGACGAAGAATTTGCGACATGGCGAGGAGACTTGAGTTGGAAGTCATCACGCCTTCGCGGCGGCCGATACGTGGAGACAAAAGTTGAGTCCGTTTACGGCTCCCCGTTTGGGCGGCCGTACGGCCGTGTTCCTCGCAATCCGAACCGGCCACCCGATGGCAGCAACAGGAAGCACTCTTTTTTCTCGGATTCTTATTTTTATTTTGAAAATATATAAGAGAAAGACTTCTTACACTTTCACATTACACTTTGAGTACAATGTGATTAGGTGGCAGCAACAAGAAGTAATCTTTTTTCTCGAATTCTTATTTTTATTTTGAAAATATATAAGAGAAAGACTTCTTACACTTTCACATTACACTTTGAGTAGAATGTGACTAGGTAACATATCCATATGACATCTAACAATTGGATGGTCACTTTATCACTTCTCATAGGATGAGTGTCACATGAGCTTTTACCTAGTCACATTGCATTTAAAGTGCAATGTGAAAGTGCAATAAATCTTTCTCAATATATAATGTCATTGGATCGGACTTTTAAAATCGAGGGTGGGGGAAAATAAAGTTTTGTGATATGCGGTATTTTGATGTTCGTACAAATAAGTTTTGGTGGATTTTCCTTGTATCAAAATATGATTAAAATATGATGAACGGTTTCGATTTTTTTTTTTTTTTACCGATGCTATCCCATATGTGTCGATATATAAATTGGAGAATGGGATATGTAGTTGCGGTCTCTCACATTGCTGCTGTGCAGGCTGCTATGCAATCGTCCCATTTTGATTAAATGATTTTTATTCTAAGACATGCCATAAAAGTAGAGGTGCATCGAGGAGGAAGAGATTAGGTGCTTATATGGTGGTTTGGTGGAGGGATTAATGTGAAGAGAGAGAGAAAGAGATAGAGGTGGAGAGAGATGCAATGCTTAAAAGTGTAGAGAGTCTTACAAATTGTATATTAATTTATTAGTCTAATATTCACAATAAATATAAGGTGAGGTAAAATCGGTGAGGGCTCATTTGCCTAATCTATTATTGCAATATAGGACGGAACTAATAGGGTGTTTGGGAGCAACTTTTTTTAAAAGACTATTTCTATCTAAAAAATTATAATATGTTCTCTTTCTATCTAAATTTTAAAATTATAAAAAAGTGTTGGAAGATGTTTGGCATGGGCCAAGGAGGGGGAGAAAGGAGGGCGCCCGGGCAGGGGCGAAGGAGGGGCGTTGGGGGGGGGGGGGGGGGGGGGGGGGGGGTCGGGGTCGGGGGGGAGGCGAGGAGGGGTGCGCGGGGCTGGGGGGCAGGGGAGGGCCTGGGTGGGGGCGCCGGGGGGGTCGGGGGCCGGGGGGGGGGGTGCGCACGGGGCTGAGGCTGGGCTGGGCCGGGGGCGGGGGGGGCCGCGGAGGCGGGGGCGCAGGGCCGAGGGAGGTGGGGGGGGGGGGGGGCGCAGGGCCGGGGGGGGGGGGGGCGCCGGGGGCGGGGGAGCAGGGGGGGGGGGCCGCCGGGGGCGGGGGCGCAGGGCCGGGGGGGGGGGGGGGCGGGGGCGGGGGGCGGGGGAGCAGGGGCGAGGGGGGCCGCCGGTGGGGGGCTCTGGGGCGGGGGAGGGGGAGCAGGGCCGCGGGGGGGGGGCGCCGGTGGGGGGGGGGGGGGGGGGGCTTCCGGCTGGTGGGGGGGGGTGAGGGAGCAGGAATCAGTGTTCTTAAAAAAAAACAGGGTGAGACTTGTTTTTTTTTTAAGAGAGATTTACATAGAGAAAAAATTCTTCCCTAAAAAAAAAATTTACTTACCAAACACTTCTTTGTATCTGACTTCTCTCTTTTTTAAAATTTAGATAAAAAAGAGGTAAAAAACAGTAACCAAACACCCTATAAGCTCAGTCATCAATTCACTCTCCAATGATAACCCATATACTAAAGTCACAACTCCTAAACCTCAAAGTCTACCGTCTTCCAGGCCTCCTTGTCCAAACTACAGGGAGCCCTACTCTTGCCACCTAACTCATCTTTACTATGGCAGGGTAGGATTATTGGTTGCATGGCACGTGCCTACAACTATAGGGAGAGACTTCATTTGTAACGTCGCGTGCTTTTCGGATCCATGCGGATCATGTGTATGTTAGTTGTAGTGGCCATTGTGAGGCCAATGTGAGTTGGTTGTGTGGAATGTTTGGTGTGAATGTGTGGCTTGAGCAGGTGAAGTGCAGGTTTAGTCCTGAAATGAAATAGGACATGTTGCAGTTCAGTTGGAGTTGGCGGCCAAGTATGGCCGTTGACCTGTTGGCGTCCAGGTATGTGGTCGTTTACTGCATGATCTTGGCGGCTCAAGATGTGGACGTTGATGATGGCGGTTGCCATTGGCGGCAGAGGGGTTGACGCCAACCTGAGAATGATACAAGTTATAGGCTCACCCGATGGCAGGTTTCCTACCCTGTTCTCAATCCCCCTTGCCCCAGCTTGTTGCCCCAGTATTCCTAAAGCTTCCAACATGTACCGAAGGGTGGTTGGACGATTGTAGAACGCGTGGCGTTGCTGAATTGCGCGAGGAATCGTCGTGGCGTGGTGCAATTCCCGTGGGAGCTCGCGGAGGGTTCGGCGTGAACCGGGAGATTGCGGGAGGTTCTAGCGTGTTCTGAGGTAGGGGACGAACCCGGTTAACTCCGTAGAAACATTAAAACACGACGTAACCACCTGAATTAGCATGATAATGCATTTTCGGATAAAGTTGCACCATACGGGGATAATGGGTGGTTTGAGTAATTTAGCAAGCAAAGCATGTTGTAATGGGTGTTTTGGGTTCTGACATGTTAAAGAATTGCTTATGCATGTTTTTCTGTAGTTAAAATGGTTGGAAAACCATAGATTCGGATTAGGGTTTCTGCAGGGTTTGAGGCCGAAGAACTTGGCGTCAACATCGTTTGTCGCCAAGCTCCTCAGCCAGGATGTAGACGGCCAGATCCCTTGCCATTGACTTCTTGTTAGCGGCAGTCGATAATGCTTGTGCGTTGGTACCTGAGGTGCACTAAGTGCACAGAGTTCTCGTGTTTAGCATACAAGGTATGCAGTTAGTTACCTACTTTCGTGGCTGCGCGTTGTTTACGCGAGTCAGTTGAGTTCACGTGTAGTGGACCGTTGTTACTTGTGGTTTACTTGAGGTTTCACGTGGTTTGTGTGTGACGTGCACGTGGTTCTGTGTACGTGACGAGTAGTACGACGCCTACCGTGGTTACCTCTCCAGTTGGGTGCCCCAGGTTCTTTGTGAGTCAGGCTGTTAGCTCGGGGCTTTGTCCCGGTACTTGTGTTGTACCGTCGAGGTCTGTGTCGTCTGACCTGGACACCCTCACTCTTGTGTTTGAGTTGCACGTCCGGCTGAGGGAAAGACGACAGTGGGACAGTGACACTTGTGTTTGTCTTTAGTCACTTGTAGCGCGCTCGTAGTTGGGGGTACGGACACCAGTAGACGTACTGGACCCCAGCTAGTTCTTTTCCAGTGCCTCACTCTAGAGTGTTCCGGGCCAGGATCTCTAGAGGTGCCAGGCATGGGCCTGCGACCGTGTGGTCCGCAGGTGGTGGTGTTTAGTTGGTCTCCACAGTTGCTTGACTTTTTTCACGTGGAGCGGCAGTTGGACCTTTCGTCCGTGGCTGCGAGACTGAGAGGTAGACCTGTGTTAGCTTGTCCGAGTCAGTTACTGGTGTCGCGAACCAGTTCATGTGGCTCGTGTTTGGCAGTCTCTACTTTAGCTTGTACACATGTACTGGTTTGCCGTTTAATTATTAAAGTTGTTTCTCGTAGTCGGCAGACGGTGAGTACTTTTACAGCTTTAATATCCTGCTTAGCTGTTCTATAAATTGTTGTTATTGTTTTCTGCTTTCGTACATGTGGTTTTGGTTTGCTCGGTGTTGGGGGAGTTCCCTACTGAGCCAGTGACTAGAGAGGCTCACCCCTACCCCCACAGGTGAGTGCGAGGAGGACGTTTCACGACCGTCGTCCAGTTCAGGGCCGCGCCGTAGCGGTGCAGGGTCGGTACCTCCAGTTGTGTAGTGGCAACTCCAGCAGTGTAGTTTAGTTAGTTGTTTACTTTCTTCAGTTGTACCTCGGGGTATGCCCCAGGCTCTTGTACTTCTTTTCAGTTTTGTGGAAATTTGGCTATGTAAACTTGTGAGTTATATATAAAATGTAGTGTGTTCCTTTGTGTTTACACGGACTGTGGTTTGGTATCCCTTGCGAGGCTTCGGCCCGTTCGCGGGAGGCGGACTCGGATCAAGTACGTTATTGGTTTAACGGGTTTGGCCGAAGTGTTCCGCCACATCATTCGTGCCTAAAACGCCCCTCTCTATTTTATAAGAGTTAATGACATTCTCACACCCCAGTCTATGTAGCAAGAACGGCGCATGTCATCTCATCAATCCATTCTAGCGGCTACTTTTACATGGCATGTGTTTGACCATTCTTATACAACTCGTCTCAACGATGAGGAAGAAGGGACACGCCGGAATGACCCCCGACACAAGTTTTAAAGCGACTTGTCATTAATGGTAAATAAAACTCTAGAGAAAAGATAAATAGTTCTTATTTGCTCCTCCTCCACAATTTGGCTTTCATCTATTTTAGTTAGATCTCTAACTCGAACGTCGGAAGGTTTTTTCCCATGATCGCTCCCAAGGCCCCCCTAATTATTCCTCCAGATTTTAAGTACAACTCAACATTTTCTTTATCAAGCAAATTCAAAAACTCGTGGAGATTGGACGATGGGAGTTCGTCAACCATTTTCTGACATCTACATTCTCTTGGCGTTATTTGTGAGAAATATCATTTTTCTTTAAATTATGTTTACGACTGAGAAAGAATGTCACACCAATATAACTCAACACATGCCTAAAATAGACTCACCATTAATGGTAAAAGGGGATTCTAGAGAAAAAAATGTAAGTAAGCTAGCTTGCTCTTACTCTCTCCTCTTAGACTTTTGGCTTCCCTAGGTTTCAGTCAATTCTCTAATTTGAGCATCAAAAGATTCTCCTCTAAGATCACTCTAAAAAAAATCTCTGATCATTCCTCTTGGTTGAAGTACAGCTTAGTGTTTTCTTTATTAAACAAATTCAAAAGTTTATGTGGATCAGATGGTGGGAGCTGGTCAACTATTTTATGACTTTTACAACAAAATTTGTTTGTAATATGGTGTGACTGTACTATTTTTCTTTAAAAAAATATTGATAAAAAATAATGACACATATTTACAATAATGATGTTATTGTGATTTCATCACATAAGATATAAATACATATATATAATTTCTTATCAATATTAGTATATCACACGTCTATTTTCTGTTAATCTAAATCATACTATATAAGACATGTCATGACATGATATTAATTAACATCAACCAACTTCATATATCAACAACTATCACCACTCGCTGCATATCATGATGGTCGAGTATTGTCACTCATTATCAAGCTACCATAAAACAATGTAATATGATGATGTTTCTCGAACAAGGGGCTAGTTCATGCGCATCCAGCTATGAAGGGTTGATTTAGAATTATATATATTTATTAAAAAAATTTAACATAAATATCTTTATAAATATAGATTATGACAAATATATCCCTTATTTTGCACATTTAAAAAAAATTATAAATATCTTTTAAGTTGTGGTCATATGTTTGTGATTCTTTACTGGAGAAGCGAATATTCAAAAATATATGTGATGAAAATCATTAAACCACTTGAAATAGCTAAAATATCATCAAAAGTCACATGAAAATAGGGGTGGGGCCTGCACCTTCTGTCTTACTATTGACAAATATTGTCATATTATTATCACTATTATTGCACTATCTACGAATAATATTAATGTATGCCCGTAGAGAGAGGGAGTGGGGCCTACACCCCTAAGGTTGCAGACCTTACCTAAGCCCTTTATCTCTACGGTCGAACACTAAGTGAGGCTCATCTAACTACCATTTAATGTCTTCGGTTGATCGGTTGATGCGAGTGCTAGAAACTCGGTTGATCGGTCAACAAGTTCCGTCGGCCCAGTCGGAGCCGACCCAGGCGGGCCCAGAAATCGATGAACTCGACGCAATGATTCAAAAGGCATACATTACCACCCCGGACAGTCGGTCGGCTCTCGGCACTCATCTCGTGGGTGACGGAACCCCAGTGCGACTGTACGGGTCCAACGGTCAAACAGCCCCGTCGGCCCGATTGGAGACGACCTGAGTGGACACAAAAATCGAAGAACCCAGCACGGCGGTCATCAACCCCGGACTGTCCACTGGTGCAGTTGGGACGACCCCAATGCCAAAAATGGCGTGAAAAACAGACTCCGAAAGACCCAAAATGGCCCAAAAAGGGGGCAAGAACCCTGCCTAGCGCATTGCGCCGCAGCCAAGGCTGCCCAGGCCCCCGGCGTAGTGTGCCGGCGGGGCAGCGGCTGGCGCACTGTGCCAGCCCCCACTTTCCATCTCTCCCCCGATACCCTGTCTCCGCAACAGGGAGGGGAGGAGAGGAAGGGGGAGGGGAGGGCGCCGGCGGCAGGGGGAGGGGCGCCGGCCACCACCGGCCCCTCCTCGGCCACCCCGATCGTTGGCCAAGAGAGAGAGAGAAAGGGAGAGAGAGAGAGGGAGCAGAGTACAGAGAAAAGGGAGGGGGTTTCACGGTGGTGCAAGGGGAAGGGGACTCCGACCAATGCGGGAGAGGGTGGAGGGCACCCTACCTCGGCGGTAGGACCCGTCGGCATCCCGAACGGCAACGGCGGAGGGCGGCGGCGGCCTCCTCCAATGCGAGCTAGAGCAAGGGAGGAAGAAGGTGGCGCGGCGGCGACTCCTCCGGGCGAGAGAGAGAGAGAGAGAGAGAGAGAGAGAGAGAGAGAGAGAGAGAGAGAGAGAGAGAGAGAGAGAGAGAGAGAGAGGTTCTCACATGATTGATATAGGTGATTAAATACATCATTTTTGAAAAATATAATTAAGATTAATAGGCTAACTATTTGTGTCAAAATTATGTATTTTATTTATGGGAATGTGGCACCTTATGATTGATGTAGGTGATTAAATACATTATATTTGAAAATAAATTTAAGATGAATAGGTTAACCATTTCTGTCAAATTTTTGTATTTTATTTATATATGATTTGACTTTTGTTAATATAAATAAAGTTGTTTATATGGAAGTAAAAAAAGAGAAAAGAATGATACATAACAACAAAACAATAAATAAATAAATGTTATTATTAAAGTATTTTATGTGGCATCATGCATGGCACGTCTTAATAGCAACATAATATTGTGACGCAATAGATAAACGATAAATAATGAAAGTAAATCATTATATATATATATATATCGTTGCATAATTATACTTGAGAGTGTCGAGATACATGTCAAATTATTAAACAAAACTCATTAGCACATCTGGAACACACGAAACACGATGTGACTATTTAAATTTTATTACAACAAGAAAAGGGTCTCTCGGCTCACAACTCTGCCCACTAAAATTAAATTTAATGGTCATAAAAATTGTTGAAAAGTTAGGAATTAACAAAACTTGCATAGTAGCTTCTCTTAAGTTAATCTTAATTACTAGTCAATATACATGACAAATATGAGATTTAGAATAGCATAATGAGAAAATAAGAATTCATATATCACAGAATAAAAGAACTAAACACAATTATTTGCATATCTCTAAGTGTTGAAGTGAAAAACACATGAACAAGAAATTAAATAAAGAACACAATCACTTATTTTGTTGGGCTAAAATCTAAACTTGTCATCGAAGACTTCTGCAACGATCGCGCACTTAGAAGAACATTAGAGAGTTATATTATTAACCACCTTTTACGAATTTTGAAATTGTCATCCAAATATTATAAACACTTCACTTATGGTGTATCCCAAGCACCAAGTCATCACTTTCTATATAGTACCACATGGCACTAAGAGCATCTTGGATCTTCCCAAGACTAGACCATTAGCCCCCTATCCAACATAAATTCCACTATTGGGTTTACAATCTCAATGTAGTGAGCTAACAACTCAAAACTCGCAATAAAAGTCATTATTTTCGTCACTTAAATGTTATTAAGCTAATGAATCGATGGCTTGACAGTAACCAAAATCAATAGAAATGACAGAAATCTTTCTAGTAGTAATTTCGATAAAGATAGAAATTTAACCACAATTTCGACAAAATTTCGACTTGTATAAGTATTGATAGGAGAATCTAGAGTGATATGAAAATTAGCACAGTAGTCCGATAATACTTTGACATAAACTAAGACTATGAGAATCAAATCGGCATCATTCTGATATAAGAGATATTGCAGAAAAAATAAAACCGATAATATTTCGACGTAGAGAGAGAGAGAGAGAGAAATTAAACTGACAACATTCCAACGTAGAGAGGGATCTCGATAAATCAAACTGACATCATTCCGACATAGGGAATGATCACGAGAAATCAAACTGACAGCATTCCGAAGTAGAGATGGATCTTGAAAAATCAAATTGATAGCATTCCGACGTATAAAGGGTTCTCGAAAAATCAAACTGACAGCATTCCGAAATAGAGAGTCTAACATCAATCTGATGTAAAGAGAGATCTCCAATAAATATAATCGACATCACTCTGGTGTGACGGGGGAATCAAAGAATACAATCGACAACACTTCACTCACTAGGAACTTAAAAATAACTTGAAAGAATCTACCTATCGGCAGAACTCCGAGAACAAGCACTCATTCTCTTCTATCTTCTCTCTCTCTTCAAATTGTGTCATGGCTTTCCCTCTCCTACTTCACTTGGATTGGTGGAATGGAAGAGAGAGAAGGGATATTATAAGCTCCCCCCCCCCCCGGTGGCTCTCCAAGACAAGGACAAGTGTCCCCAGGTGGTCCTCCTAAGAGAGGGACAAGTGTCCCCTCTCTGGGACCTTCGAGGAGGTTTCAAGGAAATCTCTAAGATTCCAAGGGCATCTCAAGATTATATAAAATTTTTATTTAACCCCTCATATATCATATTATTTGCATTTTAACTTTTAAGTTTCAAAAATTGGGGATATACTCATCTCTCTCTCTTGGTTCGGCCATTCAAGCCCCAAATGATCTCCGATCAGAATTTTGGTTGCATCTCTGGGAGTTTATAGATTTTTCATGGGTCCCCAGACAATCTCATTTTAACCCTATATTTTAATAATTATAGATGTGTCATTCCTTAACTTTTAAATTTGCATATATATATTTTTTCTCAATTTTCAATTTATGGGCTCAGTGTGAACAAGAATTAGGTTCAAATCCCACATTGGTTTTTAATGTGAACAGGGGTTAACTCATTTTCTTTACTAAAACCTTTATCATTTACCAATATCTTTCCCTTTATTGACAAAGCTATATTTAGTCATAGTCTTATCCTTTACCAATAACATTGTCCTTATCAATATTAGTATCTTTTAGCATATTTCAAATTAGGGTTTAAGTGAATCTGGAAATGCCTAATATCATCATTTGCCTCAAAAGTGCATCACATTTTCTAAATAGTTTCTTATTTACTCATCATTTTATCTTGGGATATTACAATGTAACACTTGACATTCTCTTAGATAGATAAGAGATGGAATAAGAGAATAAGTGTATGAAGAGAGAGGTTCGGAGGATGAGAAATGATAAGAGAATAAGAAGAAAGAGAAATTGGCAGGTATTTATGTGACGGTCCTCGCTGTTCAGGCCCGTTATCCCAATAAAGTGCTCGACACGACTCCGTCTCCTGTGAACGGGCCGTAGCCTCGCAAGAGATATCAACACATACATGTCCGTGAAAATATAAAAGAACACGCTGAACACATATAAGTTTTCATATCTTACACATATTCACATGATTTGTACATATTTAATTCCGAACCAAAGTCACAGTACAAGGTACAAGTGCCCAGGACAACTCCCAAGGCTCAACAAGTAGAAATATTACTCTGCTGATGGTGAAGGCCCGACTCCACTACGGTACTAAATGAAACTAGAAGAGGGACGGGAACCCTCCTGCTCCCCTTCACCTGGAAGAAGAAGGGGTGAGCCTCACAAGTCACTGGCTCCGTAGGATAACTCCCCAAAAGCCGAGAGAACATTATACAGCAAATAATGTAAACATGGCTAATCAGCAATTAAAATATAACTCTACTTGTGTATGATACTACAACTGTAAATTAAGTAAATGGCAAACCACGTACATGTGTACAAGCTAAAGAAGGGCACGCCGCACACGAGTCACGAGAACTGGTTCGCGACACCAGCCACAGACCCGAACAAACAACACAATACCACATCTTAGTCTCGCAGCCACATACAAAATGTCCAACTGCCGCTCCACCTCAACAAGGTCAAGAAACTGTGGAGACCAACCAACATCACTCCTGCAGACCACACAGCTGCAGGCCAAAGTCTGGCACATTTAGGGACTCCGGCCCGAGCTCCCTAAAGTGAGACACTGGAAAACAGGACTAGTTGGAGATCAGTACATCTACTGGTGTCCGTCCCCCAACCACGAGCATGCTACAAGCAACCGCATACCCACAAACACGAGTTGCTGCCCCCTGCCGTCTTTCCCTCAACCAGACGTACAACTCAAACTCAGGAGTGAGGGTGTCTAGAAAGACGACACAAACCTTGACGGTACACACCGTACTGGGACAAACCTCGAGCACCCGGTGCTGGGGACCTGACTTAAGAGGTAACCACGGAAGGCGTTAATGTAATGGCCCTGGATATTATACCTAATAAGGGTCCATATCCAGATTCGTCTCCCGCGATCAGACCGAAGTCTCGCAAGGGATATCACCAACACGTGTCCAGTACGAATATAAAAGACCACAAGTACAGTATATAACACAGGAAAGTACAAGTGTATATAACTGTAATCCACAATGTACAATAGTTCACAATTCCAATATTACATGTCCAATTAAAGAGTACAACTACTTGGGGCATACTCCGAGGGAGCCAAGCTCAAACGACTTAACTACTCTACTGCTGGTGGTACAAGTCTGCACTACTTTGCGTAAACCACGCCGAAGTCAGCCAACACCTGCTAAGTCAGCCAACACCTGAAACATACTGTAAGGGAGTGAGCCTCAACACGTCACTGGCTCAGTAGGGACCTCCCACAACGAAAACACAACCAGACAAGAGACCTCAACCCCGGAGTGTAACGTCGCGTGCTTTTCGGATCCATGCGGATCATGTGGGTAATGGTTGTGATGGCCGTTGTGAGGCCAGTGTGAGTTGGTTGTGTGAAATGTGTGGTTTGCTCAGGTGAGGTGCAGGTTTGGTCCTGAAATGAAATAGGACCTGCTGCAGTTGAGATGGAGTTGGCAACCAGGTGTGGCCGTTGACTTGTTGGCGTCCAAGTAAGTTGCCGTTGACTGCATGATCTTGGCGGCAGGGGATATGGACGTTTGTGGTGGCGGTTGCCTTAAACGGCAGAGGGGTTGACGTCAACCTGTGCAATCTGCAGGTTACAGGGTCACCCGAGGGCAGGTTTTCCACCCTGTTCTCTTTCTCCCTTGCCTGGATCTAATGTCTCGTGCTTCCTTAATGCTTCTAAGAGCTATAAAATGATAATTGGGAAATTGTGGAACGCGTGGCGTTGTCGAATCGGACGAGGAAACGCCGTGGCGTGGTGCAATTACCGTAGGAGCTTGGTGAGAATCGGAGGAGTTTAAGAGGTTTAAGTGCATTCTAAGGTAGGGAACGAACCCTGTAACTCTTTAGGATCATTAAAACATGATTTAACCACATGGATCAGCATGTTTAATGCATTTTCGGATTAAGTTGCACCATACGGAGACAATGGGTGGTTTGATGAATTTGAGTAGTAAAACATGTTATTATAGCTTAATTATAATGTGTGGATGTTAGAGGAACTATTTCCTTACGTTTTCTCGATGGCTTTGGGACCAGAATGCATGTATGATCGGTTTAGGGTTTCTGCAGAAAATAGAGGCTGAAGATCTTGGCGTCAACATCGTTTGTCGCCAATCTCATCAGCCGGGATACAGACGGCCAGATCCATTACCGTCTACCTCCTGTAAGCGGCAGTCGATGTGGCCGCTAACTTGTGCATAAGCAGAAACGATTGTTTATGGTATTTATGGATAATGAGTGGTGCGTTGGCACCTGTGGTGCACTGAGTGCACATGGTTTCTGTGTTTAGCATACGGGGTATGCAGTTAGTTACTCACTTTCGAGGCTGCGTGTTGTTCACGCGAGTACAGTTGGGTACACGTGTAGTGGACCATTGTTACCTGAGGTTTACATAACGTTTCACGTGGTTTGTGTGTGACGTGCACGTGGTTTTGTGTACGTGGCGAGTAGTACGACGCCTACCATGGTTACCTCTCCAGTTGGGTGCCCCAGGTTCTTTGTGAGCCAGGCTGTTGCTCGGGGCTTTGTCCCGGTACTTGTGTTGTACCGTCGAGGTCTGTGTCGTCTGACCTGGACACCCTCACTCCTGTGTTTGAGTTGTACGTCCGGATGAGGGAAAGACGACAGTGGGACAGTGACACTTGTGTTTGTTTTAGTCACTTGTAGCGTGCTCGTAGTTGGGGGTACGGACACCAGTAGATGTACTGGACCCCAGCTAGTCCTTTTCCAGTGCCTCACTCTAGAGAGTTCCGGGCCAGAATCTCTAGAGGTGTTAGGCATAGGCCTGTGACCGTGTGGTCCGCAGGTGGTGGTGTTTAGTTGGTCTCCACAGTTACTTGACCTTTTCACGTGGAGCGGCAGCTGGACCTTTCGTTCTTGGCTGCGAGACTGAGAGGTAGACCTGTGTTAGCTTGTCCGAGTCAGTCACTGGTGTCGCGAACCAGTTCACGTGGCTCGTGTTTGGCTGTCTCTACTTTAGCTTGTACACCTGTACTGGTTTGCCGTTTAATTATTACAGTTGTTTTTCGTAGTCGGCAGACGATGAGTACTTTTACAGCTTTTATATCCTGCTTAGCTGTTCTATAAATTGTTGGTACTGTTTGCTGCTTTTGTACCTGTGGTTTTGGTTTGCTCGGTTTTGGGGGAGTTCCCTACTGAGCTAGTGACTAGCGAGGCTCACCCCTACCCCCACAGGTGAGAGCGAGGAGGACGTTTCACGACCGTTGTCCAGTTCAGAGCCGCGTCATAGCGGTGCAGGATCAGTACCTCCAGCTATGTAGTAGCAGCTCCAACAGTGTAGTGTAGTTAGTTGTTTATTTTCTTCAGTTGTACTTCGGGGTATGCCCCAGGCTCTTGTACTTCTTTTCAGTTTTGTAGAAATATGGCTATGTAATTTGTGAAATATATATATGAATTGTGGTGTGTTCCTTTGTGTTTACACGGACTGTGGTTTGGTATCCCTAGCGAGGCTTCGGCCCGTTCGCGGGAGGCGGACTCGGATCAAGTACGTTATCGGTTTAACGGACTTGGCCGAAGCGTTCCGTCACAGTTGGTATCAGAGCAAAGTCCGTGTTAATATAAAGAAATTAGAAAGATACATAGCCTTATTTCGGTCTTTGTACACTGCTGGTAAGGACCCTGGTTTCTGATAATTTGTTGTTTTGATTTTTGTTTGGTGTTTTATTTATGTAGAAATTTCTGGAATGGCTGATAGAAGAGATTGGGGTGGTGGAGGAGATGATCCGGAGGAAAGTACTCAGCGTATGATAGAAAGGATCTGGGAAAGCCTCACGGATATTCGGGCAAGGATGGATCAGCAGGCACCGGTACCACCGGTTGCAGTGCCACCAGGAGATGGAGAGACTGTACTTGTTGCTCCAGTCCCGCCAAGAGTAGAGGTGCCTGTTGTAGCACCTGTGCCACCACCACCACCAGTGTTAATAGCAGAGGAACCAGTGATGCAAGTGGAGAAATTTTTGAGATTGCAGCCACCTACTTACTCAGGAGGGCCAAATCCAGATACAGAGGAGCACTGGGTTCATGAGATTGAAGAGTCTTTGCAACTATGAGATGTCCGGCAGCAGATAAAGTTGTGTTAGCTGCTTATCAGTTGAGAGGTTTCGCATTGGAATGGTGGCGACTGAAGATGCAGACCACCTTTGCAGGCAGGACAGAAGAGGCTAGTACTTGGTCGGAATTTCTTGATGTATTTAACGATACATTCTTTCTGATTCAAGTGCAGAAAATGAAAAGAGAGCAGTTTTGGATGCTCCAGCAAGGTAACTCTTCAGTTTTAGAGTACCAGATGAGGTTTATGGCGCTTAGTCATTATGCGCCTTATGTAGTATCAGATAATAATATGATGGTTGAGTATTTTATTAAAGGTTTGAGAGTGGAGTAGCAGGATGCAATTACCTCTCATGTGTAAGACAGTGGAAGAAGCAGCTCAGAGAGCAGCTACATTGGAGAGGTCTATTCGGACTCGTTAGGTGGGCGAGTCAGGCTCAAGTAGTTTTCGGCTACCGCAGCAATCAGTAGGTGCAAGTAAGGGTAAAGCACCAGCAGGACCTTCTTCATCAGGCTTTGAGAAATGGAGCCAGAAATTGAAGCAAGCATTTAAAGGCAAAGGAAGAGGATGGGGAGGTCGTCAGCAAATTCAACAAGGTCGTGGTAGGCCTGAGGTGGAGGAGTCGCAGCAGAGTACTACCAGGCAGCCCATTACTCCACCAGGATATAGATGTTATAATTGTAATCAGCCGGGGCAATTGTGATCCGCAATTGCCCCTATCCAAGAGAGTATGGGTATGGAAGAGGTGTGCAGCCTCAGCAGTTTCAGCAGCCACAGGCAGGTCGTGGCAGAGGAGCACCGCAGCAGCGAGGAAGAGGCCGGGTTATGGCTATCACCCGAGCCCAGGCGGAGGCATCGAATTTGATAGAAGGTACTTTACCTCTTTATGATTATTCAGCAAGAGTTTTATTTGATTCGGGTGCCTCTCATTCTTTCATTTCCGAAGAATTTCTGGATTGTATAGCTCATCCTTTAGAGGAAAAGTCTTGTGAGTTAGTAGTGGAGGTTCCTTCAGGTGAGTTCCTACTCACTTCGAGCTATGTAGATGAAGCTCATGTTATGATTGAAGGGAACCAGATGCCGGTCGGTTATATGCCCTGCAGTTGTCAGATTATGATATTATTTTGGGTATGGATTGGCTGGAGACTTATGGAGCAATGTTAGATTGCAGAAAGAAAAGGATCAGGTTTTGTCATCCTAATGGTGCAGTATTTGAATATCAGGTATGTCTTTTTATACCTCTAAGTTTCTAATTTCTGCAATTAAAGCTAGAAAGTTGATAAATTGGATGTGTGGCTTATTTAGCCTCGGTAAGTTTGGTAGAAGCTAGTCAGCCAGTGAAAGCAGTTCCCGTAGTTAGGGAATTTGCTGATGTTTTTCCTGAAAATTTGTCTGGTTTAGCTCCACATAGAGAGGTGGACTTTACCATTGAGTTGCTGCCAGGTACCATGCCGATTTCTAAAGCTCCATATCGGATGGCACCAGCAGAACTTAAAGAATTGAAAAAGCAATTAGAAGAGTTGTTGCATAAATGGTTTATTAGACCGAGTCATTCCCCGTGGGGAGCACCGGTTTTATTTGTGAAAAAGAAAGATGGAAGTTTTTGAATGTGTATTGATTATAGAAAGTTGAATGATGTGACCATTAAGAATAAGTACCCGTTGCTGAGGATAGATGATCTGTTTGATCAGTTGCAATCAACAAAGGTATTTTCTAAAATTGATTTGAGGTTCGGGTACCATCAGTTGAGAATCAAAGAGGAGGATATAGATAAGACAACTTTTAGAACCAGATATGGTCACTATGAGTTTGCGGTTATGCCATTTGGGTTGACCAATGCTCCTGCAGGTTTTATGGATCTGATGAATAGAATTTTTCATCCATATTTAGACCAATTCATTGTGGTCTTTATTGATGATATTCTAATTATTCAGCATCTGAAGAGGAGCATGCAGCTCATTTGAGGTTTACCCTACAGTTGTTAAGAGATAACCAGTTGTTTGCTAAATTCAATAAGTGTAAATTTTGGTTGAAAGAAATTCAATTTCTGGGTCATGTTATCTCAGCTAGAGGAGTAGCAGTGGACCCAAGTAAAGTGGAAGCAGTGATGAGATGGGAAGTGCCTAAGACAATAACCGAGATTAGAAGTTTTCTGGGATTGGCAGGTTATTATAGGCTCTTTATTCAAGATTTTTCTAAGATTGCAGCACCTATGACTAAATTGACTAGAAAAGGTGTGCCTTTTGTGTGGTTCGGTGAATGTCAGAAAAGTTTTATGGAATTGAAGAAGAGACTTACATCAGCACCTATATTGACATTACCGGCAGGGAGTGGTGGTTTTGTGTTGTATACTGATGCTTCAAGGAGAGGACTTGGCGCAGTGCTTATGCAGCATGGCAAAGTGATAGCTTATGCGTCCAAACAATTGAAGCCGGCAGAGGAGAATTACCCCACTTATGATTTGGAATTGGCAGCAGTTGTATTTGCTTTGAAAATGTGGAGACATTATCTGTATAGCGAGAGATTTGAGATCTTTACAGATCATAAAAGCTTGAAGTATATCTTCTCGCAGAAAGATTTAAACCTTCGCCAGCGCAGATGGGTTGAATATTTAAAGGATTATGATTTCAGTTTGGCTTACCATCTGGGTAAGGCCAATGTTGTAGCAGATGCCTTGAGCAGAAAGGCATATATGAATCTAATGATGATTAAAGAGTGGAAGTTGTATGAAGAGGTAGTGGAGAACTCCTTGTATGTGCCCAATAGTCAGCGACGGGCAGTACTAGCTGCTAGTGCTGTAGAGCCATCTTTGTATTGGCAGATTGTTGAGGCTCAGAGAGCAGATGTAAGTTTAGATGAAATTGTGAAAATGGGAGGAGTTACCATTGATGATAATTGTGTGGTCAGGCTCAGAGGCAGGTTGTTTGTTCCAACTGAAAGAGAGGTAAAGTAGCGAGTGTTAGAAGAGTCTCATAAATCTAGGTACACTATCCATCCAGGTAGTACTAAAATGTACCATGATTTGAGAAAGTATTTTTGGTGGCCTCATATGAAGAAAGAAATAGCAGAGTTTGTTGCAAGGTGTGCTATCTGTCAACAGATTAAAGCAAAACATCAGAAGCCTGAAGGTTTGTTGCAACCATTGCCCATTCCACAGTGGAAATGAGATGATATTGCTATGGACTTTGTGGCAGGTTTACCAAGATCGAGTTCCGGGCATAATGGAATATGGGTATTTGTTGATAGATTAACCAAGGTGTGCAGATTAGTAGCAGTAAGTATGTCTTGGACAGTGGACAGATTAGCAAAGATTTATGTTGAAATAATTGTTCCATTGCATGGTATTCCGAAGACTATTGTGTCTGATAGAGATCCAAGATTTACTTCTGGTTTTTGGAGAAGTTTACAGAAAGTAATGGTACTAAGCTGAGGTATAGCTCCGCTTATCATCCCCAAACAGATGGTCAGATAGAGAGGACTATCCAGACGATTGAAGATATGTTGCGGGCTTGTTGTTTAGTTTGGGGAGGTAGCTGGGAGCATCATTTGAGAATGATTGAATTTGCCTATAATAATAGTTATCATATCAGTCTTGGGATGGCACCGTATGAAGCTTTATATGGAAGGCCATGTAGAACCCCAATGAACTGGCATGAAGTGGGAGAAAGGCAATTAGTGGGTCCTGAATTGATTCAGCAAACCACAGAAATAGTGAAGCTTATTAAAGAAAAACTGCATGCAGCTTAAAGCAGGCAAAAAAGTTATGCAGATAATCGGAGAAGACCACTTCAGTTTGAGGTGGGAGATTTGGTTTTCTTGAGAGTTTCCTCGAGTAAAGGTATTATGAGGTTTGGTAAGACTGGAAATGTGACGACCCTCATTATACCGGTACGGTTATACCAACCCACGTCGATATAGCGAGCGTCATCACAGTGGGACATTTACCCAACAATAACATTCAGCTGAGATACACGTGAATATAAGAACAGAGTAGCGGAAGTAAAAGAACCACTGTCTTCATTTCATTCATCATCCACATTCAACATACCTAAATCGATAACATTAAAGAACTAAAAGTCCACATAATTAAATTGCTGAAAATTTAATACATAAATGTCCACACTTATACATTCCCTTTCCATAGTAATTCTAATACAATGTTGCAATTACATACTATGAAAATCTCAAAATGTCACAAACACTCCAACACTCTAATCTCCACGCTCGGAGTCGGTCTCCAACGTCTCCTCCACAAGTGCCTCGTCACCAACTACACATGTACGCCGAAGCAAGTAGTGAGTCTAAAAGACTCAGCAAGTATTTCTACACATACCGTACATGCACATATCATAGTAGGTTTTACCTACACATTCACAAGGCACAACATGTAGCATGCTTGACATTAAATTTTACAACCTATCATGGTGAATCTACAATTTAAACACATGGACTATGCTTTCAGATTTTCTAAATCAAAGTCATCTATCACATGCTTTCTATTCATTCCTCACATAAAATCTACCTTCAACCAACTAAGATATGGAAGCCATTAACGTAAATTCCCGAGCATGCATGAAAGAAAACATACCTAACATGGAATCTACACATTTCTACGCATATGCGTAACCATTTTACATGCCTTAATCTTGCTGGTTTTACATACTTTAGTAACCATAATCTAACACATGAGAGCTACAACAATGATTAAAACGCAACATGTGCATAACCAAGTATGGGAGTTGTTTATATATGCTTAACAATTATCCCTTGCATGGATTTTATGCATTTTGCATACATAACATGATCATAACAAAGTAAAGCTATTGTTAAGCATGATTTCAGATTGTCATAACATGAATTACGAACTCACATCCTCACATTTTGGTTTCACATCTTTACACAATTCCAAATTTACATATTTCACACTTTACACATGCATTTTTACACATTGTTCACATTCACATTTTTCACATGAACACATACACATTTACACATTCACATTTACACGTTCACATTTAGTGCCGTGACACATATTCCAAACCACCAAAGAAGGACACAACACATCACATCACATAGACGCCATCTAGGCAACACAATGGCGACTCTTAGACTACGCAGACCGGGAGAACAAGTCTCCACCCTAACCAGTGGTACTTGTCCACCTCCAGGATTTCCCCCTAATGCCCTTAGGGTCACAACACATTGAACCTTCACAGGGGGACTTTTCCCTGATACGGTTCCACTGCCCTCTGTGGAAGCAATGTCACACTTGGCACAATTTACACATTACACGTTTTCCGATTTAAGCACTTAGTTTAGCACATGACACTCACATTTTACTCATTCACTCATTTACACACATGGTGCTCTGTTTTCCTGACATGCCACTACAATTACAGAAGTTTAGTGCTCAGGAGATTTCACTAATCAGGTTGCTATATACAAAATCAAATCATTTTTACAATGGCATGCATTAGTTTCACAATTTCACATGGAAAATTCATATTGCATCATATACTGGTCCAAATGACCTGAAATTTTAACCACATGCTAATTTCGGGTTAAGATCCCACATGCAAATTTTCAGATTTTTCTAAGCTAAAGCGAAATTACAGAAAATCCAACATTAATTTCACATGCTATCCGCAATTCGATTTAACATGGAGTTAAACACAAGCACAGTTTTAACCACTCACTGTCTGAACCCTAACAGGCATGGAACTACAGAATTTATTTCTGAATTTATTGGCCAACATACAATTTACAAAATATTTATTGCGACTTACGCATGATTTCTGTTTTCCCAAAACGGGAAAATTTGATAGATCATACAAGCATGGAAAATTCCAGAAACTCAGGGCATAGACAAGGTTGTACACACATGGTCTAATGAAATTAGGGCAACATGATTTTACCATGGATTATCAGGAAAATGGTAAGAACATACACATGAACATTCTTCCGCATGCTTTCAAATATATAATAAGTTCTACCATCCACAAAATAAATGTACATTCACATTCCCATCCATCACATTAGCTAGTATACATAGCATATACGAGATTACATTATATCCTCATCGTGAAACATATCGAAATTATCCACATAGAAGGGCAGAACAGCTTGTTGTTCTGCTCAGATGAACTTGGCGACGGTCTCTGGCCGTTCCAGAAGTGGACGGCCAGATCGCTGGACGCGCACCTGGAGCTTGGCGTCAAGGCATTGACGCCAAGTTCCTGTCTGTGCAGAAACACAGACCGAACTCAAATGAAAGGGTGAAAGAGGGGATCCAGGACACGAGGAAAATGTATAAAAATAGTAAAACCATCCTAGACACATACAGAGACGTTATGGGTAGGGTACTTGCCTTTTAGAAACACTCCTAAGGGATCAAAGGTGTTGGTGAAGCCCTCCTTGGGCAGTCCCAAGAAGTTCCTAACCAGTCCCCAAGACAGCTTCCCTCCGGGTTCTTGAGCAGTCTCCACAACAAGTCGAGGTCGGGGAAGCCTTCCTCGATGATCTAGCAAGCTCCTTGATGCAGCAGAACCCCAGAACAAGCTTTAGATCTTCAGATTTAGGCTTGCAAAGATGGGGTTTCCTCACAGACCTCCAGGGTTTTCCTCTTCTTCCTCTCTTGCAAAAAGGGCAAAGAGAAGGGTTGGGGGAAGCATTTCGGGTTCAGATATATGAGAGAGGCTTCTCCTGTCGCGAAATGTTGATGTGAACCCCATTCAGACCGTTGGAGACAGCTCCCCAATGGTTGGGGTAGCTTGTTCCCGAAATTCCGGGCTCTGCAATGCATGCAGGTCAGAGAAGTTGGCGTCCACATCGTTGGACGCTAGGGTTAGTGTTGGCGTCCATTGGGTTGACGCTGACACCACATCGACGTCATGATATTGACGCCAATCTGGCCTTCGGCCATAAGTCTAAAACATGTAGAAACCCATGCACATCATGAATATATACATGTAATATCTATATGGCATTGTGCACACACTACCATCAAGCAATACATATATTATTTACACTAATTATACACATGCATGCAATAGTATACTAACTAGTACCCACGTAGATATATACATACGTACATACACAACATGAATTATTTACAGACAATACAATAATGCAATAAATTCGAGGGCCTTACAGGAAAGTTGAGCCCAAGGTATGTGGGACCTTTCAGGTGATTGAGAGAATTGGGGAAACAGCTTATAGGCTGGATTTGCCAGCAGATTTTGCAGATGTTCATGATATATTTCATGTTTCTATGTTAAGAAAGTGTATTGAAGATCCAGCTCAAATAATAGATATCAAGGTGGTGACCTGAGGCTGGATATGACTATGCCAGAGTATCCGGTGCAGATCACAGATCGAAAGATAAAGAAGCTAAGAAATAAAGAAATCGAGTTGGTTAAAGTGAGATGGGAAAATAGGTTGGGTGGTAAGGATACCTGGGAGTTAGCCGGGGAGATGGCTAAAGGGTATCCCTATCTGTTTGAATAAGCCTTTGTATTTCTTTTTAGATGATAGTGCTTGTAAAGGTGTATATGTTTAAGTTATTTAATTTTGAGTTGTGTTATGAATTTCGAGGTCGAAATTTTCTTTTTTAGATGCTAGTAATGTAACGTCGCGTGCTTTTCGGATCCATGCGGATCATATGGGTAATGGTTATGATGGCCGTTGTGAGGCCAGTGTGAGTTGGTTGTGTGGAATGTGTGGTTTGCTCAAGTGAGGTGCAGGTTTGGTCCTGAAATGAAATAGGACCTACTGCAGTTGAGATGGAGTTGGCGGCCAGGTGTGGCCGTTGACTTGTTGGCGTCCAGGTAAGTTGCCGTTGACTGCATGATCTTGGCGGTAGGGGATATGGACGTTTATGGTGGCGGTTGCCTTAAACGGCAGAGGGGTTGACGTCAACCTGTGCAATCTGCAGGTTATAGGGTCACCCGAGGGCAGGTTTTCCACCCTGTTCTCTTTCTCCCTTGCCTGGATCTAATGTCTCTTGCTTCCTTAATGCTTCTAAGAGCTGTAAAAGGATAATTGGGAAATTGTGGAACGCGTGGCATTGTTGAATCGGACGAGGAAACGCCGTGGCGGGTGCAATTGCCGTAGGAGCTCGCAGGGAGTTTGGTGAGAATCGGAGGAGTTAAGAGGTTTAAGTGCATTCTAAGGTAGGGAACGAACCCTGTAACTCCTTAGGATCATTAAAACATGATTTAACCACATGAATCATCATGTTTAATGCATTTTCGGATTAAGTTGCACCATACGGAGACAATGGGTGGTTTGATGAATTTGAGTAGTAAAACATGTTATTATAGCTTAATTATAATGTGTGGATGTTAGAGGAACTATTTCCTTACGTTTTCTCGATGGCTTTGGGACCAGAATGCATGTAGGATCGATTTAGGGTTTCTGCAAAAAATAGAGGCTGAAGATCTTGGCATCAACATCGTTTGTCGCCAATCTCATCAACCGGGATACAGACGGCCAGATCCATTGCCGTCTACCTCCTGTAAGCGGCAGTCGATGTGGCCGCTAACTTGTGCATAAGCAGAAACGACTGTTTATGGTATTTATGGATAATGAGTGGTGCGTTGGCACCTGTGGTGCACTGAGTGCACATGGTTTCTGTGTTTAGCATACGGGGTATGCAGTTAGTTACTCACTTTCGAGGCTGCGTGTTGTTCACGCGAGTACAGTTGGGTACACGTGTAGTGGACCGTTGTTACCTGAGGTTTACATAACATTTCACGTGGTTTGTGTGTGACGTGCACGTGGTTTTGTGTACGTGGCGAGTAGTACGACGCCTACCGTGGTTACCTCTCGAGTTGGGTGCCCCAGGTTCTTTGTGAGCCAGGCTGTTAGCTCGGGGGTTTGTCCTGGTACTTGTGTTGTACCGTCGAGGTTTGTGTCATCTGACATGGACACCCTCACTCCTGTGTTTGAGTTGTACGTCTGGCTGAGGGAAAGACGACAGTGGGATAGTGACACTTGTGTTTGTTTTAGTCACTTGTAGCGCACTCGTAGTTGGGGGTACAGACACCAGTAGACGTACTTGACCCCAGCTAGTCCTTTTCCAGTGCCTCACTCTAGAGAGTTCCAGGCCAGGATCTCTAGAGGTGTCAAGCATGGGCCTGTGACCGTGTGGTCCGCAGGTGGTGGTGTTTAGTTGGTCTCCACAGTTACTTGACCTTTTCACGTGGAGCGACAGCTGGACCTTTCGTTCTTGGCTGCGAGACTGAGAGGTAGACCTGTGTTAGCTTGTTTGAGTCAGTCACTGGTGTCGCGAACCAGTTCACGTGGCTCGTGTTTGGCTGTCTCTACTTTAGCTTGTACACCTGTACTGGTTTGCCGTTTAATTATTACAGTTATTTTTCGTAGTCGGCAGACGATGAGTACTTTTACAGCTTTTATATCCTGCTTAGCTGTTCTATAAATTGTTGGTACTGTTTACTGCTTTTGTACCTGTGGTTTTGGTTTGCTCGGTTTTGGGGGAGTTCCCTACTGAGCCAGTGACTAGCGAGGCTCACCCCTACCCCCACAGGTGAGAGCGAGGAGGATGTTTCACGACCGTTGTCCAGTTCAGAGCCGCGTTGTAGCGGTGCAGGGTCAGTACCTCCAACTGTGTAGTAGCAGCTCCAGTAGTGTAGTGTAGTTAGTTGTTTATTTTTTTTCAGTTGTACTTCGGGGTATGCCCCAGGCTCTTGTACTTCTTTTCAGTTTTGTGGAAATATGGCTATGTAATTTGTGAAATATATATATGAATTGTGGTGTGTTCCTTTGTGTTTACACGAACTGTGGTTTGGTATCCCTAGCGAGGCTTCGGCCCGTTCGCAGGAGGCGGACTCAGATCAAGTACGTTATCGATTTAACGGGCTTGGCCAAAGCGTTCCGTCACACGGAGGGTCTCACTGGCAACACCGGTAGCCGAAACATAACATGCACACACACGCATGCTAATCAACATCAAACTATAAACACACCAGCTAAACCCTGGTCTTTGGAAACTAAAGGGAAATATAGGACTAGCTTAACACCGCTAGTCCGCCCTACAACCAAACCACCTCGACCATAAGCCTCACCGCAAACCACTGCCTATGCTAGAGTCTTACAGGCAAACCAGCCGCACAAAGCATCGGGTATGGCAACGACCAGCCAATACCCACATACCAAACCATAGTTAGAAATACACGGTATAAATATAAATAACTCACAACACGTGGAGAGTCACACCACAAGACCTCCACAGTACGCACGGTCTCACCTCAACACCAGCTGAGGTCGAGACTCACATACCAACACGACATAACTCTACCCACAAGGGGGTACATGTACCTACTACCACGAGGTACAACACTGAACCAAAGAACTTTGCCACCTCCAGGGCACACCACAACGGTTAACGATTTCTCGATTATAACCTTAATCAGCGGTTCACATACAAACCACAACCAGTGGTCAAACACGAGTCGGTACAGAGACGACGCCACCACACGGGAACAGACTACTGGTTCATGACGCCAATATCCAACCTGGACAATAAAGCACAAGAACTACCTCTTAGTCTTGCAGTCACAGACGGAAGGTCCAACTGCTGCTCCACAACAACAAGCTAAGAACAGTGGAGACTAACAAACCACCACAACTTGCAGGTCACACACTCCGCAGGCCCAAGCCTGACACCTTTAGGGGCTCCGGACGAGAACCCTAAAGTGAGGCACTGGAATAGGACTAGCTGGGGACCAATGTCGACTACTGGTGTTCATCCCCCAACCAAGAGCTCGCTACAAACAGCCGTACACTCACAAACACAAGCCGCTGTCCCCTGTCGTCTTTCCCCTCAGCCGGACGTGCTACTCCAACGCAAGAGGAGGGTGTCCAGGAAGACGACACAGACCTCGACGGTACTCCGGTACCGGGACAAGCCCTAAGCACCCGGTGCTAGGGTAACTGACTAGAGAGGTATTCTGGAATAGGCGCCAGACCACCAGACTCGGCAAACACACAAACCACGATATATACACTTATATAACCTTTAGGTACAACCCACGGTACACAAGTGTAAGGAATGGCTTATCATCGGTCACCCTGTGACCCTCAGGCCATCCTACACACAAACGTTCATTAACAGGATCATCACATGACCGCCATTAAACACCTATCTTAATACCTTAACATACTTAACACAAGGCATAAACATACCATAACAATATTGGAATATAACATTGCCTATCATTGGTCACCCTGTGACCTCCTTGGCAACTCATACTACATAACACATTAGACATTACCACAGCCTTTAAAGAACATTAACAAACCTGAGCTAGGTCTACACAGGACCTTCATTGCCCAACACCCAACACAGAACGACTATAGAAGTCAAAACGCGTCGAAGACAGTCGACGCCTTACAAAACGCGTCGACCAGTTTGGACACCATACCAAACCTTGTCGCGACAGGGCCAAGCGCCGCGACCATGTCGCGTCGGCCCTTTCAGACGCTATACTAAAGGCTGTCGCGACAGGCCTTAGTGACGCGACCAAGTCGCGTCGGCCCAACATGACGCTGCTAAACTCAAGTCGGTCAAACCCTCGATCAACACATAGTCGTGTCCAACCTTGACGCCGCGTTTTACGCTAACGCGACAGACCACTAGGTCGCGACTAGACAACCGACTTAACAGACACATCGGAAAGCAGAATGCGTCGACGCGATGCGACGCGTTCAACGAATCGCGGCGGTCACACCCGACGCGACTCCAGCTCGTCTGTGAGATCAACTCACAGACCGAACCCACATTTCCCACCGGGAAGCCCACAACAATACACATCATTCAACCCATTAAAACCATAAACATGTTAAACCTAACATGGCAAATCACCCATACATGATCCATCCCTTAATCCCCAATCCATTCATGCTTTAAAACCATAAAACCAAGGTAGGAAGTCTCCCTACCAACTGGAAGATGCCAAAACCTCCTCGCTGACGGCACACCCACTCTCCGAGCGTTGTCCTCGTGTGGTTCTCACGCCGCACGAGCTGCTGGAAGTTGAAATCACCGGAAAACCTCCATGGAAGGCACCACGGCACCCTCCCCTGCGCCGGATAGAGCATCCTCTGCTCTGTCTGGCCGAAACGAAGCTTTTAACACTTTGATCGAAATCGCGTCCAAGGCAGAAGCCGCGTTTAAACCTTTTAAACGCGTCCCCCATGTCCGACGCCAAACGAAAACCCGTGCCACGTGTCACAGAGGCGGTTCCTGGAATCGCGTCCAGCAAGGCGACGCGTTCATAATCGCGCCGCCTTCCTCTGCCGCGATTCCAAATAGTGAACCAGTAGTGCAAATGGGCTGGCATAACCGGCCCACACTGCTCACCCTGTGCACAGAAACCACGAAAACAGCCCATTGACCATCTCTTAGTCAAGAGCACTACACATAGACCCGATAAACCCGGATCCGAACTGCCGTACTGTTACAGTTAACAACCCAACTTTCTATGCACACATAACCAAGCAAAATCCATCGTTTCCAATCACGGTATAAGCCAATATACCCCATACAAACTCTACATTGCATAACCATCACTGCCCAAGCAGTGTACAACAGGAAACAGACAGGCTGGCCACAGAATCCCAGAGCTCGGGTGACCACATTCTAAATCGCGACCAACACAGTGGTCGCCAATCGATGCTTGAATCGTGACGGACCAACCCGTCGCCTTAACGTCTGAATCGCGACGACTGATTCCGTCGCCTTTCAGATAGAAGAACCCTACCTTCAACTCTCATTCCGGAAATCACACCAAATAACTATACAGATTGATAAAGCAAAAAATAGCCATTCATGTAAAACCCTAAGCATGCTCTCTATCTTGTGTATGCGATTTCCAAACCATAATCCACAAACCCTAACCTATGCATACCATACAATCAGGTGAACCACAAAACCAACGCCGCCCAGGTGTTCCTTGCGCTCCGAAGCATCTCCTCGCACCGGAATCACGTCGAACGAACAACCACAAACCCCAAATCGCCTCCAAAACCCGCAGCAGCCTCCCCCTCAGCTGAACAGTGCAACTGCACTGTTCGGCCAAGGGCAGAAGCCCAAAACACACAGAGGTTAAATCACGACGTATCGGGCCGTCGCGTTTAAAACGCGACGTACCTGATCGTCGCGATTCAACCCCGACGTCCCTGCATGCGCCACGCGGCGCGCATGTAGCGGCGCCCACGTAAAAGCGGTTCGAAATCGCGACGGAGTAGATGCTTGTGTTCATATAAGAATCGTGACGCCTGTGTTGGTCGCGTTCTTAATGAACCTGCCAAAGGTCTATTTGGGCTGGGATTTCCAACCCTCCAGCCTCACACCCTGCACCACAAATATGTAAACACACACACACACACACACACACACTTACTCAACCAATAGGCCACACACTGGCCCATAAATCCAATAAACTACGATCCGACATACAAGATATTACAATTTACTTGTGTGTTATTAGTATCTTTTAGCATATTTCAAATTAGGGTTTAGGTGAATATGGAAATGTCTAATATCATCATCCGCCCCAAAAGTGCATCATGTTTTCTAAATAGTTATCTTGAGGTATTACAATGTAACACTGTGTGCCCCAAAAGTGCATCATGTTTTCTAAATAGTTATCTTGGGGTATTACAATGTGTGTGTGAGAGAGAGAAAGAGATGATCAATTTAAGTTTTTCTAATGTATAAACTTGGCTGATTTCTACTATTATATCACTTAATAAAACTATGGATTGATATAACATAGGATGTGTTAAATTTAGTAATTTTATATTATTAAGTATTTTGTAATTGGTTATGCTAAAGGTTGCATATTATGTAATTAGTTCAACTCTAAGTAGGGTGTTTGCTTGTGACTTGAGCCATTTAAAAATAAAAAATATTGTTTAGAACCTATTTAATATGTAAACGATTTATACATCGAGTGATTAGGAAAAAGAAGTATATGGATAATGCCATCTTAAGCTGGTGTGGATTCACCTTATAGTTAGTGTATTCAATATGGAAAATTAATTTATATCAAAGGACGAATAATTATCTATGAAACTTAAGACATAAATTTCAATTTAATGATTATGGTGGGACATTTACTTCAACTATTATGTAATCGAGCAAAATCTACGTACTATTCGTATATGTACTTGAGTGTTATGTGTGTTGATCTCTTATGTTGTGGTTTTGATGTATATCGAATATATGTAAAAAATAAATCATTTTTATATGATTAATAAAAGTAATTAGACTATCCATTTGAATTTGTAGGTGAACATGATGTCGTCTCATTTTAAATGTGATTTGCCAAATGTTACAACTATACGAATCAGATTGATCTAATTTTCTTATTAGACCAATTATATTTTCTGTTAATTAATTGAAATAAGAAATTTGTTAAGTATGAATGTGTTAGTTAATTACATCTATGTCGATTATATTTTCTTGCATATAATATATATTTAAAGTATACTTCAATTCATGTTAAACTTACAATTATCATGTGATTTAGAAAAATTAGTATATAATAAGTATGTGATTATGATTATGTTTAGGGTTTAAAGTTTATGGATCTTAGGACTCACACCTATTTTTAATATGTTTTAATAGTTAACAAGTTAAGCTTAAAGAATGTTAGAATTTGAAGGATGTCCAATACTTAGAATTTAGGTAAGGTGCATTTATAAATCATGATTAAATGTTCTTTTATTATTTATTCTACTTCTTTCCTTCAGAAAAAACATTTGTTCAGGTCATCTCCATCTCAAATTTAAACTAGATGGGGGCGGGGGAGGTGACAAGATAATAATGAGAGTTCAAAACCCCGACGTAAACCTTCTGCAAGGATTGAACAGGGCCTCCTTGCCTAATGCAAGAAGCGCCTCAGATAGAGACTTATTAATTTAAACTAATTTAAAATATTCTTGAATAGAAAAACATTTCAAATAAATTTCATATCCGATTCATAGTTTGACCAAATGTTAGTTTAAGTATCTTAAAGCATTGTTTGAAAACGATTTTGTCGCTGACAGGATCAACAACGATTACAAATATTTTCTGGTCGGCCTTGATTTACTTGCGAAGGCGATTTGTACAAGAGAAGAGAGATAGAGAAATATAAATTCTCTATCCTCTGTAGGAAAAAGTGGGTCTCAATCCGCTTTTGAAAAATTTGGGCACATGTGATGATATTTGGTGTTAATTATGTCTAGGTAGGTTAACAAATCATTTTTTTTTTCTTCTTCTTTACATCTTTTGCGGCTTTGTCGTCCGCGCCTGTAAAAGATGCGGGCGACGAGACTGCAAAGTCTCACCTATACTGCGCCTCTATCGAAAATCTACTTTTGGCGATTTGACTTCGTTAGAAGCGAAACCAAACGCTGTCTTAAATTAATATCTCTTTGGTAATCTGTTAATGTCTGATAACTATCTTTTACGAGGACTGATGAATGAAAGTGTGATTTGGTTACCTAAATAAACTATATGGGTGATATACATTCAGGGCTAATAAGTATTGATAACTTTATCAGACATCTAATCCATTAATAAAGTTATTTGCCGATTATGAAGGATACGAGGGAGCTATGTGTTTTGGTGGTTTGACAACTCTTCAATGACAATAAATTTTTTATATTTTCGGCTAATAAGTTATTTATTGATAGCTTATTCAAGTATATCCTGACAGAGTACCAAAGAAGGTAATAACTATCAACCTAAGAAACAAAAGGAAACCTGGATTTTTTGGTTTGAGACTATCTTTTAGAAACTATCATAATCCCTTATCAAAGAGTATAATTGTGTGAAAAAAACCTCTATCTCTATCAAAAGAGAATATTCAAGTTTACTCATAATCATTCTCTCTCATAAGGAAGATTTGTCAGATAGAAAAATGTGATGGTTAAAAGAAATTAAAGATACAAATTTACATATATTATATAAATATTATTAAGATTTTCCACAAAATTGTTATCAGAATGAAAAATATAAAGTTACCATTAACGCATTTAAAGGTTTTGTATCATTAGGAATGCAAATCACAAATCACTCCTTACAAAATATGATAAATATTGTAAATTGAATAATATTTGTTATCCGTATTAAGTAGATAAAAATGCTAATTTGTCACCCACTCCTTCCTCTCTATTAAACTATTAGATTAGGGATTAAGAGGGCAATAAATGATACTACTAATTTCTCTTGTTTAGATATCTCTTTTCCGAGCTCATGATAACAAATTACTGAATTGGTCACCAATGTCCACACGGCACTAGAGTATACCCATGTAAAAGAGGTTGAAAAATAAACTTAAAATTTTTATTAAAGAACTAGGAATAAATTGGCCTGCTCACCATAAAATTTAAAAATCCACACTTCGAGCCTTGATGGGGCCAAATAGCCATCCATGTTTCGTGAAATCAAAACTTACATGAACTCTGAATTAACACTCACCGTATATTTATTTATATGAAATTATTGTTACCTCCGGGATTTTTATGGGGTGACTATTCGATGCGACTTCAAAGGGTGGAAATAAGATCCGCCCTTTAGACTAAAAAGTGACATTATCGAGTTAGCTAAACCACTTCAAAGACAAAGTTGGTCGGGAAAATTAATCAATTCCATCCATGTAAATTTTCCGGATCGAATTGGGTCCGGGAAGTCCGAATACTCGATCCGGGGGCCACACACATGGCACGCCACCCTCCCCCGTCTCACCGGCTCACGGGGAGGACGCGGAGCCGGAGAAGAGCACGATGTGTAATGTTCTCGCGCAAACTTTTTCGCCAGTACGGCGCATCGGTGACGCCGGGGGAGGCACGTCACTGCCCTCTTTGGAGGGACACACTAGACTAAAAAATTCCCAAGGGTCACCTGACGTAAGCATATATATATATATAATATATACACAAAATCAATCGCGGGCCGGATAAATCTGGTTACCGATAATCTACCCAGAACGATCCGACCCGATTTCCGCTCAAGCCAAATGGGCCTGACCTTACCTGGACGGGCGAGTGTGATTGGTTGTCGGGTCGCGGGTCGGACCAATTTTTGTTACCCTACCCATCATCCAACTGTATACATATATATATATATGTATATATTTATTTTTTATTTTAATTTATTTCCGTCTGTGTTATTTCTACTTCCCCCCTTTTGGCGTGGTCTCTCTCGCCATCTCCTCCGTCCTCCTCCCACTGGTTTCGAGTCCTTCGACTGTTTCGCTCACATCTGCAAGGGGACGATTGAAACCCTAATTAGCAAAAACCCTAGAACCGAGGGCGGTGCCAGTCGCGATTTGGGGGGGAATCCGTGGCGGAAGAGATGTGATTTCGGGCTGGATTTTCGGTGGTTGCTCTGGGTCTGTGCGGACCTTCATCCCCTCTCCGCCGTCCGGGACTGGCGGCTCCTTCGAATCTTCAACCTTTGCCGTGTTTCGTAACCGGTGATTTCACATATGAAAGATCCGTTTGAGCGGACAAAGGTGGTGCTCCGGCACTTGCCGCCGGCGATCTCGCAGTCCGTGTTGATGGAGCAGATCGACAGCAGGTTCGCCGGTCGTTACAAATGGTTTTCCTTTCGGCCCGGGAAGAACAGGTCAGGGGCGCCCGCCTTCTCCTTCTTCTCAGTTCTTCAGTTAATCCATCGTTTGCGCTTTATTTCTGTTGCCCTTTTTTTGTATATTCAGTTTGCGGGAGCAAATGTGAATGATGGTGGGATTTCAGGGGTTGTAATTTGTTACGAGTTTCGTTATGTTGGACGTCTCTCCTCCGCGACGTTGCACTTCTTTTGAGGGAATAGAATTTCCGTGTTGTTGTCACCGCTTTTGCTTTTAACCTACTATTTGTTTCTTAATTTGCGTTGCAACTATGCTAAGACCAGTTTTCTCGTTCATATTTAACCAACGAGTGGCTGTGCGGTATCGAAGTAGAAGATGGCCGCGTGGCAACCATGCCTTTGAATTGAACCTCAGGAACTTTTAGAATGCCCACAGATCAGAGATTTTATTATGACAGCGATAACCTGGAGGTTAGTTTCTTTTATGAGGTAAAGATTTTGGCTTTTAACTGTCCAGGACTGAGGTACCCGTTTTGTCTCTTCTGCATTTTTCCCGTCAGAGTTTTGTCTCAGAAAGTTGCATAGGTTCGAACTGGATGTGGTATGCTTTGAAGGATAAAGTTGCAGTTGTCCACGTATCACTTACGACATTAGGTGTCAGTTGAAACCATCCCTGATATCCCTCATACACATAATAACCCTATTTGGGAAGCTCGATATACTGAACTCTCAGAACAATTGGTTTCCACACTACTTCCTTAGCAAAAGATCAAAACAAGTTTTTTTAAACTCACTTTTGCAAATTTTATGTTGGAATCTGGTACTACAAAAATCTGTGTACTTTTTTCTTCTTATTGAGAGTGAATGAGTGAGGAAATTTTGAGCATGTGAAATGACCACCTTGCTTTGTGTCAAACACCCCGAACTTTCTTTTTGATGGAGGTTTTATGGCCTTGCCCATGATTTCTGCACCTTCTTCTCGTGTGATTTCCTGACTTGTGTCTTAGAGGCACGATAGACTCTCGTGTCGAAGAGCGAGTTATTACTTTTCTTTTTTCTCCCTAGCAGTGCATGAGAGTTTGCTACAGTAGAATGTGGTTTAATCATTCCGAAAAGTGACCACTTTATATTCCTTAAGGTGCTTTTTTCCCCTTCCAAGAAAATGTGAGAGTTTGGTTTTACTGCAGAATAAAATCTGGGGTTTGATTTTACCACAATAAAAGACGTCAAAATTCCTTTACCAATGACTTTGCAGAATCGTAGATTCCAGAGACCTAGAATAGTTTCTTAACAGAGTTTCAAGGAAAATAGTTCCTTCTTTTGTTGTCTCCTATAATGGACATTATTCAAGCAAATTGTGTGATGTCATGACTCTTGATATTTGCATAAAGTCATCGACATGTATTCATTATTCTTAAACGAGTCGTCAACTGACGGAGCATTTAATTTTCTTCATGCTAAGTTCATACATTGGATTTTTATATTCAGCCAGAAGAACCAGCGGTTTTCTCGGGCCTATGTAGACTTTGAAAAGCCTGAAGATGTTGTCGAGTTCGCTGAGTTTTTTGACGGGCATGTGTTCGTTAATGAGAAAGGTAATAATTGGTATCTTGCACGCACCTCTCCGGTGAATCATTGCCTTACCCTGCATACTTACTCCAAGAGGGAGATGATGGTCATTTGTTAGTACATTGTGATTTTAGTCCATTTTTTCTCCATTTCTTGCAGTTGTCTGTTGTTGTATTTGCTTTGGAAAAAGGGAAGCTGGTGTTTCATCTGACATGTCTAATATGTTGATCCTATAATTCCCTCTTTCAGGTACTCAGTTTAAGACTCTCGTGGAGTATGCTCCATCACAACGTCTTCCAAAGTCCTCCAAGAAGGATGGTCGTGAGGGGACCATTATCAAGGGTACTATTGCTTTTGTCAAATTTACACCGAATCTTTTGACTGTTTTTTGTTCGTGTACCTTCTCTGCTGTGACTCATAGTTTAGCATTTTCCTGGTTTAATGACAAGCAGTTATTTGTTGAATAACTAGATCCTGAGTATTTGGAGTTTCTTGAGCTTGTTGCAAAGCCTGCTGAGAATCTTCCCAGTGCAGAGATACAGCTGGAAAGAAGAGAAGCTGAACGAGCTGGTTAGTATTAATACCAGCCTTAATAAAGATAACAAATACAGGGTGACAGGGTCAAACTTACCTATTAAAATTGTATGTGCAAGGGCAGCAAATTGTGACAGCTCTCTGGGAGCTGTGATTCATCAACTCTTACAAATCCCCTGTTTCCAATTTTCCTTTATTTTAATGCTGGATATTGAGTGGTATGAGATAATCTTTCCTTTATGATATGTCTAGGTGCAGCAAAGGAGATGATCATAGTGACACCACTGATGGAATTTGTGCGACAGAAAAGAGCTGCTAAGAGTGGCTCTCAGGTATATCTGACTAGATATTCTGGTTTCTCAATGTTTCTCTGCGTAAATGAAGGCAGTTGCCGAATGATAAAACTTTGGTTTACAACATTTCTAAATGACTGCTAGTCTTAAGTTCATATGTTTTCACATCATCTGTTGCTTCTCATTTTGTTTATTTGGCTCCCTTTTCTCATGACTGAAATTTCTATGAAGGAAGCATTCAAATTTAGACATATGCTGATGTTTTTATGTGCTATCGAAGAAATTTGTTGGAAAATCTTCTTTTTTCCATGGCTCTCTATTCTCAAATTAAGTTTTCCTTGTGATTGGTTCTAATGTGTGTCATATTTTACCAAATTGCTTTTAGTTTACCAATATCATGCATTAAAGTCACTTGGGAGTATATGCAATGCGAATTTGCATAATTTCAACCTGTTACATCAATGATGAAATGGCTCCTTCAGGAAGAATTGTGGGCATTTTTTATGAAGATATGTTTCCTTCTGGGATGCTCTTCTGCTTGTTGACATATTGTAAATTGTTTTACTGTTCTCGTTTAAGAATGTCTTTCTGTATGCTTCTCTTTTCTGCTGTTCTCTTATTTGTGTTTGGTATGATCATTTACACTTGTTCCATCTCCATCTTGTATCCATCATGTAAAAAAGTCCACTTGAACTTCAAGTAGCTTAGTATATCTGAACTTCCTTTTCTTTGTACTTGAAACTCTATAAATCCATGTCTGAACTTTGTCCTCTTCACAAAAGAGGAATGAAAAAGGTGTTTATAGGTTCTCGGATTTGGTTAGGAATTTTTTTTCCAAACTATTCAGTTGGTTTTCTAATAGATCGAGGGTTGGCAGGATTAGAATCGGGGGGCGAATCAGGAAATTCCTGATTCACCCTGATTCGCCCGAATCGGTCCGATTCGCCCGGATCCTGCAGAAACTATGATCCATATCAGCGGGATATTGGGGATATTAGAGTATTTAATCATTGCATTGTGTAGGGAGTTTGGTGTTTGTGTTGCATATGTAAATTGTAAACATCATCAATTTCATTTTATTAATGAGATTCATTTGTTTCGACTCTTCCAATGATATTTGTGATTCAAAATGGATGTTTTTGTTCAAATCATATTCATGGTTCAAAGTAGCACTACATGGCATAAATATTGTCCATTATGCATGAAACATATTCACATGAAGCCTAAGCCAAATAATCGGCCAAAAAAATGCCCAAATCACTTGATTCGGCTGGTTCTCAAATGAACCGTCCAAATCAGGTGTATCAGGGATCTACTCTTTCCTGATACGCTCCGATTCGGCTGAATTGAGCCGATTCGCCCCGATTCGGCAAACCCTGAATAGATCCAAATTGGAGACACGCAACTTCTTTTGTTCATTGTAGATATCTTCTTTGAAATTTAGATTTGCATGCAATCACTGTATGAATTGTGTCAATCTGTGTGGGTGCAAGAAAACTAAATTATAACACGGTTTGTGGGTGGTCTCGGGTTCAGGAATGTGGTTTTTTCAGATTAATACACCGTACACAATGTGTACTTTCCGCAAATTTTTCTTTGAATCACATGGAGATGTAGAAAACCATCATCTAGGAAACTGGTTGCGTACAGCAAGAGCATGGAGGACAAATGAGTATGCCAACAAATAAAATCATTTGGATAATGTCCAAGATGCCGACAATTGTTCATAACAGTATTGCCTAATTGGGTTGTGAAAAAAAAGTTGGTCCAAGGTATCATACTTTGAATTTGAGGAAACAGAGAAATTATGAGATTTTGTAAAAACACATATGTAGGATGCATAATATAAATCAAATTATAAATTATAATTCTTCTTTTTCTTTGGAATGTCCCTGACTTAATCATGAATCAATCATGACCTTGTGATATATTGTGGTTTTAACCTATTTTCGAATAGTCACAAGTTATTCATAATCTGTGACAAAATGAAAAGTTGTCATTTTCCTCGAGATCTTCTGGAAACGGAAACAACTATTTTGATGTTGGACCAATTACCCTCTTACAATGAAAGGGAGGTCTTACATCATGAACCAAACATCAGAGTGTCAAAGGTCACTACTTTGGGGATGTCTGATGTCCAAGTTAGGAAAAGAGTAAGTGCAGAAGTATATGGGAAGGTTGAACATCATTTATAATGTTGTATAGGATGGTCTGTATTTCTGTAAATGGATCACTGGGGGATCAACCGTTGGCATATGTGACTCTAGTTCCTAACTTATTTTTCTAGAACTCCAGACAGTAAGGACCATATATGCAGGGTCTGAACCTGGCAATGCACTTTATATGACATGATCTTGTACTCTTCTTCAGTTTCTTTAAAAACATGAAGGTTCTGTTGGCTGCAATCAATAAATCTCTTTGCAGTTATAATAAACACATTTTGAATCATAACCCTAGTTTGGTTAGTGAAAATTTTTGTTGTTGCAATACAAACATTACATAAAACCTTTTCTAATGATGGCAAGTTGGTTCCTATTTTACTAGAAGTCATATTATATGTCATAATATTAGGTTTCTAGCTTCTAGTTCGCATGGTCTAATTGCAATTAGTTTACATGTCTCAGAAGCCGTCAGCTAATGGAAAGCATAGTAGAAGATCTGGGGGAGTCTCATCAAGCTCATTATCCTCCAAGCGGGGATCTGAAAAGAGGAGAGTTTCTACTCCTATTGTAAGTAGCATTTTCAGTTATTTGATTAGTAACCGGGATTGTTTTTATCGTAGACCACCTCTAGTCAAAAGACTTTGCAGGGTTTGCTGAAAACCTTGAAATGATGAATCGAATCAATTGATACCAGTTTCACTGTTGTTCGATTTCTTGATATCACTAATATGCAGTTCTTGTTTCTACTGATTCATAATCTCTTGCAAATCTATAAATGCCTGCATAGCTTAGTATGAGTCTTCATGTTTAATCAGGTTAATTACATGTATACCCCTAAAATCTTATGCATTCTCATGTATACCCTTCAAATCTTAGCCTCATCATGTATACCCAATATCAGGAAATTGATTGGTTATACCCTGGGGTTAACTGGCCCTCAAAACTTAAATTAGGAATAAAAAGACAACAATATCCTCATACTCTTTCCTCCTGATTCTCTCTCTCCCTCTCCCCCCTCTTTCTCATTATTGTTTGCCAGAGGGGAAACCCCTGTGAACCCAACAATCCCCCCTCTCTCTCTCTCCACGAACTACCAACACTGCGCCCCTCAGCCTTCTCTTTCTCTCAGCTTTGCTCTGCTCTCTTTTCTCACTGTCAGGGCCGGATCCCGAAATGGGAACCCCAGCCCCATTGGGGCCCCTGCCCCCCTCTCTCTCTACACCTGCCCCACCAGCCCCCCTCTCCCTCCCTCTCTCTCTCTCTCTCTCTCTCTCCCCCCACCCCCACTATGGGAGCGGGAAGGGGAACTCCCTTCCCCACCGGCACCTCACCCTCTCCTCTCACTGCCCTCCAGCTCCGATGCCTCTCTCTGTCTGTGTGGATGAAGCCCACCAGCACGTCCCCCCTGGAGCACTATCATTGCCTCTGTTGACTTTGAGTGGGTGTGCAGCAGTAAGGGGGCGAAGTCCTCCCGCAGCATGGTGAGTCCTTGCCCATTCCCCTCTGGGTCTGCTGTGGCTGCTCCCAACAGCACAAGCAGGGGGAATAGAAGGGTGGGTATAGTCTTCTCCGTTGCGCTCTCTCCGGCATGGAAGGCAGGATCGGAATCGGGATCGGGATCGACCAGGCTCGATCCGATCCTGGATCGGATCGGATCGCAAGATCCATGGATCCAAGGGAAGTCTGGCCGATCCTGGATCGGCCAGTTTTATAAAATGGTTTTTTTGGGGAAAAAATTCAGGAAAAAATTCAGGAAAAAATAGAAAAAAACAGCAAAAATGAGGAAAAATCTGATAAATTGAAAGAACTAATATTTGCATAAAAAACCAATCATACATACATTCATAATATATGAAACATAAGATTTTGTGTATTATTACTACTATAAAAATACAAGAAAAGTATAAAATATTAAAGACTTGGTGTATTATTAACCTAAATACCATTTAAGTAAATGTTAAAATTTGTAGTTTCATTTATTTAAGATATTACATGTAAATAAGGAATATCCCCCATTTGAATCCAATAAAAATATAAAAAAATCACATCTCTTACTAATAAAAAGTCAACTCTCCCATCCAAGAAGAAAATCGCAATTTTTGTGATTTTATCAAAGTAGCACTTTCTAATCTCTCATAATTTGACATATTTAAAATTTTATAATTCAAATTAGTCTAATAAAATACTAAAAATCTAAAGTCCAACAAAAAAAATCAAATGTGCATATGACTTCTCCAAGAAGCCGCTCTCTACTGACAGTACTAAGTCTACTGAGACCTCTTAGGATTTGGTCAAACTAAGCTATCATCACCCAAACTCATGAGTGTCATGAGTTGGGTGATGGTAGCTCAATTGACCAAATTCTAAGAGGTTTGGATGATGATAACTTAAGTTTGACCAAATCCTGAGAGGTCTCAAGCAGACTAAGTGCTGTCAGTAGGAGAGTGGCTCCATTGGAGAAGTCACATGCACGTTGACTTTTTTACCGGACTTTGAATTTTTAGTGTTCCATGTGGTTTATTTGAATATCAAATTTTAGATAAACTAAATTACGAGAGAGATAGAAAGTTAGCATTTCGCTAAAATCACCAAAATCGCGATTTCTTCTTCGATGGAGAGTTGACTTTTTATTGATAAGAGATATGATTTTTTTGATATTTTTATTAGATTCAAATGGGGGGTACTTCCTTATTTACATGTAATATCTTAAGTAAATGAAACTACAAATCTAACATTTACTTAAATATTCAGGTAAATAAGGAGATCCTGACAACCCTGCCTGAAGAGGATCCTGAAGGTAGCCTGAGGGAATCGACCTGGATCAGTCTGGATCGACTGAATCGAGCCGGGATCGATCGTCCCGGTCGACTCGAGCGATCCAACTCAGATCCTACTGAGTTGGGTCGATCCAGCCGGAAATGTGGGGTTTTGGGGGCTTCAAGGGGGAATCGGTCCTTGGGGGGTCGATCCAATCCGGGATCGAGCGATTCTGGCTCGATCCCGGCGATTCTTCCTTCCATGCTCTCCGGGGAACTTTGGATCACCCACAAGTGGTGCAGGTATAGCAGTGACAGAAGAGATAACCAGAGGATGCATCTCTCTGGAGAATTTTGCTGACAAGGAATGCACTTTGACTGGAATCCATGGCCATGTGATGCTATTATAGGTACATGGTTCACGTGTCAATGTTTATGGGAGCTTGAAAGAGGAGGAACTAGTTTGTTCTTCTCAGAGGTGATGATAGCATGGGCTCTTGTTGTTAAAGCCAAGGTTGCTATATCGGATCTCGGCTTCATCTTGGGAGGGTAAAAAGAAAAGAGATCTCGGTAAAATCTCGAGAGATTAGGATAACATAAAAGTGTGGATCACATAAGTTCACATAGATAATTCCTTAAGGAACATAGATAATTGCATACATCTCAAGTCTCGTCCATGGATGACATATGCTCACATATATCATATAATAAGAGTGTGGGAATTGAGATTTGAGATGTGCATTTTCACTTTTCAATCCGTAGGATTTTACTTTAAGCATAAAAAAATTAATTCATGACATGCGAACACATGTAAAATATCTTATTTATCTGAATATCACAGTGGACCATGACTAGGACTTAGTTGTTGGAGAATGGATTTTTTGGAGAAGTCATATGCACATTTGACTTTTTTCACTGGACTTTTGATTTTTAGTATTTTATTGAGTTTATTTGAATTATGAAATTTTAGATAGACCAAATTATGAGGGATTAGGAAGACACTATTTTGATAGAATCGTCAAAATTGCGATTTTCTTTTTGACTTTTTATTGATAGATATATGATTTTTTTGATATTTTTAGTAGATTCAAATGGGGGGGGGGGGTATTTCCTTATTTAGGTGTAATATCTTAAATAAATAAAATAAAAAATATTAACATTTACTTAAATAATATTCAGGTGAATAAGGGGATCCTGACACCCTGGTGTCAGAGGATTCTAACCCTGAGTCCCTGACTACTCATCTCGGCCTTCTTGTTCTCGTGAAGGCGCCGAGACCGAGATTCTCACGAGAATTTCACAAGATTGCTTTCCGTAATGGGAAAGGGGATGAGAGTTTGGGTGGTGAAGGATCAATTTCCCCCCGCTAGAGGGGTTTCCCCCTCCCATGCCCCCAGCTGCCCCAGCCGGTCTCTCTCTCTCTTTCTCTCTCTCTCTCTCTCGGATTTGTCAACGCTCCACCTCCAGATCTCTGTGTCTGTGTACCGGGAGTTGTTGATGAGTGTGCATGAGGGAGAGAGGGACCTTTCTCTGACGCTAGTGTGCGTGAGAAAGATGGAGAGAGAGAGAGAGAAATTATGTAGTCAGAGATGTGACATGATCTTAAAGGCCAAGGCGATGGCCTAGGTGTTTGAGGCGATTTATTATTATAATAATTTTTTTCAAAAAACATGAAATATATTTAAATATCAAATGTTTGAGGCAAGCCCCCTAGTATGAGTGAGGGAGAGAGAGAAAGAGAGTGAGAGGGAGGGGGAGGTCTGTGCCCTCCTGTGTGTGTGGGAGTGACAGAGAGGAGAGAAGAAAGGGGGGGGGGGGCTGGGGTGTGTATGTGTGAGCGACTGAGAGGGAGAGGGGGGACCAAGCTCCTTGTGTGGACTGGAGTGAGAGAGAGAACAGATGGAGAGGGGGACTGGAGGGAGAGAAGAGAGAGAGAGAGAGAGGCAAGATGGAAAGAAGGGGGGGGGGAGAGAGAGAGCTTTTTGCTCGTGGAGGTCCGCTGTTTGCTGGAGCTCGCTGTTGCCACCACTGCCTTCCCCGGTTTGTAGGAGATGAGAGGGGGAGAGGGCTCAGGGCTTTTAAGGGGAACGGACTGGCTGACCAAGCAGAGGCACCCAAAGGTGCCCAAATTGTGCCGAGTCATGTGAAGTGATTCTGAAGGCGACCAAGTTGTCGGAACAGGTTATCACCTTGTCTCGTCATCGAGGCAATAACCTCAAGTGATTTTTATGACACAGGAGACGAGGAGTTGTTAGAGGGATAATAAGTTAGGGGTAGGTTAGTTAGCATAAACCATCACTACCTAACAGCAAGGGCATTTGTGATGAAATACATGCAAATTCAAGGTATACATGATGAGTGAGATTGAGGGGTATGCATGTTAGTTCCACATATTTCAGGAGTATATATGTAATTAACCCTTTTAATCTCAGTATGATGTCTGTGGATTTTCTTCACCCATAAAATTGGAAGTATATGATAATTAACTTTTGGCTCTCCCTATTTGTGACAAAGCTCTGTTGTTATAAGAGCATGGTCTTAGGGTGTTTTTTATTATATGATAATGTCCTAGTCATGACTTATGTTTCCCTGTGTGGTCCTCACTGTCATGTTTCCTTCATAAATAGATTGCTTACCCCTAATACATTTAAATTCATGTTTTTTTGAAGGATATGCAATATTATAAGGTTAGAATGGCAATATCTAACGTGTGGAATCATTCTGCCAGAAACATGATAAAAGATTGTTCTTAATCTTCTAAGTTGTGTCTGAATCATGGAAGGTGGCTTGTCTAACTATTAGTAAGGGGAGGGGGCAGGGGTGCTTTCGGCATTACAGATGCAACTTGCAAACCATTTCACTTCCATAGTTTACCCTAAAAATAGTTGGAATAAGTTAGCTTGATCCAGATTGTGAAATGTGCCAAAAAGTTAAACTTTCATTAGTTACCCCACATGCTATATATTGTTCTTGGGAAGTAGATATTACGTTGAAAGCATCTCTCAATCATAGTTGTCAAGGCGTCGATCAAGGCGTGCTTGGGCTCCTAAGCGCTTAGGTGTCCGCCTAAACAGTGCTTAGGCACCCAGGTGACGCCCAATATGGGCTATGTCAAGATCATAATGTGACAAACGTTGTTGCATCAACATATCACAAAAATTGTAGAGGGAAACATGGAAATAATTATATATAAATGAAATATCAAATGTAAAGTTACGTACCTCTGCCTCATAATTTACAAAGTAGTTCTTCTAAAATCTGCAAATACTAATAGTACTAACTACTATGGGGCAATGTGAAATGACAAATATTAAACTCTAGAACAACAAATCAATGCATCAACCCATCAAGTGACAAATACACGTTATCAAAGAGAGTATGCCCACGAGAATAAATAAGAGTACTAAATGCTCATAAAGAAAAGTTCATACAAATTACAAAGTAACTAGGAACATGACACCTAAATTCTAAAACCAAATGGAGCATGGCCACTAGCCATGTCATGTTGCTTCTCTCCACTACTGTCATCATGATCTTCTTCTTCATTTGACTCCTCCCAGTTGCCGCCATCATCATCATCATCATCCATTTCTTCTTCCTCATGGAGCCATGTTTCATCATCATCGCCGTCTCCCTAGATTGTGAAAATGAAGCTATTGCTGGCATTTTCCCTCCCTTAGTCCTCTCAAATGATGCCCCATAGCTTGATCTACAGCTTCCCAAGTGAGGTCATCTCCACCTTGAACCAAGTCTTGACCATCTTTTGTCATCCAATCACTAAATCTTACAAACAAACGGTTTCATACTTTTCTGGATGGTTTTTCCTATCAATGAACCTCTTATGAAGGCAGCGATTGTATTGCACATACACTGAGTCCTTAAGTCTCTTATGCTCCAATCTATTTCTTTTTTTTATATGAATCTAAATAAAAATAACACACTCAAGTATAGCTCTATAAAAGTGCTAAGGTGGTATAAATGCTCACAAACTCAAACATGTTCCAGTTATGTTTACATCCAGTGGAACTAGAACAAAGTCCTAGAATTCTCAAAGCAAAGGCCTTCAATTCTGGTGTCTCCACAGTCCACACCGTATTGCATCCACCAATTAGTTGTGCATGAATGTAAAGAAAAATTGAATCAACTAAAATGTGAAATATTCAAAAGAAAATAAAATCATTTGGTAATTTACTCACTTGGTAGCCACTTATCATGAGCTATAATTGTCATTTCCTTCCTAAATATGCCTCTTTCAGTCATGTACATCATGTTTTATTCATAATCTTGTCTTGAAGGACTCTATCTGGCACCATTTTCTCAAGACAAAGTAGAAATTAACTCTCAACTTTTGCAACTGAACTTGAATCCTTATTCTTTGCCTCAAAGTATAACTTGAAGAAAGAAAAATCCAGCTTCATGGAGAGGTCGATTCATTTGATCCTTCCAACACTTTTCCACAAGAGAGGTTGGTATTTTGCTTCTTTACCACCAAAGTTCTCAATGATCTTCTGCTTTGCATGTATCATTGCAGCATAAATTGTCCCATGGCTGACTTTTCATCTCCATAAACTATTCTTAACACTTGTAGGATTGTCTGGGAAGCTCTCAAAATCTCGTTAATTGCATGCCAAAATTTCACTTAAAAAATAATAGAAGAGACATTTACCCCCATGTTTGTACTGGCCCATGACTGCTATACCAAGATGTTGAATTGAACAACCTGCGCAAACCTTTGTTTACGTTCTCATCATTCGACCTTTCTAATGTAAGAAAGGCTGCGGGCCACTCCGAACCTTACAAGTTCCTTTCGCTTTGTCTCCTCTCTCATGTAGTCAAGCAAAAGGGTATGAGTGTATACGATAGATGTCAATTTCTTTGCCTTTGGAATATGGCAGCAAATTATTCAATTTCCGGATGTCCTCTAACATCAGATCAAGTCAATGAGCAGCACAAGGTGTCCAAAATAATTTCTTCCTCCTCCATCAACAACCTTCCAATTGCAATATTGTAGGATGCATTGTCTGTAACAACTTGCGCAATATATTCCTCCCTAATTTTTTCAACCATTTTATCTAACAATTCATATAATAGCCTTGCATTCCTCTCTTTGGTGTGAGACATCTATTTGCTCTACAAAATAAGTTCCTTCTTGACAATTCACTAAGAAATTGATCAAATTTCTTTGTCTTTTGTCAGTCCATCCATCACACATGATACTAATAGTACATCCATATACCTTCCAATGTTGCAAATATTCAGTATGCAATGCTTCTGTATTTTCCACCATTTTTTTGAGTGGCATTCTTAACATATGATAAGATGATGGTTCATGTTATGGACCAAACGACCTGACAATTCAAGTATTAGCTCAAAACTCCTTGATTTCGCAGCATTAAATGGTATTCCATATTCATAAAACCATGTTGCTATAGCCTCATCAAGAATCATCCTTTCCTTCTTTTTGAATTTTGATCTATGTAGTCAGAGGCGTGAGGCGACCGCGGAGGACCACGAAACCACCCGCCCTCGTACATCTGTAACAGTTACAATGGTATTGTTGAAACTCACTTGGCGATGGCCTAGGTGCTTGATGCGATTTATTATTAAAATAATTTATATTTAAAAATATGAACTATATATTTAAATGTCACATAAATACAAGTTGAAAACAAATATACTTCACAAATTTGAGTTTCTATGGACCAAATTATGTATAATCAATTCAATCCATTCATTTACAAATTAAATTGTTAGTAAACAATTAAAAAATGAGAACAATGTCATTTATATGTGAGGGGGGGGGTGTTTGGCCCCCCTTCACTGTGTTACACAGTGACGCTACACAGGAGAGAGAGAGAGAGAGAGAGAGAGAGAGAGAGAGAGAGAGAGAGAGAGAGAGAGATGTAACCTTGGCTCGCCGGAGAGAGCAAATTGAAGCGGGGGAGAGACCTCGCCGGAACACGTCCGCCGTTCTTCCTAGTCAGAGATGTCCGCTGCACCACTCGCCCTTGCCCTCGCCCGGAGAGGTTCGCCATGCCGCTCGCCCTCGCCGGAGCACGTCCGCTGTTCTCTGGGGGTCAGCCGATGGCACTTTGAGGAGAGGAGGGGGAGAGCTCAGAGTTGACTCCCCAATTGCTTTGGTTTATGGCCTTTTAGGGTTGGGGGAGGGGGTTATGGGTGGGAGCAAACCAGATCGGATCCGGTCCGGTCCTGCTGGTCCAGGCGCTTGAAGCGGCCGAAGCACCCAGAGCGGCCGATGCGACCGTGAAAGCGATCGCCTTGGCGCTCCTGACAGACTCGAGGCATCGGACTGGCGCCTCGCCTTGCCTCATCGCTGAGGCAATTGCTTCCGTCGCTTTCGATAACATAGATTTTGATTGCATTGAACTTTACACTTTTTTTTTTCCACTTTTTTCATCAACAAAATCTTCTGCACTCATCCTTGCAAAAACATCCATTGGCCTTTTAGCATGCTTCTTTTGTGACTGTGATTTAGTAATGACACCTTTGTTTTTCACTGGAGTTGGCTCCTCTTCATCAGATGATGGGACAAAATTATCAGAAGCAGATGTAATTCTAGAAGATGACATCTTCCTCTTTTTATTTTTGTTCAACCAATGCAACATCTCCCCAGCAATATCCTTTAAGCTTTTAGGGCATTTCTTTACATCGTTAAATCCTCCAATCAAATGTTATTTTTGTCTTTTGACCCCTCTATTTATCACTATGCCGCACAATTCACATTTCACCTTATTCTTATCATGCTCATCGGGCCAATATGCATACTTCCAACCCAGATCATTAGTCTCAGGTGTGAAGGAGAATCCATTCTAACAAATCTAGAATAACTAATAATTATTTGACTATGGGTAGTCAACAAGTCTAATGTCTGTATTCAGAGTCTAATAACTGGGTGGACACTGAACACAGTCTAATGACTGTGTGCCGTATAGGTTGGGGGGGATTGGGGGTAGGAGGAGGCCGGGAGGTTTTAATGACTGTGCTCAGTCTAGTGACTGTGTGCTGCACAGTTTGGGGGGGGGGAGGCTGGGAGGGTTTTAATGACTCTGTTCACACAGTTGCTGTGGTGCTGTGCAAAATGCACAGTGCCAGAGGCACACAGGTTAGGGGGGGGGTGGTGGGAGAAGGGGGCATGGCCCAGCTTGGGGGGGGGAGTGGGAAGTGGACCTCACCGTGGGCTGGCCAGGGTTTTGGGGGGGGGGGTGAGGGGTGGGGTGGGGAAGTCTGAGAGGGGGGAGGAGGATTCTGGACTGAGAAAGAGGGAGAGACTTATATATATATATATATATATATATGAGAGAGAGAGAGAGAGAGAGAGTTGAAGTACCTCGAAGAAGAAGTTTTGTGGTGGTCGGCAGGAACACGTGAACCCTAGATGGAGGCTTTGAAGAAGTTGGAATTGTGAATGGGGGCCAACTGGGGTGAAGGGGCAGGTGTTTTTAAAAAGGATCAGAGTTTGAATCGGGTAGGTCTTGGACCCTTAACAGATCTAGTGCTCCAAGGCGCCCGAGCGGCCTAGGCATGCGCCTTGGCAACGCCTTGAAGCGCTTTTTTGTCTTAACAGGTGGCCTGTTTCTAAGTGAGAGTGAAAGCGCTTTGGCGCTTTGGCGACTGCCTTGACAACTATGCTCAGTGCTCTGTCTTGAGTAATTAACCCGGTATGTACTCATTATTGCCCTTTAGGTAATTGGAAGATGATGCCGTCTATTAGTACTCATTGTTCAGTGGAGTGGAACTGTGGAACCTCTCATCTTCTGACTTGGTTGTACCCATCTTTTTATTAATAATTAGGTTAATCATTGATGGTTAGATCAACATTTTCCTTTGAAAAATCATAAGCAATAGGTTTGTATTTTGTGTTGAGTTAAATACACATACACCCTTAAAAGCTACCATATTCTTGCGTATATCCCTAAAATGTTGACATATTTGATAAAAAAATGCATCAGTTATATCCCTTTAGTTAATTATCCATCACGAACGAAGGACTATTCTGTTAAAACATGGGTGGAACTATGTTTTTGGTGATTTTTGTTTTGTTTTGTTTTCTTCTTCTTCTATATCATTTCAATTTTATTCATTTACTTTGGTGTGTGCATTTTCCCCCCTACTACTATAGTTGTCAAGACACTCACAGTTCCTGTCTAGGCGGTAAGGTGCCCAAACATGGGCCAGGCACAGTCCCGCCTTATTGGGACCCAAAAAGTTGCCCCAAAATGGTGCCTAGGTTGGCTAGGTGCGCAACTTAGCCTACCTGGGTGCCTTAGGGCGCAAGGATGGGGAAACCAGCCGAAACATGCAAAACCCCATTAAAAATATGAAAAAATCAGGAAAAAATATAAAAAATACCAATGCATCATCAAAATCAGTAGACATGCATTTGAATGTAAATAAGTTACATTAATGAGAAATTGCAGTTTACCTGAACGTCATCTCAAGGCATGGTTATTTACCTAAACATCATTTAAGTAAATGTTAGTATTTGTAATTTTATTTGCTTAAGATATTACATGTAAATAAGAAAGTATCTTCTATTTGAATCCAATACAAATATAAAAAAAATCACATCTCTTACTAATAAAAAGTTAACTCTCCCATCCAAGAAGAAAATCACGACTTTAGTGATTCCATCAAAATAACGTCTTTCTAATCCCTCATAATTTGACTTATCTAAAAATTTTATAAATCAAATAACCAATAAAATATTAAAAATCAGAAGTCTAGTGAAAAAAGTTAACGTGCATATGACTTCCTCCAAGGAAGTCACTCTCCTACTGACACCAAAATCACGATTTTCTTCTTGGATAAGAGAGTTGACTTTTTATTGGTAAGAGATATAATTTTTTTGATATTTTTATTGAATTCAAATGGGGGGTACTTTCTTATTTACATATAATATCTTAAGCAAATGAAACTACAAATATAATATCTTAAGTAAATGATGTTTAGGTAAATAGGGCACTATGTATATATGAGGGGATTGAAGGGATTCCATGAATATTATATATATGAAGGGCATCAGAACATGAATCTGTCAGTTTCAGGTTGACACCGTGCGAAATGGTTTTCGGTGTTATCCGAAACCATTAAAAAAACTATTTTTTTAAAGTTATCGGACCGGAACAGTGTTCCAGTCTGGTTTCGGATCGGCCATGCCCGAAACCGACACATGTCGGATGACACCCACATCCATGTTGGGACGATTTGGACCCAATGAGATCTGTCCTTTTGCTTTGCAAATTAATTGTTTTTTTTTGGGGGGGGCTCCACCCCCATGAAACCTCCACAAGGAGCAGTGCCCCACCCTATGATCAGACTGCTTAGGTGGATCCGTGCAACTTGACTGTGTAAGTCGATCTGCGTGTGCATACCCATGCATTGGAGAATCAAGGTCTTAAGCTCCAAATTGTAAGATTGTTCACAATCATTAGATTGAGAACATTGTTACAGTCATTAAAATTCTAAAAAAATCTTTGATTCTAATGATTGTGAATGTTGTCACAATCATTAAAATGTTAAAAAAATCCTAAATGATCAAGAAACATATAAATTTATTATTTCTAATATTTTATATGTGAATATTATGTTCTATTTTTATTATATAACATATTAACATTTTTTGTATTTCTTGATTATTTTTATTATATACTTTTTCATACTTAAATTCCATATAGGAGGGAGATACCACATTGAACTCCACCTTGGATGCCTTAAGTGCTGCCTAGGTGGGTACCTGCCTTAAGTGCTACCTAGGTGGGAGCCTAAGCGCTCAACGACCCCAAGAACGCCTTAGGTGTTTTGGTGTCTTGACAACTTTGCTCACTACTTAATCAGTGAGAACTCCACGAGTTTAGGATGAACTCTTGGGCACGTGTTTTGGATCATGTGGAGGAATGTCTTTGGCCTCTACCTACCAACCTTGGTTGGTGTTTTATTATATATCGGTTGGATGACCGATTACCCTTATTAACTGCCACAAATCTGTCCTGAGTCATGATAACTTCAGCATAATGAAATTTGAATAAAGGAGGCCAGCTTGTATTTAGTTTTTTGGCTTATCATCGCTATTTGTGCCATTTAGATTTATTGGTTAGGTTAGGTTTTTTTTTTTTTTTTTGTGATTCATACGAATTTATTGCTTCATTTCTGATTTTAGGTGAGAAGTCCCTTTTGCCAAATATTATTGTTTATTTTAAGGCTTTAGGTCATGCTGATAACTTGTGGAAATCCAGGGTACACACAACATAGACCCATATTTTAGTTGCATTTCAAAATATGAACTTTTAGATCAGAATTCATGTAAGGATTTGACATTATTTTACTGCAGGCTGTCAACCTAACAAACCCTCCTCCTTTCTCACCCGGGTTTGGGACCGACTATGTTAGAAGTGGGTGATGCTTTAAGAAAAATGAAATTGGGCAAGGCCTTAGGACTGCATGGCATAGCTATTGAAGTGTGGAAAGGCTTAGGAGACATTGATATTAAATGGTTAACTAAACTTTTCAATAAAACTTTGAAAGAACAAAGAATGCCAGAAGAATGAGAAAAAGTGTTGTAGTTCCTTTCTATAAAAACAAAGGGGATATTCAATGCTGTAATAATTATCGCGGAATTAAGCTTATGAGTCACACTATGAAACTTTGGGAAAGAGTAATCGAGAATCGAATGCGATGTATGACTATTATCGAAAATCATTTGGTTTTATGCCTAGTAGATCTACTACAGAAGCTATTTTTCTTATTGCGACTATTAATGGAGAAGTATAGGAGAGATGAGAAGAGATTTATATAGTTTTTCTTGATTTGAAGAGGCGTATGATCAAGTACCGAGAGACTGATTTGGTGGGTATTAACAAAGAAGGGTCTCTCAAGGATCTGTTGACTTTTCAGGATATGTACGAGGGTGCTACTATTAGTGTGAGAACTATTGCTGGAGAGACTCATGAATTTTCAGTCACTATAGGTTTGCTCAAGGTTCTGCCCTAAGTCTGTATCTCTTTGCTCTGGTTATAGATGAGGTAACAAAACATTTGCATGATGATATCCCTTGGTGTATGCTATTTGCGGATGATATTGTCTAATTGATGAGAGTATTGATGGTTTAAATGTTAAGCTAGAAAGTTGGAGGCATGCTTTGGAGTAAGGTTTTAAAATTAGTAGGAGTAAGTCTGAGTTTATGCATTGTAATTATAATAATCAAAGGGTGCTTCAAGGAGATATGGTTCAAATTGATGGTCAAGATATTTCTAAGAGTCGTAGCTTTCGATACTTGGAATCTATCATCTAAAAGAATGGGGAGATTTATGACGATGTGGCACACATGACTAAGGCAGGCTGGCTAAAATGGAGAAGTGCGTTAGGAGTCCTCTGCGATCGTCGTATACCAGGAAACTTAAAGGAAGTTTTATAGAACGACAGTGAGGCCTACTTTATTATATGGCACCGAGTTTGGGCAGTGCGAAAGGAACACGTTAACAAATATTTGTAGCAGAGATGAGGATGCTGAGATGGATGTGTGGTAAGACTAAGAAAAATAAGATTATGAATGAGCACTTCCGTGAGGATTTGGGATAGCTCTATTGATAGAAAAATAAGAGAAAATAGACTTAGGTGGTTTGGTCACGTGTACCGTCGTCCTAACTCGGCGTCGGTTAAAAGATGTGACCAAATTTTAGTGGATTGTAGTAAAAGAGCTAGGGGAAGGCCTAAAATGAGATGGTGCAATGTTATTAGGAAGGACTTGGACTTCTTGAGTTTAAACACGACTATAGCACTTGATAGAAATCTTTGCGGAAAAAGATTCATGTAGCCGACCCCAAATAATGGGATAAGGCTTTGATGATGATGATGATTTCAAAATATGAACTTTATCTCTACTCCAAAATTTCTGTCATGAATGTCTCTTTTGGTGATTTTAAGAGTTTTATGGGTACGATTGCAATTTGCAGAAAATAAGGGTATGATTGTAAACTGAACATGTTTAGAGGTTGGGATCTTCCACATGACTGCATTTCTTTAAAAGATCTATGTTCATGCATATGACAAATGATCGTTTTGACAATGTCATGTCGTATCATGTTATGTGTTGCATGTCTTTACATGGACAGCAACATAAACCACATAATCACATGGGTTTTTCTTTAAAAAAAGTGATTTTCAGGGCCTTGTCTTCAGGAGGACTCGAACTCCTCTAGAGCTTTCTTCCTTTCCCTTTTCTTCATAATCCTTCGAGACCTTTTGATGTTGCTCTTTTCTTCTTCCTCTTCTTCTCTGGAGCTGCTTGCAATGCTGCTTTTTGCTTCTTTTTTCCTGCCCAAATGAGGGGGAAGAGCCCATCTATTTACAGGCTCCAGCAAGAGGGAGCCAAGGGATGCTCCACCACCCCACCCTCACCGGCTCCATGGGCCGGCGGGAAGGGGTGGGGCCCACATTCCCACGCTTGCTGCCTGCATGAGTCGGTGAGGATGGAAAGGTCTACCCTTTCTTTCTCCTCGCCCATTTTTCTTTCTTTTCTTTTCTTTTTTCCTTCAGAAAATTTTTCGGGGCCCAGCAAAATGTTAAATGAGTTTCAAAAGATGAAAATACCTATAGCAAAAAAATGTGCGAAAGAGAAGGACAGGGGGGTGTGGGGGTTGGAAGGAGATTTTAGATTGAGGTTAGGCTAGTCTTTCCCACCCCTAGCAGAACCATGGTCGGTTTTGACTGACAGAATGGTATTTGTGATGTAATACATTCAAATGTGGCATAAATTTGATGAGGTGAAGATTTCAGGGGTATATGCGATATTTCCATGTATTTCAGGGGTATGTATGTATTATGTATATCTCATTAGTGTTTTATGGGTTTATATGCATAATATGTCTAGAAACTTACAAGTCAATTCTTTCCACTCAGATGTATACCAGAATCCAAGTTTCTGATCTGTTTGCCTCTTTTTGAATGAAGAGTGGATTGTACCACCAGTTTTATTACCAAGCAGAGGTGGTACAATCAAGAAAAGGAGAGAGACAACTCGTTTCTTCCAATCATTAGCAGTTAAATTACTAGGATGCCTACTCCATACAATCATAAATGGTAAAGTTCTAAAACCAATATCCTCAACATAAAGCCTATTTTTCTCAAAAAAGACACCATTCTGCTCCCTCCAAATACCCCAGCAGATTCTGGAGCAATGATAAAAATAATCTTCTTCGTTGCTTTATCCTTGTCAACATTCTCAGAGAATGAAAATATCTCCATATATCCTCCAAGGAGAAGTTAGACTGAAAATCCATCATACTGCCAAAGATCTGCCAACTTCTTTGCTGATTGCTTAGTTGATGAATTAGATGCTCCACAGATTCTTGCTGATCATACACAGAGGCCAGAGACAAGTGAAATCACAATTTTGATTTTTGGACCCCTTTAAAGGGCAGAGGACTATGTCCTACTTGCATTAGGCAATTATTTTGGATTGCAGTTATTGAACGTTGGGAATATTGGTCTCGTGTAATCAGAAGTCACTCCTCTTTTTCTTCTTTTCTTTCAAGTTCAACTGGGGATCCAACATTGAGAGTATAAGAGCCAAAACTTCTCTGGAACAATGGGTCGACGAATAGGGGTCTTATCTTGTTTGCTCGCGAAGAATGCTTTCAAGTCCAGTGAAGAAGGGGGAGTGGGTCCAGATCCTCTAGACATCTTTAACAATGCCCTCCTGACTATGTGGTTGCAGAGACTAAAAGGTGAGGATCAGACCTTGTGGGTCAGAATAATGGGACAAAAGTATCATCAAGACCAGTTCATATGGCTGCAGAATTTATGGGTTCAGTAAGTATCTTCGAAAATAATAGTGGATAATGGGCAGAAAACCCTATCCCTGGAAGATGTTTGAATGGATACTAAATCTTTCAGAAACAGATTTCCTAAGATTTATCTTATTGCTTTTGATCCAAAGCTGCAGATAAATAGCTATGGAACTCATTACTGCTAGACATTGGAAATTGAGATTGCAGAAATTTTTATGAACAAGAGGCACATGAGTTCAACCAGCTGGTAGCTGTTCTTTGCAATATGAAGAGGAAAATGATGGGAAAAGATGGGGATGGGAACTGGGAGGAAGGTTTTCAGTGAAATTAACTGTGAAAGTTCTGAATCAGGATGTTAGGAACATGAGTTGGAGCCGTTTGATGTGGAATACTAAGGTAACTATCAGGATTAAGATCTTCTTGTGGAAAATTGCTGGGGGTAAGCTTCTTACTTTAGGCAGATTATCTTTTTTATCAAAAGTTTCTTGAAGAAATGCATTTTATTTGAGGAATCCGCAAAACACATTTATGATTTATCAAATGTGGCATCATTAGGACTGTGTGGGAGCTCTTCTTCAAGCTACTCCAGGGATTATGCCCAGCTGATATGCAAAATTTAGATCTCTTCTCTCATTGGAAGCACTTCAATTAAGTTGCACAAGATAGACATATTTGGTCTATCACCTTTCCAGCGATGCTATGTGCAATTTGGAAAGAGAGGAATAGTAGAATATGTAGACAGGCATTCACACGACCGGTGCAAATCATCAAGACTTGCTGTTACTTCCTTTACGAATGTGGTATTTCTGCATTTCTGGAAGGAGGCACTTTGACTCTGTGATCATGCAGTGCTGCTAGCATGGTTTAAATATACATTGTAAACTAGGGGTTTAGGCTGTTCTGGGGCTGGGGGGGGGGGTCTGTTTCTATCATCTTTATAGATCTGGCCTCAACCCTTTGTGTTTCTTTTCTTTTAAGTTTCATCTTGTTCCGTTTGTTATACTGCTTACTAATATATTGTGGTCTTCATCACCTTCACTGTTTGTAAGTTTTTTTTTTCTTTCAAAAATTGGCTCAAGCCACAGGCAAATACCCTGCCTGGACTTGAACCCCCAACCCCTCCCTCCCCAATGTCCATCCTGCCTACAAGCAGGGGACACGTTCACTGTTTGTAAAAGTCACTATTTGCTTCTCTTCTGCAGCCTTTCCCTATTTTCCCAACTTTAATTCATTTTCTCACCATCTGTAAGTTTGTCTGAATTTCTGATGCTATTCTTTAACTCTCGATTTTTTTCCCTGGTTGATAATGAAACTAAGGACCTTGGACTTACCAGATTACTTTTGATCTACAGTATGTCTTACGAGACAGTACAAAGAGTGGAATAGGGAAGGACAAGTCAACATCTATCATATTGCCAAAGAGGGAAGATCAGCATGATAAAGCTGTTACAGTCTTAGCTCCAAGGACAGAAGCATTAGAAATGAAACTGGTAAAGTGAACTGTAATATTTTCAGTGATCATCCCACATTAATTCTATCTTTTAGATTTTACATGCCTGTTTTTGTTACACTTGGCATGTAACATAGTTTCTTTGCTTATGAGTTATTAGGAGTTATGGAATATCCTAACAGGTCTATTGTTGTTCCACTATAGATGACTCTTCTTTATGGTTTAATATTGTTGAAAGTGCTCATTGGTAAGGGGGATTAACACTTACCCCTCATGTCATTGTCTCTCCATTTCCCTTTCTCTGTGTCTTCCATCTCTTTCAGCAGATAAACTGTTGTGCAACAAGGGACCTTGGTGCCATTGGAGGGGAAGCATGCATTATGCAGCCATATTTAAAGAGAAATGTATACACATTTGGTGGGGGAGAGAGAAAAGATTTGGGTTAACCATCCTGTTGGCTTCCCTGCTCAGATGACTACTCCCTCCTTACTTCACTAGTTGTGGGGTCTCTAGTCTGGGAACCTCCTGGTCGCCCTGGTGCCAGTTTAGATTCACTAGTTGTGGGGTCTCTGGTCTGGGAACCTCCTGGTGCCTGTCTACCTTCACTTGTAACCTCGCAGTGTGGCCCCTTCCCCAACAAAAACACCCAGGGGGTGGATTGCATGTGAGCTGAGTGTTTTATTGTAGCATTGAAGTGGCATGCAGATAAGGGGGATGGATGCCACCACCTGGTTGTGGAGGGAAAAGAGAGAGGTAGTACTTTTATCTATATTTATCAATTTAGCTAGCAAAATCCATGGAGAATGCCAACAGAATGTCTATGGTAGTCTCTTACTTTCCAACAGAAGATTGTGAGCGGCCGCTGGGACTTGCAGACTTTTACCGCCAGCACCTTCTCCGCTTTGGCGTGATATTCTCCATTGTAGGGATTTTATTTCTTTAGGAGTTAGGGTATTGGTGGGGGGCGGGGTTGACACTTTTTTGGACGGGCAGATGGTGTGGGAACTTTGCACTGCAGGATCTATTCTCTTCTCTATTCCAGATCTCGGCAGACCCCTGGGGACAGTACTGCCCAGGCATTTGATCCGACCCTACCGGGTGGGGTTACTTTGGACACGGGCCTTTCGGATGGACCCAAGGCTTGATGAGATGGTGTAGTTTCAGGACCTTTTAGGCTTTATCACTCCATTTCGTCCGACCACCAGTCGCCAGAGAGGATGTGTGGAAATAGAGGTGGGAGAAGGGAGGATGCTTCACAGTCAAATCTGCCTACCAGATCATATCAGATGGTGGGGTTCGACACTTTTTACACGATCATGTTTGGCTCCCTAAGAACCCCCTTAGGGTGAGGGGTCCTTATTTGGAGAATCTTTCATGGGCACCTTCCGATGTGGGACAAACTGTTCTGCTTTATGCCAGATATTTCGTGGTCTTGTGTTTTATGTGGGGAGGAGGGCGAGTCTCTTGACCACCTCTTTGTGGGCGGCTCCTATTCTTAGGGAGTATGGAGGGAGGCGGCTCGCAGGACCCACCATACCTTCTGGCAGCACTCAGACGTCCAGCAACTTTTTAGGCGGTGGAACATGCGGCGGCCCCTCAAAGGAGATAGGATGATCTGGTGGCTAATCCTTCATGCCACCCTCTGGACACGGGGGGGAGAACGAACAGTTGGATATTTAGAAGAATTTCACGTCATGAGGAAGCTGTTTTTGATGCTGCTTGTGGTGTGCTAGAGTGAGGGAATGGGCTGTTTCTTTTTGTAATGTAGATCCAATTACTTCTACCCTTTTTGGTTTATTGGGGAGTTCTTCCGCCACATGAACTTAGTGTGGAACTCATTGTATAGATGGTGGGGTGTTGTTTTTTGGGGCGTCTCATTCCATTTACTCTTTCATTAATATATTTGTGGTACCATCCACTTTCAAAAACAAGTGTTTGGTTTTTGTGGTTGCCACTGGCAACTTGGCATGGGGCTTTCGTGTACACTACTGCATAGGGCTTTTATTTTTCAAGATCTTTGTGACGAAATGAATCTACAAATATTTGACTATATAACATCTTAGAAGTTCTGACTATCCCCAGGGCAAGCACACAAGTATGTCCTTGCATCCACCATAAAGAGACCATCCATTGCTTAAAGAAACTGTCATACAAAAGGTCTAAAGCACCAAGATGGTTCAGAGATGCTTGTGAAGCAACTAACCTGTTATTGCTGAAGATTTCTGACCATAAACACTGAATGAAAAACAGCTGACAAGACATTGATGGTGATGGAAGGTAGCTAATGAGCTGTATCCCATGCGCAATCTTGTCAGTATAATACAATGCATTGATTTTTGTCAGAAAGCCAAGGAAATCTTCATATAGGATCCCTCAAAGCGCTCTCTTGTTTATGTAGATGAGTTGTTAACTCATACATATGGATGAATGGGACGTAACACAGGGGCATAACTTAAAGAGGCGAAGTTGGCCAAATGGCTTAAAAGTGTGAGGGGTGTTGAGGAATAAATCAAAGGTGTTATGCAATGTATGAAGAAAAATTGAAATTTATAGGATGAGGATCGGTATCTCTGCATTCAATATAGGACCACCCCAAAGGTGGGTGGGGAATAAATAAAAAATGGGAATACCTGCTCCCCCCCCCCCCCCTGAAATTGTAAGATATTTCATTGTATTAAAAGGACCAATGGTATTCTTTTACCGCAAATCAGAAAAGATCTGGATATCACTGAATCTAAATATGCCACAAGGGATCAGGAAAAATACTGAATATCTACACAATCTTCTGTTATGGTTCAGTGGATTTTTAGGTGAACTTGAAATGTTACAAGGCTATCTACTTTTAAGGCCTGGGTGTATGTGCTTAGCTTGAATGACATGGTATGGAGTTTCCTTTTGTCATGGATTTTATTTATAGCATCTGATTATTTTGTTTTCAGGCGCTGGCTTATTAACTAGCTCTACTGGTACTGTTGAAACTGGAAAGAAGAAACTTGTGCTTCTAAAAGGAAAAGAGAGAGTAATAAATTTCTTGTGTTTTCTCATTTGAATATCGACTTGGAGTTGCACCCTTCTGAGAGGCACTTCTTGTATCAGGGTCCTGGTGATACATCACAGCAGCAGGCTGCAACATCTCCAGCACGGTCTTCATCGGTTTCAACTGCCTTTAAGCATAGTCACCGACATGGGGCTAGTGGAAAGCTCATCAGGAGCATACTTTCTAAGGAAGCAAGGCAAAGTCAATCACACCCGGCTACTTACCACTCTGAGCAACAAACACAAATATCAAATCTGGAGAAAGACAAACGCCCACCTAGGCCTCCTAACCTGCGTATAGTTTCAAAAGATCACATTGCCAGCAACTCTTCACATGCTCCTCCCCCTGACAATGATGTCAAATTTTCGTCAGATGATAAAGTGGGCACCAATGATTTACATGGTGCTGTCCCCACTGGTGAGAGACATGATAGGCGTAGTAGAAAGAAAGAGAGATTGGACCGTGTTTGGACACCACTTCGTCGTGCTGATGGATCAAATGCCAGTGATGATTCTCTTTCTTCATCCTCTTCTCTGACTCCAAATGCCTTACCAGAGTTTGTGGAGGGCATGCCCATTTCTGCACAAGTGGTTGGGGCAAATAAATCTTATGATGATGACTCAGGCAATCAGGGTTCTCATTCAGGACTCAGCACTGGTTCCCCAGCCATCCATGATACATCATCAAGCCATATGGAGATGAAGAATGAAGTGCACAGTGCGAGCAGAAGTGGAGAAGGTAGAGGTCTTGGTAGTGGGCGTGGCAGACTCTCTGTCATGGAGAGTAGTAAGTCCTTACTGGTTTGCTGGTGCAGTACTAGTACACTATGTTTTCCTTCTTGCCATGTACATCATACTGAATGTTTCAATATGGTCAGGTTCACATAGGCATGTTGGTCGCCGTGGACCCTCACATGGATCAAGGGAAGCTGATGCTTCGTTAACTACCCTGAGGCAAAGACTTCGAAGAGAGGTCCGGCTGGCTATGGTTCCCATGAGGTGCGCCTGCATAGTCATGTTCGTGTTTCTTGAGACAATTACTACTGTTTACTTTTTGATTTGATCTTATATAGTGTGTTGTCTTTTGTTCTATACTGAACTGTCTGCAGAAGCAAATATGGGTTCAAAAGACAGGCTCTGGTTCATAATTTTTCTCAGTAAGTTCTTCAATCCCATATTGTTTCTCCATTCAAAAAATGATGCTAGTTTACTGTTGGTTACCGTATGCTTAGTTCTTACAGATATGAAGCATTCTTTGCTTTTCTACTCACTGTAGCTTAGCTTGTTACATGAATGCTATGTGACATGCTGAAATTCTATTATCACTTCTGGCAGCTGAATTTGATTGTCATCATCTCCTAAAGACTTGCACTTTGATGACAAAAACACTGTATCTAACTCCAGCTATGTAGTTAGAGGCAAGAGGCGCCTGAGGCAACCAAGGGGTCATCTCAGCCTCAAATGCCTAGGCCATCGCCTAGGTTTTGCGGCAAGAAATTATTTAAAAAATTCAAGTAATTCAGATATTTTTCAGATGCACAAATATATGCTGTTTTTCACAAAAATGATTCAAATCTATGAAGTGCCTACATTTATTCATTCAACAATTTCAAAATAACGTGGAATTGTGTGCTCCCATGAGAGAGAGAGGTGGTCAAACCCCCCTGTACCATCTGTGACACAGTCAGAGACAGATTGGGTGATCAACAGCCCCCTTCCTAAATCCCATTCCCATCTGTGACACATGACAGAGAGAGATGGGATGACCAATCATCAGAGAGAGAGAGAGAGAAGAGAGAGAGAGAGAGAGAGAGAGAGAGAGAGAGAGAGAGAGAGAGAGACGGGGATGACACACCATGTCCGTCAACCGTGCACACAGAGAGATGGGTGTTGCTGGCAGAGAAAGGGAGGGTGTTCCCTGCTGTGATGAGATGAGAGAAGAGAGAGGGATGTGCTGCCATGTGACAGAGGTAGTGCATGCCACTAGCAGGGGAGAGGGAGGGAGAGAGAGAGAGAGCAGCGTACCATTAACATCTGTCGTCAAGGCCATTGTCGTCACCATTGGTTGTCGAGGTCGCCAACGTGGCTGCCAATTGACAAGGTTGTAGCAGTGGTCATTGAGGTCCCCTCAGCCATCTAGGGTTGGAACGAAGTGGAGAAGAGGGAATGGGTGACAGGGTGAGTTTTTACGTTTATGTTGCAATTTGGGGAGGGGAGAGTGTTGAGGTGGGGACTTTAAATCTCGGTTATTGGGCCAGGTAAAAGGGCTGGACTGGGGAGGGTGCTTTGGGTTCTTGGTTTTCGCCTAGGCAGCAAAAGGCAGAGTGAGGCAACTTGTGGTCACCTCATCTCATCCTGTTGCCTAGGCGAGCACCTCAAGTGCTTTTAATAACATAAAACTCCACTTTTCCTACCAGACAATCTTTTTGTAATGTAAGAAATGTCATCTCCCATCAGGATAAAGGTTGTGTACTTTAAACAGGTTTTACACTTTAAAATGCTATTTTGTTAGCTAACAATTATTACCAAAACTATAGACAGATTGCACAAGGTAATTCTTTCCTGTCTAAAGTAATTTCCTTGGGCGGCGAGCTTCCTACCGTCTGCAGGTGGCATATTCCGTCCTGTTTGAAAGTGGTTTCTCTGGAGATGGTATGCAGCCAGTTGCAGTAATTGAAGTGAATGTTCTTTAGCCTTTTCCTTCTTTGTAACCTTTTTATTTCTTTCCTTGTTCCTGTGACCTCCTCTGCAACTTTGCTATGAAATATGGTTTACACCATGGTTTGCTGGAGCGCCGATTCGGGGCGAATCGGATTCACCCTGATTCGATCCGATTTGGCCCGAATCGGGCCGATTCGGGTGGATCCAGCCAGGAACCCATGATTCTGCCCCAGGTGTAGCCAGATTCGCATGGATTTGATATTTTTTTGGCCGATTCTCTGTTTAAAGCCTTCTGTGAAGAATTTCATGTATAATTGATGATATTTGTGCCATGTAATGCTACACAAACATCTATTTTCAATCAATTTTGTTAGAAATTGAGTACAAAGTACAAACATGAAACATGAAACTCAATTCTAAATACAAAATACAATGAGACTCGTACAAAGTACAAACATCAAACTCAAATCCAAATACAAAATACAATGAGTCTAGTACCCCCAATATCCCTGCTGATATGGATCATATGTATCCCACTGGAGCTGGATAGACTCATCTGACTCTGAGGGTAGCTCCCCAATAAACTGATAACTTTTGGTTTGAGACACAAAGGTGCGAAACTCATCCCAAGACATCATAGTGTTGTATCTGGTCTGAAACTCCCTCACATAATGGTCTCACATCTCACAACCAGGACGAACTACCCTCAGACTCGCCATTTGTACATCTTTTAAAGGAGCATAAATCTGAATAGGAACATGAACTGGAACAAATAGAGGTGGATAAAAATATGGTGTAGGGCAGCCTATGGTGGCGTGTAAGTTACATTGCTATCAAATGCTCATAGGTTGCAATTTTTATTTTTTTAAAAAGAATAATATCAGAAATTCAAAATTTGAAGAAAATGACCAAATCCATGTGAAAAAATTGTAGATTCAAGGGAGAAATGGTTGCAAGTGAACACTAATCGCTTGCAACATCATTTCCCATGAATATATATTCCTATATACAACAAAAAAAATCAAAACATGAAACATACATGGTGGGTTAACTTGAAAACAGTGAAATGAGTGAAGAGAGAGATGAAAGCAGCCCAAGAAAGCCTCCAAGCACCTTCAAATCCATGTAGGAAGCCTCTTTAGGTCTCTTGGGGTGTAGATCTGGAGTTTCCTTGAGGGAAAAAGGGGAGAAACAAGGGTTTCCGGCATGAAACCCTGCGAACCCGGATTGCACAGTCCTGATTCGCAGGGTGTCGGTCGACACTTAAGGGTGTCGGATGGTGGTGGATCCGGCGAAGCGAATCAAGTCGGATCGAATCGGACCCGATGCGCTTGATTCGGCCGGTCCGCGGCCGGCTCAGGCGAATCAAGCGAATCACGAATTGGGCTGGCCCTGATACAATCCGATTCGGCCGAATCGGGCCGATTCCATCCGCCTTGCAAAGCCCTGGTTTACACCAAGGTTCAAAAACCCGGGGATCGGGATCGGATCGGTCGGCCCAAAACCGATCCGACCCGGCGATCCCGACCCCGGCTCGGCCGAGCCGGGCCGAGCCCGGTTGAGCCAAGGGTGGGTGGATCAGCCCATTATACAGGTGTATATCTTGTACAGGCTGAGTTCAGGCCGAGTCCACTGCGATTTCAGGTCTTATTTACCTGAATATCATTTAAGTAAATGTTATTATTTGTAGTTTCATTTACTTAAGATATTACATGTAAATAAGGAAGTACCCCCCATTTGAATCCAATAAAAATATCAAAAAAATCATATCTCTTACCAATAAAAAGTCAACTCTCCCACCGAAGAAGAAAATCGTGATTTCGATGATTTTAGCGAAATGCTAACTTTCTAATCTCTCATAATTTAGCCTATCTAAAAATTTGATAATTCAAATAAACCATATAGAACACTAAAAATCTAAAGTCCGGTAAAAAAAATCAAACGTGCATATGATTTCTCCAAGGGAGCCACTCTCCTACTGACAACACAGTCTGCTTGAGACCTCTTAGGATTTGGTCAAACTTAAACTATCATCACTCAAAGTCATGAGAATTGTCACTTTCTAATTTCTTTTCAATTAAAAAGTGAAAAATCTCATGAGTTTAGATGATGATAGCTTAGGTTTGACCAAATCCTGAGAGGTCTCAAGCAGACTAAGTGTTGTCAGTAGGAGAGTGGCTCCCTTGGAGAAGTCATATGCACGTTGATTTTTTTACCGGACTTTAGATTTTTAGCGTTCCATATGGTTTATTTGAATTATCAAATTTTTAGATAGACTAAATTATGAGAGATTAGAAAGTTAACATTTCGCTAAAATCAACGAAATCACGATTTTCTTCTTCGGTGGGAGAGTTGACTTTTTATTGATAAGAGATATGATTTTTTTGATATTTTTATTGGATTCAAATGGGGGGTACTTCCTTATTTACATGTAATATCTTAAGTAAATGAAAATTTGCTTAAATAAGACCTGAAATCGCAGTGGACTCGGCTTGAACTCAGCCTGGGATTGGCCTGACTCAGTCCATGACAAGGTTGAACAGGATCGGCCTGGCTCGGGCCGATCCGAGGCGGATCGGGCCGGGCTCGGCGAGCCGGCCGAGCCCAGCCGAGCCGGTCCGATCCGTGTGCAAGGACCGGCTAGGTTACCCCGGCTCGGATCGGGAGGCCCAAAACCGAGCCGACTCGGCCGATCCGATCCCAATCCGGCCGAGTTTTTGAACCATGGTTTACACCACCTTCCCAAATAAAAAAGGTCCTAAGAACCACATTTCCTATGGAACTTTATCTGATTGAATGTGATGTTTATCTTTTTTTTTATAATCCTTGAGGTAGATTAAGATAATGTTTTAGATTCCTTACATAAGATCAAAGACAAAATTCATTTAGGACTGTTGCTAATAGTGGCTCTTTCAGCTGCACCTACCTATTGGAGTCATCCATACACGGGCATTTGTGGCATCTTTTCTTGTAACTCTCACAGATGTTGATTTGTCTATTAATTTTGCCATTGCAGTCCATTGATTGATGTAGTCCATAACACATGCTCACCCCAACGTTTGTAAATGCAAATAGCTGACATCAGCTTGGTAGAGGTGAATGTCTGTCTTGGGTTCCATTTTCTCATGCAATAAACAACATTTCTGGTTGCTTTGTTTTTGAAATTTATTCTTTGCTACTTACCTGAATGTCCTCTTTAATATATTCCGAGGATACTGAATTCTTCTTGGAATCCATGTGAAGCCTTGATAAGTGCCTTCTCTTTGGGGTGGGCTGGGGGTGCTTGTTTGTCATTATGAGCAGGGCACTTTTAAAGCACCCCCACTAGACAGCAAAAGTTGGGGGCCAGTTTTTTGATAATAGACATTTGAGAAAAGTTCACTCTTTTGCGTTTAACATGGATTGAGATGATGTTGGTGCAAATTTCTATCATTCTCAAGGTATACACTTTTATAGTTTCTTTAGATTTTTGATGATTATTTCAATTGGACATTGAGAAACATTCTGCTTGTCTCTGTCATTTTCATTGAAAAGACTCTTGATTCCTGGGGCTGTACTCTGTGTTACTCTCTACAATTGCTGTTTATTGCTGGCATTCCCGATAGAGTATTAGAGCTGTTTTGTTAATAAGCTAATCCGTGAAATATGTTTTGATTGCTACTTTAGCTGTCAATGCCATCTCGGTATCAGACTTCAAATCCTTGTCTTCGTGGGTTCCCTTTCAACAAAAGTAAGCCCTGTGCGGCTGTGCTGTTGGTATTTGTCATTCAGGAGGCCATACGTAACTCAAATGACAGACTTGGATCCATTCAGGCATTGCAGATTTCTTTTCCTGTAGCAGATTGTCAGATGTGTAATGATTCACAAGTGGAAAGGTTTTTGGAAGAAATGTTTGAATACAAGGTGGTCCAAGTCAATGTTGCATTTTTGGCTCTTCCAAAAGAGGATTTCTTTTTGTTGCTTGGCTGGTTTTACTGAATCAGGACTGGTTGACAATATACTTCGGCTTGGATCTTCTGAGGTTTCCAAAAGGACGTGCGGAAGGGATAGGATATCTTTGAATATGTAGCAAGGTGTTCTTCGAGCTTCTCTTTGGCCTGTGATGTGACTTTGGTTATGAGGCACTCTGCTTCAGGTTGTTCCATCCACAGTAAACATGTAAATATGGACGAGAAGCAGTGAGGGTGGGAGCTCTCTACCCACTGTCTATAGGTCACAGTGTTCAAGAAGCCCTGTGTGATCAGCTGAGGCACTTATCAGAAGTAAAAATAAGGCATTGTTCTGTAGTGGGTAAATGAAAGTTGGTGTACCCCTTGGCACGTCAGCTTACTAGTTGTTGGCGCCACCAAGGTGACTGGGAAAGTGAAAGATAGGTTTGTAGAAGACTGGATTTTGTTTGGGGCTGCACTGGTTTGTGGATAAGATTAATGTTTCTCTAATGAAATATATAGAAGTATGACTAATTGTGTCCCTCCACATGTCTTATGTGCTTTTGAGTTAAGCAAAATGATTTCTCTTTTTCTGCTATTGTCTTTTTTGCCCAAAGAAGTGTATGATGTTTGCTGTGCCCTTGTACATTATGGATTGTGAAACGGAGCCATGTTCCGTTTGAAGGATCACTATGGAAGTTTGATGCCAGAGCGTAAACGCTGTGAAAAATTTTGTAGCTCGGTTCTATTTTCATGAACTGTCGTCTTGGGTGGTTCCACAGTTTGATCTTTTTTTTTTTTTTTTGACAAATGGATTACTTTCATTCAACATTCGCAAGGCTACAAGGGAGCAGGTGGGAAACCCCATCCACACAAGCAAAAAGTACTGCTCGCTTACAAGAAAACACATAAGCTGAGACAATACATAATGGCAAATAAGGGACTTTTGGTCCATACATAGAAGGCGAACGCTCAAGGAATTGCCTGATAATAGGGCAGCGAGGAACCCACAACCACCATCGCACAGGAATGCCGGCCGGCAGCTGCTACGAGAGGAGTTTATCGCACCCAAGGAACAGCCGGATAATAGGGTAGAGAGGAACCCACTACCACCTTAGGAATGCCGACAGCTGCGATCGGATGTCGTCTGTGGAGACATGTCAAGATGAAATAATATCTCGGACCAACCAAATGTCAGGGGAGAGCTCGACGGGGGATGGAAGGATGATGCCGGAGATCATTAGTAGGGGTGCGCCGGAGGAGCTTATCACACATGCAACACAGAGGAGCATAGAACATGTCCTGTAGCTAAGAAAGATAAGGAGCCACTGTTGCAGAGAATCTAAATCACACACAGCAAACACACACACGAACAAGAACATAGATGCCTAAACTCCGAACAAGTCGGAGGATAAAACACCGGCAAGGCCGATGGACCGACTCCATGCAAGATGGAGAGCAAAACTCCTTACAAGAAGGAGAAAGATCATGGGGAGGATGATCCCCAGACAAAAAAAAATTACCTGAAAGGAACCAAACGTTGTCGGAGACGACACTGACTGGGGGAGGGGGCTTCTACAAAGACGCTGCTTCGGGAAGAGCAGAGCAAGGGCGAAAGGGAAAACGAGAAGGACCTCACACCATTTCGGTTCCACGGTTTAATCATCTGTTTGGTTCTAACACCTGGTTTGATGCTCGGTTCTGCAGTATGTGTTGATGGCCTACAAATTTGAAAGTTGGAATCAGTCTTTTCTGGCTGCAGGTCGAGCAGGTTTCTCATGGCCTATGACTCGCGCGGTCTTAAGTTTTTAATTCGACGCTCAGGTGGGAATCCCAGGTTCCATATGCTGGAGTAATCCATCCCTCGACTGGCTATTCTTGTTACAGTGGCATGATTGATTTGTAGAGAGTTCTTGGCGTACCGTGGCGATGTTTTTTTTTTTCTCACTGAAATGATGAACTCTCAATCTTGGCTCTTATTTTCCTCTCTCACTTCAACATAAGCTGTCATCTCGCATGCTTGTCGGCGAGTTAGTACTTGCATTCGTTCTATGTTACTCAAAACCACGAATCTGGGTTTCCAGTGAATGCAGATTAGCGTCCGAGAGTTGATGCCGGAAAACAATTTAGTTCATATCTGGTTTTGACACTAATGTAGTTGTCCGAGGGAGATTCCAGGGAATTTTGCATTGTAATGGCAGCCGAGTATTATGTGGTTCAGCACACTCTTTTGTTTTTTTTTTTTTTGAATAACAATTCTTTGTTCTTCCGACTCTTTCAACTTTGTTCTTCTTTCAGCGAATGATCATAAAACGTTGTACCGCTACTTTCCTACATCAAAGAATTTAACTTTGTTATGCTTACAATGGGGAAAAAAAAAGGGAAAGTCTCATTTTAATTTAACTAAAAAGAATAGGGAAAAAAAACAATTGACCAGATTAAGGCTGGGCCAAGGTTATGATCGTAATGTGGTTTGGACCAGATCGGACAAAAGTTTCATGATTGGGCCACCCTTTGCTCCAACCTGTTGACAAATATTTGCTGCAAGTTTGGCGTGCAACTCTGACCGATTCCATTGATCAGCATGCGAATGAACACAATGCACGGCCGTACATTGGTCGATGGGAACACCTTGGCAGGCGTGCAGTAAATATTTCTCTGAAATATAGCTAGGTTGAGCTTTCAAGCTGGATCGATTAGTTTACACAGGCAGTTTTTGAATTCCCAATTCAGATCGATATCAGAGGATTCTGTGCTTATTTCTACCCTTGTTCTTCAACTTCTTGCTGGCTGGCCATGTGAGGTTGACTTGAGATTTGATTACGTTGCTTGTTGGCTATCACATGGCCTGCTGCGCGTGGAAAAAAAGAAGAAGAAAAAAACAGATAAAGCCAATCCGCTTAACTAAATAATGGGTTGTTTTGACAAAGTTAACAGAGACATGAGCGTGTGGCTGACCTGGTTGAACATTACTTTTGACTCTCACATTTGAATACAGGAAAATGTTAGCAGAAATGATTTGTGTGGGTTTTAAATTAATAATCAATTTTACGCCATTGAAACATTAATTTCGTTGGAAGTTAAAAGTAATAAAGCATTATGTAGATGGCTTCCAGTTCCAGGAGTCATGTCCTTCCAAGACGGCTGGACCAAAGATCTAGCAAAGCATGTAAGCCGCAAAACATGTTCTAAACCTCTTTTATGCTCGATCGTCGCAAACCTACTCACAACTTGATCCAGTTTCAACTTCCGTCCTAGCTTGGTTATGGTGAGGTCTCTTGGTCTCGGGAACTTTATATCTCTTATCTCTAACAAGGGTGTACATGCAAATGCAAATCTAGGATAACTTTTCCGCAATTAACATTTAATAGAGGTACTTGTGTAAAAAAAAAAAACCATCCTCAAAAACATATTTTTCAAGAACAAATATAGAACAAACTTCGTGCAACATCTCTAACCACAAATGGCGAAACGATCCTTCTTGACGCTGTTGCAATGGACGATTGCTTCCACGAGCACGAAAATTTCAATTCATGGCAGGGGAGCTAATGGGTAGCGGTGAGAGGAGGGAAGTCCAGCATGTTTATTTCTCAGGAATAGTTTGTTTCCACTTTCAAATCTTACCAAGAATTTCCAATCCCCACTTTTAGTGAGTAGTGAAAAGAATTAAAATCCATGATTGCTGAATCCCAAACAATCTAGAAATGAGATACTGATCACCTACTAAAGGTTTAAGAAAGAGAAATATTTAAAATTTATTAAGTAAATACCCATCCAATAACTGCCCTCACATGTAGATGAGAAAGCCACTCCCGTTAGGGAAACATGAAACTGAGGATTAATACACAGTGCTGCTGCATCAGCTTCAACATCTGTAAGTTCTAAAAGAATTGAGAAATATTTAATGCATATTGAAAGGTGAGTTGGCACATTGGCTACCTCAATTTTGAGTATTTAATGTATCTTCCTCTCCCTATTTTTTTAAACCCTAAAGATGAGTTGGCACAACTCTATTGGTTGTGTCCAACCTTGGTGTGCACTAAATATTTCTCTTAAGGAATTTGAATTCCAAGAATTGTCATGTTGTCATCTCAACATTTTAGACTGCCTGAGAATTTGATGCTTTTTCTGAATCTCATCCATTTAGAAAGGGCTCCAGAAAAAGGATATCAAAAGTCTGAAATTCCCATGGCACCCTTCTTTTTGAGGTTGGCTCTCCTATAACATGAGACGAGGATCTGGGATTCTCAAATCTTCTGCAACTTTTCCATTTGAGAAAACCTTTCGCTTAAAGACAGATTCTCTCAAAATCGAAACCTCTGAATCTGAACAGAATTTTCCTTCGGACAACAGTCTGAATACTGAGCAAATCCTTTAGCATGAAACAAGTAGGAAGAATCACAGCTACAACATGAACCCAGCCATGCTCAAGGTGAGAAACCCCAAGTCAGAACCGTTCGAACAATTTATCAAGTACCAGCCTTCCGTTCATTATGTGGCACATTTCTTGTTTTCAGCTGTAATGAATCTAATGATGCCTCCTCTTGGGCGACTGTAAATGGAGTCTGGCTTCGGGCAGACCAGAAGATCTGCTGATTGATCGGTCCAGGCGCGCCAACTCCATTGGCAGCCATTTTTTGACATTGTTGACGAAGATATGCCAAGCTTCGCCCATAAGTTGATGCTTCCAATCGACTAAGCAGAAGAGATTTAACCATAGAAGCTTAGTTCCAGGAACCTGATCTAATGAGAAACATATTCTTATGGAGTAATACATGGCCAATAACATCCCATCCTGTCAATTGCATGAATGTAATAGAATAAGATAAATTCATCAACATTTTCTGATCTCAAGTGCAAGATTGACAGTATCAAAATACCTATGCATTATAAAAAAAGTACACAGCTCCAGCTTTTCTAAATCAACAAGCAGAAAATTCTCTCTATTGCCCAACATGGGGAATTTCTCCCTCATTATACCTACTTGTATCTTTCAGAAGCCATGTCCGATTCCACCTAACCACAAATTCTGTACAATTCTGGCACTCAGCACTGTATCTTTACACTATGGGATCCGGGCAATTTCGAGTAAGATCTTGTGCAGTGATTGTGGTTTCGAGAAGAACGGGCAGTGGTCGCTGCCCTTGATCTTGTATATGCCATGCGGTTGGTTTTCTCGGACCAGTTTCTCTTGGATGTCTGGTGAGAGCATGTGGTCTTCAAGCGTTTGGATGAAGTACCTTCGGACAGTCCCATATTTCTCTGGTGTAAGGGAAATCCTCTCCATGAAGGGCTTCAAGGGGATTGGTCTCATTGATACCATGGCCAGTGCAATATCCTGCATCACCATGAAGAAGAAGGCTAGTTTTAACCCTTGTGATATCTTGTCCAAAATATCCAAAGCACTATATTCCATCCTCAGAGATATAAATGATACATGATTTAAGCCCTTATCGACAATCCACATGGGGACTATCTCTGGAGTCTGAACACCGCACATGATGCCTTTCTACCAAATAATTACATGAGACCTTTGATCACCATCTTCACAAACCTAAATTTTTGAAGAGAAAGGAACAAGATCATGAAGGCATGCAACTCTAACAACCAAATTGCTATAGCTGAATGATGAGAAGTTCACTGCTTATATTACCGTTTTTGTAAAGGTTTTTTTTGCAAAAAAAAAAACATTGTCATATGAAAAATGGCAAATATGCAATCATTGCTAAAATATTGTCAAACATGCCACTCATAAATAGAAAATATTGCAGATATGCCATCGTGGTGACATGGTGTGCCTGCCCATCCATTTAACCATGGGTTTGACTAACCCATGAAAGGAAATCTCTTATTTGCCCGTGGGTTAAACCACCCTAGCACCCAAATCCTATTCTCAAAGTCTTAAAAAAGATACAATAAGGGCATTTTCATCATAAATTATTAAACTAAAGAGAATAATGAAACTTTGGAAGAATATTCACTTCCTTCAAAATTCAAATGGAACTTAACCACAATGGCATATCACAATAATTTTCATTTACAAGTAGCATATTTGATAATATTTTAGCAACGATGCCATATTTGCCATTTTTCATGTAACAATGGTTTCTGTGCAAAAAATCCTTCTGTAAAAAATAAAACTCACTGCAGGCCTGAGTACCATTGTGCTACGTTACCCTAAAAAAAATAAAAATAAAATAAAATAAAAAATGAAACTTTCGTTTTGCAACCACCCCTTCTGCGTCCATACAAACACACATAGGGTTGAAAGCAACGTGCTAATATCCAGGTATGAAGTTCTAACTGAGCTCTGGGTATAACAAGCAGTAGAAAAAGACGTTCTATGCAAGGATTCAGTTTCAATGCATCAGATTTCATTAATCCAGTGGTCTTCTAACATCCCATGTATGATAGCTACAAGTATCAGATAGGCACATTCATAAACAGGAACAAGAAAAGAAGTAAAGAAGCTGAGAATGAGTTGAACAATGTAAGAGATGGGCAGAATTTTTCAAGACCAAGAGAATCTATTTTAGCATAAAAAATAGGGAGAATTACCAATCAGTCCCTGATTTTGTGGGACTTATTTTTAGGTCCCTGAGTTACATAGTTATAGAAGAAGGGACTTACATAGTTTTAGAAGGGCTTACATAGTTAGCAGGGACCTAAAAATAAGTCCCACAAAATCAGGGACTGATTGGTAATTCTCACTAAAAAATAACCAGTGGCATGGATTAAAAAAAGAGAGAGTATATTACTTCATGAGGAGCAACCGAACGCATGAGATGCCATAAGGTTACAAGCCTCATCCTATAACATGTCATAAAAGTGTAGCATAGGAGCCTAAGTGACTTTATTGAGAATTCTGATCACAGGTATCCGGATTCTGGAGCCCATCTTCAGTCTCCTTGTCCAAAAGTATGGTTTACGTTTAGTCATATACAAGTAGCACATCTTTTAGCGAAGAGTGTTGGATAACCTTGCAAGTTATAACATTATCATGGACCATTGTTCGCGTATACATGGATGCATTCTTTTAGATATTCACATCGCTTACACTCACCTTGGGATGGGTCTGGTTGAAATAGAGACCTGTGAAGTGTTGTTTGTTGAACGTAAGTGCCGTGGGTGATCTGTCTCTTCCATTACCATAAGTGAGAAGTTGGGACTCTTGCATGAAAACTTCAGCAGATGCAAGCTGCAAAATATAGATATGTAGCATGAGAAGAATTAAACTTCCTAGGAACCAATAAATGTGAAGAATGTCTAGATTAAACAAAGGACTTTGGGTTCTTCCTTTTTCTTGGCATGGAAAAGTTGCTCCATTCTTACGGGAAAAGATCTTAGAGCCTAATAAGGGATACATTTGACACAATTATTTGAAATTAAAGTTCATATTCTCATCATTTCACTATTACATGAAACTGTGCCATTTGCAGAATTCATTTTTTTGTCTTGAAATGTGGATTGTACCACGGATTATATTAGAAGAGAGAGGGATGTACATGTGTTGACAGATAGCTCAAAGAATCCCCTATACAAAAAGAAGCCCACACCAAGATGGTGTGCCCACATTAACTCCCCAATAGCACGAAGTGTTAGGAGTTAAAACCCTCCACTGTACATAAATGTTTAGCCCAAAAAGATACTTTTTCTCTAACAAAAGACAAGAGACTATCCTCCGTCCTCACTTCCCTCCTTAATAGTCTACTATTCCTTCCAGTCCACAAGGCCCTAAGAGTGGCATGAAGGATAAGCCACCAAATAATCTTGTCTCCCTTGAGAGTCCACGTCCAATGCCACTTGGACAACAGTTGCTGTATCCCCTCAAAGTGGGGCAAAGACTGCTGAAGACACTATGTGGAAATGGAAAAAATTTAATATCTTTAAAATTTCTTTGTTCTTTTTATCATGTTGTCTCATGTTCTCATGGATGCATGCGTATTGCGAATCCAAGTCTCGTCGAATGCCACTTGAGCAAGAGTGACGTGACATGAATCGGCAATTCGCACAGCGCGGGCGTGCCAGTCACCGAAGTGACAACCAAATGGTTTGCCTCCGAGAGTCGGAGGGCTTTAAGTCTATTGTGCGTGCCGTTTGACTTCGTCAAACGAAAGTGGAGTGTCGGGTCCTGAACCAAAATCCCGCCGTTGCCTAAACGCAACGACGTTAATTACATCCCTCTGAAAGGGAAAACCCTTGATTAATCGCCAGAAATTAGAAAGCCTTGTGGCCTTGATACAGAGACATCCGATGAAAAGTGCAACTTCAAGATTAGGGCGGAATGATAAACAGACACGATGCCTACTCGAGGTTGCCGGGTCTTTTAATTAGATGTGATTGAGTCTTTTTACCCATTTGCCCATTGATTCTTTTCATTGACATGAAAAAAAGCATTCTCAAATCAGTCTCTTGCTCTTTTGAAAACACATTTGCTCTTTTATTACAAAACGGGTTCTCATTCGAGTCTTTTGTTCTTTTGAAAACATGAGAGAGTCATTTATTTGTTTGGAAAAGTTCAATTTGACAGTTTGTTCTTTTACAAAACATGAGATGGCCTTTTGTCATTTGTTACTTGAGAAATGTTCAATTTGATCTTTTGTTTCTTTTACCATGAAAATGTTCTTTAGTTCTTTTGAAAAACATGCAAGTGGCAAGAATGAGCCATTTGTTCCTTTTGTGTCAGAAAAGGTTTTCACTTTGTTCTCTTATTTCATTTGAGACATGTAAAAAGAGGGTTGGCCTATTTGCTTTTTTTTACTTTTATCATGAAAAGATCTCATTGGTTTAAGCTCTTGTTCTTTTAAAACGTGTGCAGTGCAAACTATTTGATTTGTTCATTTGCCGCTCCTAAAAACGAAGCATTCTCCCCATTGGCTCTCTTATTCTTTTAAAATGGTGCAACGTGGTTCTATTCGCGATTCGGCGCCACTCCATTGGACCTTGGGGGTTTCTTTTAAGAGAGGAAAATGACTCTCGCCGATTCGACCTTTACAGCGAAAATCCGGCAGCATCTCCCCTTATCTTGGTTGATGGGGGGGAGAGCACGGTACACGCCCACCGAAATAGGGGCAGCACCAAAAGAGAGGGTACATGTCAAATAAAGACATGACCCCAATGGCACATGGCACCGACCCCCAAGGTAAGCCCTTGGCGGGGGTGGGTATCACCATGACCACACAAACACCGATCGATAAGTGAAGCATGTGTGGGCCCATATGCCCGGACATAGACATCACGTTGTCCAATCCGGGTTTGAATGGGCTTCTCATCGGTCCATTGTCCATTTCTTTGGCCTGAACCACGTGAAGCATAGTTTAACTTCCATGGCTCGGCCAAGGGTGGGGGCTGGCTGCCGATTCGGCGGGCCTGTTCAAGGCTGCCGAATCAGAAGACCACCCACAGGGCTGATCAGCTGAAACCCTTCTTTTGTGGGCAAAGAGCCAACATTTGGAGTTGGTCTCACCCATATGAGGGGCGGTTTTGGGCCCAAAGGCAGACTTACTGGGCTATCCATTACAGGTTAAGTATGGGGGCATGAGTGTTATATGCTCAACCCTTGGCTTGCAAATGGATGTTCCCTTAAGCATAAAATCTCTTAATGGGCCACTTAAAGCCATTAAAACCTGAAACTTAAGAGGCCAAAGCATGGATCTAATGGGTCTCTTGCAAGGGATGCTAAGCAAGGAGGCATGGACATTGGTTGCCCAACCTCTTGGCTAGCAAAATGGAAGCATTTTTTAAGGCAAATGGGCCCATTTTGGGGGCGGTTTGACAGTGCAAATCTGAACTATTGAGGGGCCGAAACAGAGGGTTTAAAGGGGTCTTTTGCATGCAATGCCAAGCTTGGAGTATGGGCATTAATTGCCCAACTCATTTGCTAGCAAAGGGACATGTCCCCCAAGGCAAAGTGCACCTAATTGAGCTGTTCTAGACAGTAGAAAACCTGCACTTTTCAGGGTCAAAACAGCAAGTTAATGGGTCTCTTACATAAGGTGCTAAGCAAGGAGGCATGAGCATGGATTGCTCAACCTCTTGACTAGCAAAGGGGTATGTCCCAAGGGTGGAAAGCATAAAAATGGTCTTTTAAACATCAGAAATCTGAACTCTTTTGGGGGAAAACAGTGAGGAAGACCTCATTTATGAAGGCCCAACAGTGAGAAAGACCCCTCTCTTGAAGGCATACAACGGGCCCATGTAGACTCCAAGAGAGGGGGCGGCCCAAGCATTGCAAGGGGACTGTTTAGGGACCTTAGAACAGTCAAAACTTCTCATAAATGGGATGTAAGAACAGTGAGCAAACCTCATATTCCTTTAAGGAAAACCATGGGAGATTTGTTCTTTGGGAGGCCCAAACAAGGCCCATATGGCCCCATCCTCTCAAAACCTCATTTATTGAGGTATGAAGAGGTATGGAGGTCTCATATGTGCTCTTTAAGATGAGAGGAGGTCCACCATGTAAGAGATGGCCCCTCTCCATCCCGTGGCTTTTAGTAGCACCAAAACCAAAGAAAAAAATTTAAAACTCATGCAAGCATTGAATGCAAGAGAGTGAGGGAATGATGCATCATAAAACACAAGGGACAAAAGGACATAAGATGCTCCTTTTTCTATTGCTAAGGAGAAGAGGAGAAGTACAAAACCATGAAAGAACAAAAGAGAGGGGGAGAGGAAAACCCACGCCACCTCACATCTCTCTCTCCTTTTTTCTCACATGATGTGACCACACATCAATGTGGTATCTCTTCTTCCTCTCTTTCTCTCTTTCTTTTTCTTTTCCCTCACCTTTTCCCCTTGCAAGAAGCTTCACGGGTGGCACTTGGAGGGAGAGGAGAAGAAGGTTGCAGCAGCAGCAGCCCCTTGGAGAGGAAGAAGCTCCTCTTCTTCTTCTTCTTTTCTTCTTGCCCAAGCTCCCAGCCGAGCCTCTCCCTTTTCTTCTCTCTGTTCTGTTCTTCTTCTGGAAGACCCTAAGGCAGCCCCCCCTTTTCTCTTAGAAAACTCCAGAAAAAGGACCAAATAAGGCCCAAACACCCCTCTGCCGCCACCTGCCATGGCCCCTCCTTTTACCATTTGTGGCAACCACCTTTTGGGAGGTGTTGCTCTTGCTTATGCTCACCTCCCCACCTTTTCCATTGGTGAGATGCGGTGGGCATATGGGCTTCATAAGTGTGGGCCAAATAGATGGGCCATTTCTCATGCTCTTTAGAGGTGGTGGAATTGGGCCGGCCTGATGGGCCCATTAGCATTTTTTAGGTGTCCACAAATGCCCCCACCCGAGGGTGATGCGAGAGGACACGCGAAGCGACATCCGCGGGTGCACTGTAGCTCATTTTAACTATTTACACTGATACAAGCAGGTCTTTGGACTTGTTGCTGTGCTAGTGGTCTAATAGTCTATTCGGGGTCTTTTGCTTTTCTTTGATGATGTTGTCCGCGGATGACGGACGCGCGTTCCTCTTAGTGAGCAGCTGGGGCTCTATTTCTTCTCTCTTTTTTTGAAATTTCCTTTTCGTGCAGGGCCAAAGCGATTCGGCGGGGTGCGCCAGCTGACTTGTGGGGGGGGTCGATTCGGCGAGCTCGGCGGCTTGGCCGGCCCAGGGGCTGCTAGGGCGTCGGACCGGCGCGGTTCGGGGGTCCGCGGGCCGGTTCGGCTCAGGCGGACCGGGGCGGGCGGCCCGCGCTTTCCCCCCTTTTTTCTTTTCCTCAAAAGGCGCGCCGCCTCTTCTTCTTCCTCGCCTCTTCTCTCTTCTCGTCTCTTTCTTCTCTTCTCCGAGGGCGATCACCTCTCCTCCTTCCCCCTTTCGTCTTCCTCCCATCCGGCGGCGACGAGGCGCGCGCAGCAGGCGTCGGCGGTGCGGCGAAGCGGCTGCGGCGGAGGGCAGCAGGAGACGACGACGCGGTGAAGCGGCAGCGGCAGAGTGAGCCGCTGACGGCGAGGGCGCGGGCCGAAGGCGGCTACGGCGCGGTGGTCATTGGCGAGGCCGGGCACGGTCGACGACGAGGTGCCCTGGTTCGCAGGTCCGCGGGCGACGCGCTCTCCGGGAGGCGACGATCGCGGTAGTGATACCTGCGGTAGGGCGGGCCGAGAAACCACTGGCCTCCCTTGCGGAGGTCCCCCCCCCCCCCCCCCCCCCCCCTTTTGTTTGCCCCTTTTTTTTTTTTTGCAGCGCCGGTGAGGGTTTAGGGGCATTTGGGTGCTGTCTTGGCCGAGGGCCAGTGGAGGGATGCCGGAGGCGGCCTGTAGGGCTTGCATGCCTATCTCCCTCTTTCTTTTCAGTCTTTTGCATGGGGGGTACAGGTCTGAGAGGAGACCGTGGCTGGGCGCTCTTCGAGGCCATGGGGCCTC
>CM024754.1:183790583-183846088 GCA_014218235.1 Colocasia esculenta | reverse complement strand
GTGGGCTATTGGGAACCCAAATGTGAGTGGGCTCTTGCCCCCCCCCCCCTCCCATCTACAGAGCCAAGAGTCCACCATACTGACGACGACCGACTGAAAATCCAAGAGGAATAAGAGCAGCTGCTCAGTTTGACTGTCTCCTCGTAAGTGAGATTTCCCCCTGTTGGTTAATGCAACAGGGAGGGCCTTGTAAAAGAGAACAGCTTTTTGCAGAGCTCATAGATTTAGAGATCTCAAAAAATCTCTCTCTCTTGAGCTTTTATCATGGACAAGTCTTTGGTGCAAAGCCCGTCCTGGGCAATACAGTACCAAACACAGCCTATGCTTATCCCTATTGGTTAATGCAGAATAAGAGACTATACTTTTACAAGGCACCTGTGCCGGGAAATAAAAATACTCAGCACAATCTCTTTCCAGTCACTTACCCTTTTCCCTCATAAAAACATAAAACAAATAAAGAGACAATGAATTTACCAGTAAAGCACCAGAATCTGATTTCTGAGGACTGAGATAATATAGCCAGTCTCAGTTAGATGAAGAGATACAATATCAGACACATATTGGGTGTGGAAGTTACTGCAACACTGACTGAGCCAATAATCATTCATTAGTATATAAAGGATGTCTGTGTGTTTCATGCAAGAATATGTCCATTGCAGAGTATTCACCAGAAAGGGAGGTAAGTTTAGTTTCTACCTCTTCAGCAAACACGTCAAATGGTCTTTTCCCATTTGTGACCATTGTGGCAGTGACAAAAACTGCTTTTGAAATCTTTTTAGGATAGCACTCCAGTGCATATGATATGCTTGCACCTCCGCAACTGTGACCAACCAAAATAACCTGCACAACTATTACTGCTCAATGACAAAATATAATAGAGAAACTATGTCACAGACTGTAACATGCCAGACATTGCAATCATTATCTGTGATCTTCCACCTTTTCGTCCTCAGGAAGATTCTGTAGGAAATCCAGTAAAGGCTTTGTGTACTCTGCCATGGTTGTGATGCTGTCTGTGTCTCTATGATCTATACCTGAACCTGTAAGATCCAAAGCAATTGGATGCAATCCAGCTTCCTCCAATAAGGAAATGCACTTATACCAGCACCACGCTCCAAAACCTTCTCCATGGACTAGAACAAATTTTTTTGTTTCAATGTTCTCAATGAAATCTGCAATCTGAATGACAGACAGAAGAGGGACAATGTTATTTTCAAATGCATGTAATCTGCAAACTTTCCTCCATGGAAATTCAAGAAAGTCTCGTATGTAACATGCATCCTCCAGGTAATGTGTGGAAAAGAATGCAATAATGAAACCCCAGAAAAAGAAAATGGAGAAAGGTTAATTACCAAGTGCCTCGATACTAAAATGGCTGTACCAAAATTTTCATTCTTCCATATGCATCAAACAGAGGGCCATACCATTTACTAATTTAGAAACCCCAAAGGAAAATGTGTGCCATCTTTACATGTTAACCACAAAGTGCAATAAAATGAGTCAGATATTCTTGGTCTAAAGCCCTCACATATAACTCCTTCATAGGTATTTTAAGCACATCACTCAAGGTAAATACTGGTATCACAGCATTAGCAAGCAGCAAGTTGATTGAAGTCAGCAGTTTATTAATGAAAGGATGAGGGTAAATGAGTTATAATATAACTGCATGGGAATCAAAATGTAAATTGACAAAATTTGCATTTATTGGTGGACTTGGTTAGTAAGTAGATATCAATCTTAAATTGATCATATCCTTATTATGTGTTTCTTTTGAAACAATGCCTAATTTCTCTTCATCATGTTATAAAAGGATGGCTTTTTCTTTGAACAACACCCGTGATTCATGTGACACGTCAGTTATGTGAAAATTGTTAGATATAATATGTTTAGCCAAATGGGCATAACTCAGAGTGCCTGAGAAACATACTTCCAAGGGGAACTTTTGCTGCTGGAAGCCGCCCAACCTGGAAGCATTCAAATACATAAAGCACCCTCGCCAATCACCATATTATGCCTACTCCCCTTAACAACTAGGACCAAAATCAAGTAATTGGCTAGAGAGCTCATAGAATACAAGATTGGCCGACCTGAAGATCGGCAGTGGCCAATCTGATTTCAGAAATTAAGACAATCCGAACCAAAAAAAATGAAAAATGAAAAAAATATTATGAGAATCAGTCTGCTACAGGCTAAATTGACCCAAGTCAGTGCAAAATTGGCCAGAATCTGAATTGAATTGGTCAAATCCTTTATGAATCAGCCAACCTTGTGCGATTAGTGCAGGACCTATGTTTACTTTTTAAAACCCAATTCAAAAAGTAGGAGACATTCAGCATCTACCTAAAATAAACAGATACAAGGGAATTGCCTTTTCTCTCTATTGGGCATGTGGTGAGGCCACATCAAGCCTTCCCACTCTTCCCACAGTATTTGTTGCTTTGGAAACCTAACAATTTCACTTTTTTTTACACCCACCTAAAACCTTGTTAATGCTGATCTTGTAAGAATCTAGTCCATTTTAATCCCAAGAATCTATTGTCTAAATAGAAAACAAACGTTTGCCAAAAGAAGATGAAGTTTTACAAAATCCCACTATATAATTCTGTATATGCATAAAAGGTTTATATATGTATATATATATAAGCCTAAAAAATCTAAAATTTTAAGTTGAATGGCTGTTCGGGACAATCTGATATGATTCTCAAATCCTTAAGAGAACTATAAACCAACATACCATTCTTCAAGATTCTTGTTGTTATGCATCCTAGATAAGACCACATTAATGAGATAACAAGATGATGGTAATAATGATTTAAATCTTTGTAAATTTCCACCGGCAACATTTCAAGTAATATCTTTATGATGTACTGTTGATGCATGCCTTCTCATGATATGCTTGCTTAGTAATAGCAATAGAACCCATCTCCATTCAACTGCTATTCTGCTATTAGAGTTTTTACCAAGTAAGTGGATGGAAAGAAAACAGTACAAGGATTATAAGAGAAAAATTATGTAAACCAAGAAAATTTGTCTAAGTTTTGTTGCAACAGGAAAAGCACAGCAATAGAATAAGGGAATGCAACCTTCTTTTGTCTCTCTTTCCCAGCGCCCTTTTGAGAAATTATGAGATATATCACAAAAGAATTGAGCTTGGTTTTTTTGTCTATTCTCCCCTGATATTGCATTCTCTTTACATCCAACTGTTGAAGATACTATTCCTTCTTATTTATTGTTCTTCTCTAAATACCTCTGCAAATTTGTAAAAACACACATGGAATATACACCTCAAAGCAAGATTTCTCACTAGGTACAAAGATGGACATGCTATGTCAAAAGCCCGGATGGGGGGGGGGTGTTAAGGGCATAAAGTCAAAAGACCACGCAGGCCCAGGTATGAGCTTCATATCTGAGATTCTGAGTTACAATAGAAATGAGATATTGGTAGGATAGAAACTATAAACATAATAGAAATGGACGCATTTGAAATTTGATTTTCATGCATTTCATACGTTTTTTTTTCCTTTTTTCTTCACTGAAATTTGCAGACAGGTAGGTTATCGTCATCTGTAAAAAGGTAAGAACAAGAGGGGACCATTCCCTATTTGCCAATATGCCAACCCTGGAAAGACAACTGGCCCAGCCATCCCTTCAATAATTGAGGTTTCTTTTGGCCAGAAAAGTAATTACAAACTGACGGGTAATCCGTATTCTGGAAGTGAAGGAAGAACAGGCTTCGAATTCTAGTTTCTATTAAATCCATAAGCGTGAGAACCAGGAGATGCAGGATTTCATATCAGCAAATTTAACTCCAACGCAGCTGCCAAGAGGAACCATCCAAGACTACTAGAAGAACTTCCAGCTATAAATGGGGAAACCCCACATTAAATCTAGCCGATGACGAAAATCTCAAGCACAAAAATAAACATTGGGAATCTTAAACTACAATGATAGCGATCCAATGGCCGACCTGCTTCCCATTGGAGAAGCTTTCGGAGAGTGCCCTCCTGCGGGAGTTCATGGATCCGATCCTCCTCGACATTGAGCCATCAAAGCGCTGGGAAATCTGGTGCTGTTGCATCATCATTGCGAGGGCCTGCCTGTGCAGCAGCTCTTCCTCCGCTGACATCCTGCTCGACCTAGAGAACCTCTTGCTTGCAGATCCAAAGACACCTCTCAGGTCCTTTTTCGGCATGCATGTCAATGAGTTACCCATTGGAGAAGACCAGAGGGCTCCCACTGCACTGAGTACTGACGTGAGGAACCAACTTCAGATGCTTCTACTGGCTTATATGCATAGGAAGGATGGAAAGGCAAGATTTTGAGGAAAGCCCCGGTCGAATTTGGAGGAAACGGAACAGAAACCAAGATTTCGGAGCAAAAATCTGATCAAAATCTGCAGAATCCCTGGGGCAAAAAAAAAGAAGATGAACAGGGCCCTTCGAGGAGACTTTATCTTTCGAAGAAATTTGATATTGGGAACAAGAATGTTTGAAAGAAATAACGGAGGCTATGAGACTTGAGCAAGGAGGGAAAGCTAGCTGGAGACTTAGCAGCAAGAAAGAACAAAACTTTCAGATGGGTTTTCTCTCTTCTTTTTGTTTTTTAAGTCGGAACGAGAAGAACCAACCAAAGGACTGGCGAAGAAAGTCGTGGGACAAGTACAGATTTTTCTGCCGCTACCAAGATTTTGACCAGAAGACGGCGGAAGCCCGCCGGAATCGCTGCAGCAGAGTAAAGAAAAAGATGGGGGAAAAGAAAACAGAAACAGAGCAAAAAGAGATTTTTGACCAGGGCGGGGCTCTGAGGGCGGGCAAGATGAAGGATTTTGGAGCTCCGCGAGGGGGAGAACCGGAAGATAGAGAAAGAGCACCACACAATCTCCGGGAGAAGGCAGCACCACCGGATTCACAGTGAGCACCACGAAAATCTTGTGTTCCCCAGAACACGGCGGAATTTTGAGGAAGACCCGGATGTCGCCCAAGGAGGCGTTGTCCACACCTTGGCAAGCTGCTTGAGAGAGAGAGAGAGAGAGAGAACGAGCGCAATAGCAAGAGCAATAAATGCGAGAAGGACGTGGGGATTCCACCAGGGATGGAAGTGAACAAAATCCCTTTTCAAGCGGTTTTCTGGCAGCGTTCAAGCATATCACCCTTAATTCTCCTCCCTCCTCCCATGGCTTGCCCCACTACCAGCTTTCCTTCTCTTCACGAGCGCGCACATCTCAAATTTCTTACATGTGCGAGCTTACTTCCAACGTGGGTTGGGATTTAGCGCACCTAAAAAGGAACAGAGGGAGGAGGAGACTTGTCAGTTATCACAGACGAGAGAGCGCCAAGTTACCAAGACCCGGAGCTCGCATGCACACGTAGACATTAGATAAATGCTAATAAGTGATCCATGAACAAAACGAGATAGAGATAGATGCCGACGGATCGTTGATGCATGAACTTTTTTCACTCTGCAAAAAGCTCTTAACCACGTTCGATGAATGGTGAGATCAGGGGAGAATACGGTCTCTCTCAATTTCTGTACATTCTATTTTTTTTTTTTTTTGGGGGGGGGGGTTTGAGGATAAAATTATCAGATGTGATTATGAGCATGCATGTTTTGAGGAAGAACATGGACGATGGGACCTGGGCAAACGCTATGGACGTGGAGAAGGCTGCAGAGAGCATGGAAGAGTGATACTATTCCTACGTGAAGAAGAAATCAGCTGAGGCTTCTGCCTGCAGAGGGAGCTTCTGGTGCTGGGTCTACCTGTACTACCCCACCTGGGTAGTGATACTGTTCATAATTTTGACCCCAGAAGATAGAGAGATGGAAAGGGACACAACAGCAGCAGCTGGCAGAAGATAGAGAGATGGAAAAGATGTCTGATCTTTTGACAAAGAGTTTGGTATGCAGCAGCTAGTTTTTCTTTGAAAATTTAACCACAGTTTTATCAGCCCCTTTTGTTCTAAAAGTCTTTTGCGTAATTATTTATATTTCCCCCAAAATGGATGCATACTTAATTATCTAGCCGTATGTTGGAGGAGAATGGTTTATTGCGGTTACAGATTATATTTTAAATACAATGTGATTAGATAATAGTTCATGTGGCACCTCTCACATGAAGAGTAATAAAATAGTAATCTAATTGTTAGATGTCACATAGACTTGTTGTCTAATGTGCCAGTACAATAAGCCATTCTCATGTTGGAGTGGGTTTAGTCCCACATCAGTTAAGACGGATTGTAGAAAGTATATATATATAATCTTGGACTCACTGTCAAAAGAAAAAAAAAGTAGTCTTAGACTTTTCAAACTCTAGATTTTGTTGTTTGTAAAATAATATCAGAATATATATCTTTCCTAATTTTATCTTCTAATTTGTGTCGCCTCCTCTCATCTTGATCATAAAAGGGAGTGTTAGAGTGGACTTAATTTTATAACAGTTAAGATCAACTATATATGAAAAGTGTATATAATTTTAGACTTTTTATACTCAACACCTAGAATTTGTTGTTAGAATCATGATACTATTTTTTAATTATAACCTAATAGCCAAGGCGAACACCAAGTTCTAACCGGCCGGGACCTCCCCACCCCACGTCTCATTTTCACATACTTGGCTTTGTCACCGTAACTTTGACCATCAACTTTAGCTGTATGGCATCCGGACGGGGACCCAATTCATGAATGGGAACTGTCATTAAAGAAGAGTCAATATTGATGTGTACAAAGGTCAGAGACGATGGATTTGATTAGATTACATTATATTTGGGTAAGATTGTGAGCAACATTAATAGATGTTAATCGACTCACGTTCTAGTACTGTAGTTGACCTTAGATATGAACACTATGACTCATTATTTATAAGTCTCAATAATGTCCCAAATCTTCAAAATTTATGACCCATTAATGATCTTCAAAGCAAGTTAAGTTAAAAAAAAAAACACGCACTGGTCAAATTAACTAGCTGGCTAGTACTCATATATATGGTGATAAGAATAAATTTTTTTACGCTACCCTAACTCATTAAAAAAGTCAAATCAACATAAGAACCAACAGTACTTTTGGAAAATCTCATGTGATGTTTAAAACTTAATAATTTGAACCCACCTAGCCTCTTCAAAAATCAAAATTGTGTCATATCGATCGATCCAAGCAGGTAGCTTTTGCCGGGCCTACATATGTATGTATATGTCCCTCATGCATATGTACTCAACGTAGCTGCCAAGGACTCGCCGTCGACCACGCGGCATTCTTGTCGTGGTTTTTCGATTATACATGTACATGTAATGGCAGATAAGGACAGCTGTGGAGATGAACAAACAGAATTGAATGAGGTGTCCCCGCATGCATAGTTTTATCAAATGTCTGTACATGGTTAGTGGGTACGTAGTAAACATGCACCACCGGCCCACCATCCATACATCTCTCTCTCTAGATCTCTCTCTCTCTCTCAGAGTAATATTCATTTGACCAGCTTAATTATATGGTTGTGGAGGTGTTCATTAATTGAATCCAACATTCCACCAAATTAAAACAAAATAAAACTTTGGGGAATGCTAATTTGACATGATATTGTTCTTCTCAATGTGGATATGAATCATGCGCATGCATATATATTTTTTATTTTCCCTAACTCTAATAAACTACACTAATAAATTAATAGGAAAGATAATATAGACTATGCATGGTGTCATGAACCCATGTGGCATGGTATATTACACTCTCACATAAGATTTTGGCACACCCAAGATGGTGTCCAATATATATTATTTGGATGAACAAACCTAATATATATATGGTGGCACCATTCCACAGTACCTGTTAAAAAAAAAAAAAACCATTCCACATTACCCCACCCGTTTTAACATAAAATGATGGTCTTCATGACTTTGTGAGTTTGCATATCTGTAAAACATATGGACTGTCGACAAAGGTTGGTAAAAGTTAGTCTTGATTGGACTACATAGACGGGTGCAAGTTAATTTCTTTACTTTTTCGGGGATTTCATCATCTTCTTCTGGAATGTTCCTCTCCAATGATAGGTTTCCGAGGTAATTGTTAAATCTGAGAGGAAGATTAAATTTCTAGAACATGAGTTGCTCAATGATCTCTATGTCGAAAACACTATAAATCTACAGCGGAAGTATACCTAGATCTATGAGAAGTGATCTTCTAATTTAGTACAGTGTTCTCAAACAATACTCCAAGATGATGGGATGTCTTGGAGAAGGAGATGTCTCGTATGGATTGGGGACCACGACTCTTTTTTTTTAATAAACAACCAAGAGACAGTTGTTGTGTCTTTTGCTATCTTTTTCTATTTTAACCCATCATAAAAATAGAAATGACACTCTAGTCTCTATACATTATAATTAAATATAACTCATACTTTTAAGATGCTTAAACCCCCAAATAATATAATCCTTAATTAATCACCTTAACAGGGATAAACTTTATGATAGCTAATAATATACAATTATATATCTATTCCCATAATTAGATTAAATCTAACAATCTGACACTTGGGCCACATATATATCACCTTATAATTGTATATCATAACATAATTTTATGAGCTCAAAAAATTTGTTATCATTATCAAAAGCATCTCCAATCAATTCCGTCCAACAATCATATCAACATAGAACTAAAGAGGTCTTCATTACATGTAATGTAACTCAATCCATCAATAATCACACGTGTTAATATAATGAATGACATGGATCAAACATGGATGTGTAGCATGGAAATTACATGCGATGTGATCATTCAATCATGTCTATTTCTAATTGGTCCAACTTTATTCTTTAATGAGATCAACTTTAAAACAAATAGAGTGCAAAACAAACTGAATTCTTTATTTCTATAGAAAGTATCATAAACACCAAATGTTTCCAAAAGAGAATTAGCATTTATATACAAACTCCCTCTAAACTAACATATCATCATATGATACAACACCTATATTAGCAACATGCTCATGAAAGACCTTGGGTGGAAGTCCCTTAGTAAGCGGATCCGCAATCATGGAGTTTGTATCAATATGCTTTATAGATAATTGACCACTTTGCACTCTTTCTTTAACAATTAGGAACTTGATGTCTATGTGCTTAGACTTTGTAAAGCTCCCGTTGTTGTTGGAATATAACACTGCTGATTTATTGTCACAAAATATCTTAAGTGATCTTTCAATTCCATCCACAATTCGTAACCCGATGATAAAATTTCGCAGCCATATCCCTTGATTTGATGCCTCATAACAAGTTATAAACTCTATAGCCATGGTGGAAGAAGCTACAAGTGTCTGCTTAACACTCTTCCATGAAATAGCTCCTCTAGTCAATAGGTAAATATAGCCTGATGTGGATCTCCTACTATCTTGGCATCCAACAAAGTCAGAATCCAATGATCTCTAGTTGATCTGATTTTCTATATGTGAGCATATAGTCTTTTGTTCTTTGTAAATACCTCATTACTCTTTTGGTTGCTTTCCATTGATCCACTCTTAGATTACTTAAGTATCTGCCCAACATTCCAACAATATACGCAATATCCAAACGCGTACAAACCTGAGCATACATAAAACTTCCTATGGCTGATGCATAAGGAATCTTATGCATCTCTTTAACTTCAAAGTCATTTTTGGGGCATTGATTGAGGCTAAACTTGTCACCTTTAGCAATTGGGGTGTCACTTGGTTTACAGTTCTACATGTCAAATCTTTTAAGAACCTTTTCTATATAGCTCTTTTGTGATAACCCAAGGATATTTCAAGAGTGATCTTGGTATATCTGTATGCCTAATACAAAAGAGGCATCTCCAAGATCTTTTATCTCAAATTTTCTTGACAGAAACTTCTTAATTTCACATAATAATCCCATATCATTGCTTGCAAGTAATATGTCATCAACATATAAAATTAGAAAAATATGTTTACTCCCATTGAACTTATGGTATATATAATCATCCACTATATTCATCTCAAAACCAAATGGGATGATAAATTGATGAAATTTGTAATACCATTGACGAGAAGCTTGCTTAAGTCCATAGATGGATTTCTTTAATTTGCAAACCATTTTCTTTAGGTCTCTCAACACAAAATTTTTTAGTTGCACCATATATATCGTCTCATCAATGTTGCCATTGAGAAACACAGTCTTCACATCCATCTGATGTAAGTCAAGGTTAAAATGTGCTACTAATGCCATTATTACTCTAAAAGAGTCTTTAGATGAAACCGGCGAGAAAGTCTCTTTATAATCGATGCCTTCCTTGTGAGTAAAGCTCTTTGCAACAAGATGAGTCTTATATCTCTCCACATTACCCTTTGAATTCTTCTTTGGTTTTAAATATCCATATACAATCAATGGGATTAGCCCCTTCAGGTAATGGGACAAGATCCCAAACATTATTGTCTTTCATGGACTTTATTTCCTCATTCATAGCATCAATCCACTTTTGAGAATTAGAACTTTGCATGGTTTGATAAGTTGATTGGATCATCTTCCACCGCCCCAATGTCAACCTCATGTTCTTGGAGAAATATGATATAATCATATGGAATTGCATTTCTTCTTTCTCTAATGGATCTTCTTAACGACATTGGTTCTTGAGAGTGTTGAATTTGTTCTTCTAAAACAATCTCGTTATTTTGAATAGGAGATACTTGAATATTGTCTTGATTTGAACTTGCTTTTTGAACAATGTCAAGCAAATAAACCTGATCCTGGTCATTGTAAATAGCAATTGGAGGAATAGTGACATACTCCTCCTCAAAGACAAAATATCTAATCTTATTCCCCCTGACAAACTCAACATCCTCAAAGAATCGGGCATTTCTCGTCTCAAAAATGGACTTAGTTTTGGGATCATAAAACTTGTAGCCCCTTGACCTTTCAAGATATCCAACAAAATAACTGCTAATTGTTTTGAAATCTAGTTTCCTTTCATTAGGATTGTAAGACCTTGCCTCAGCTGGACAACCCCAAATGTGCAAATGCTTCAAACTAGGCTTCTTACCTATCCAAAGCTCATAAGGGGTTTTCACAGTTGCTTTTGTTGGAACCCTGTTTAGCAAATAAGTTGCAATCTTTAATGCTTCTCCCCAGAGAAATTTTGGTAAGGTAGATTGACTAATCATACTCCTTACCATATCCTTAAGTATCCTATTTCGTTTTTCAGCAACACCATTCATGCTAGGGGATCCCGACGGGTGTATTGTGGGACGATACCACATTCCTCTAGGAATTTAGAAAAAGGTCTTGGACGTTATTCACATGATCCATCATATCTACCATAGTATTCTCTACCATGGGTCTGATCTAATGGCATTTATTCTTTTGTTGAGTTGGTTATCAACTTTAACCTTATATATATATTTTGAACACATCCATTGATTGAGACTTCTCATGAATGAGATACAAGTAGCCATATCGACAATAATCATCTATGAATGTAATAAAATATTGTTGACCATTCCAAGAAGCCATAGGAAATGGTCCACAAATATCCGTATGTATTAATTCTAAGACGTCTGAAGCTCTATTGGCTCATATTCTCCTTATGTTTGTTTGTTTTCCCTTTATACAATTGACACACATGTCAAAGTCTGTAAAATCAAGGGAATCAAGAATACCATTAGACACAAGTATCTCAGTTCTTTGTTTAAAGATATCATGACCTAATCTCTTGTGCCATAGTGAAGCGGAATTCTCATTGGTTAATTTTCATTTTATACCGCGTGAACTTATATGCAAGGTTTCATTAAATGATACTAAAATATTAAGTAAACATAGGTTATCATTGAATGACAAAGAACCGGTACCAATAAGATTTGAACTTTGAAAAAGACTAAACTTACTATTTCCAAATGAACAAGAATAACCAGATTTGTCCAACATAGAAATAGATATCAAATTCCATCTAAAAGACGGTATAATAAAAGTCTCATTCAAATCCAAATAATGACCAATCTTTAACAATAACCTAAAAGTCCCTATAGCCTCAACTTCCACACTTTTGCATTCATCTACGTAGGTGTATTTTTCACCATCATTTGACCTTCAGCAGTGGAGACAACCCTGCAACGACACACTTATGTGAGTAGTAGCACCAGAATCTATTCACCAAGTGTATCTGGGTACAAAAGTTAAGTTAACCTCTGAACAAACCAAAGTGAAAAGTGTACCTTTCTTTGCACTCCAAACATGATACTTGGTGCAATCCTTCTTCTTGTGTCCACCAAGCATGCAAAAGAAACATGTAGATTCCTTATTTTGTTTCTTTTGTGGTGGTCCACCTGCAGCTTCATTGTTCTTTTATATTTTCTTAAGTTTAGCCTTGTCTTTAGAGGTTATCGCCAAATGAGCACTTTCAGTCTTCTCTGGCCTTAGCCTTTTCTCTTCTTGCACACAATGTGAGATGAGTTCATTAAGAGACCATTTGTCCTTTTAACAATTATAGCTCACTTTAAATTGACTGAGTTGTGCTGGAAGAGAAATTAAAACTAAATGCACAAGTAGATCCTCAGATAATTCTAGCGTAAGCGCCTTTAATTTTGAAGCAAGATGCGACATCTCTATGATGTACTCTCTTATGTTTCCTTTTCCCTTATACCTCTTGGAAATTATATTTGTCAAGAGTGTACTTATTTCAGCCTTATCATTCTTGGAAAACGTTTTCTCAATTTCCTCGAGAAAACTCTTAGATGTAGTAACCTCTTCAGGCAGTGCCCATGAATGCTTCTGGAATGGCATACTTTATGATCATAAGACTCATGCGGTTTGAACGGTCCCACTTTTTTATGTCTCTCTTTTCCTTAGTAGAGCTGAATTCTTTAACCTCATTAGGCCATTCAAGTCTTAATGCAATATCTAGATCCATAACATCGAGAACTATCATCACGTTCTCCTTCCATGTCATGAAGTTAGTACCATTAAGCATATGAATTGAATTAATGCTCGTAAAAATATTATTAGCAGAACTTGTAATTGTAAGAAAACAAAACAATAGCTCACATAAGTTTCATATCATGTTGAAAATAAATTTCAATTAATGGTACAACCCATCACAAGATATCTAACACAAATTTAACATTTTGTCTTTGGACAAAAACATTAACTTGCAAGTGATACTCTTGGTGTAACAGTCAAACATTAACAATAAATTCTGTCAAACAATAAGTATTTCTTTGGACCGACTTATTCTCCAAATGAAATACCAAATAATTGTCACATATTTACTATTACAAATGTGCATATATGTAATTCGGTCAAATATTAACTATCCTCTGGGCTGATAAATATTTACATGAATTACATAAACACAATCATCTTGACATTCCAAAATAAATTAATGTACACGAGAGGCTACTTTGATAGCATGTTATTTCAATTAATCTATTTCAGAATATTAGACATCCTACATGTACCAAAATTTGTAACCAAAAGAATATCTAAATCTTTCATGATATAAACCAAATACATTCTAGCATATAACTGTTAAGAATTTATATGAAAGAATGTAAAAAAAACACACACACACACAAATTAAAAGGTGTCCATCGTTACAGATGTATAAAAGAAAAGACAAAGCCCTTATTCATCTTTCCAGTAGAAGATTTAAATATTATAAATCAGCTTTAAATCTTCATGTAGGATTCTTTCTATGTTTGCATATAATGAAAACGGGAAAATATACGTGTGATAAGAAAAGTTGAAGGTTAATAAAGAAAAAACAAGAAGCCCCTTTGGGTCCCTAGGTAGTGATTGGGAAATATTTCCCTTCCCATCTTTGACCCTTTTACACTTCCTTCCCGGCGCCGGCTAGGCTTGCGCGGTGGCAGAACTGCACAAAGCAGGACGACGGCACCGATTGTGCCTAATGAGACTTAGGGTCCGTTTGGTTGCTTGTAAAATAGTTTTAGAGGGAAATAGTTTTCCACGGAATAACTTTTACGTGAAAATGAAAACGTAATTGTTTATTTGGTTGTTAGGAAAATATAAAGTTATATGGAGGAGTATGAAATCTTATGATCTACTCAAATAAGATAGAGTTATATACTCTTTGTGCATTAACACTATTCATCAAAATTTTATTTTTTTATTTTTTATTTTTAATATTTTTTAAAAATAAAAAAATTAGAAAACTAATGAAAAATAAGTAACTATGACAAATATAATTTAAAGTAAGAGAAATAAAATAAAAAACACAATTTGAATGAATAGTATTCTATAGATATTTTAATAAAAAAGTAAAAAATAAATTAACTAATGAAAAATAATTAAATTTGACAAATATTATTTAAATGAATGGAACAAAAATAAAAGTCCATCTTATGAATAGTGCATTCTGGGCAAGATGGCGCAGCCCCGAAAAATGGCATCCGTGCTTTCTGCGCGGATGCCAAAATCCGGTAGTTTTAGGATTTGTTTTTTCAAATTTTACTTTTACATGATAACAAATGATGGAATGAATACAATTTTTCTGGAAAATCTTTTCTGGTGAGAAGTTTTACATGGAAACAAACGGACCCTTAGTCGCCAGTGTAATCCAACAACAACATCTCGGCACCCACAAGACGAGATGCACTCCCGGCTAGAAGAAGCAACATAGTCCTCTGTTCTTCAGTATTACATCACTTGAACTGGGCGCCGCAGAGCCCTTGGAGCATCGCAACATCTTGCGGAGGTTGCAGCATTGGAAAACTAGTTCCACAGCGTCCCAATGTCGCCCTTGTACGAGCGACACGGCCCTGCGGCCCTTTACTACCATTCGACTCAAATGTCGAAAAGGAACGAGGAAGAATACGTACGGTAACATAAAACTCGATTTTCATAGTTTTAACATGGATTTAAGGCTCTCATACCGATTGTTAAATCTTAGAGGGTGATTAAATTTTTAGAACATGAGTTGTCCAATGATCTTCATGTAGAAACATTATAAATCTACAACAGAAACATCTAAGATAAGTGATATTCCAATCCAGTATGATACTCCAAGATGATGGAATGTTCAGGAGAAAGAGATGTCTAATAAACAACCAAGAAAACAACCGAAAGAGACAGTTGTTGTGTCTTTTTGATATCTTTTTCTATTTTAACTCATCATAAAAATAGAAATGACACTTTAATCTTTACACATAATTAAATATGACCCATATTTTTAAGATGCTTAAATTCTCAAATAACATAATTCTTAATTAATCACATTAATAGGAGTAATTTTTTTTATGATAACTAATAATATACAATTATATATATGTATACCCATAATTAGATTAAATCTAACAGTAATGACTTTAAGAAATGCATTTACCATTCCAACCACATACGTGACAGTTCATTCATGAAACAAGACACAAGTCTCTCGCAATCATCATAGTAGGAGCCAAAACCTAATTAGTTACTCCCACCATAACATATATACAACTAATTAGCCTCATTCTTTAATTACACCTGGCCTACTGGTGACTTACTTGGCCTAACTCTCCTCAGTGACTCAGACAGACCACCTGCCCTCCCCTTTCCTACCATCACCTCAATTCACCAGAACCTCTCTGATCACCCACCTAGCTGCAGGCTTATAAATGATATCAATGTTAGGTCTGCCAACCCCTCATCAAATACACTGTCGCATCATGTTGGCAAGCATGAAAAGTCAAGTCCCTTTCCTCCATCTTGGTCTCCGGCCGTTGATAAGATGCTGTGGCTCCCAGCAGCAACTTGATAATATAAATAGTACATATATGAGGACGTCCACCGGCCTGTCCATTGCTGCGATTAAACAATGCAGTTCAAAGGGACTAATTATCTACACATCTAAGAATCTAAGACTGCACCAGCTGAACATTTTGTCTCTCTCTCTCTCTCTCTCTCTCTCTCTCTCTCTCTCTCTCTCTCTCTCTCTCCACACCCACACCCACAACATTACAGACAGAAAGAGAATTTCTTAAAAAACATGCAGTTAAGCGTTTAAGAATGCTGAGGGATCCGTGAAACGGGCTAATGGCGACAAGTGTTGGGAATATTTCCTCCCAGAGACGCGCGATCAAGAGATCGGAGGCCATGTGATAATGGTGCTGGGAGGAAGGATATGCATACCTCATTGGACGTGGATCGAAAGTTTGTGGGGGAACATGGACATGAATCGAGGCACATATACAAAATGGGAGGGGGGGGGGTGGTTGTTCATGGGAAGTTAGTCGCCATGCATGAAAGATTATACTGCCAGTTTGAATGCTGGCATGGAGCATTCAAATAGCAGATTCATGTCTAGTCACAATTAATAACTAGAACAAAAATTTCGGAGCTGTTTATATAAGTCCTCGAACTTAGTCATAAACTGTCTTTATAAAAAAATATACTTATATGCCACTTTTTGGAGCAAGGAAAATTTTTCAAAATTGAGAAAATCTTGATGCACATCGCAAGTTGTGTAAGATGACACATGTCATCTTACAAATCTTCTAAGATTGTGTCAATTCATAGATGTGATATTATTATAACATCCCATCTTTATTTTCTTAACTCTAAAAAGTTAAATGACAGTACAGTACTCTCATTAGATGTGTAAGATGACATAGATGTGCACCAAATCTGTCTCTTCATAATTTGCATGAACTATCCTAATTAGATCCATATTAACCACATATACAGATATCCTCACTTTACGTGAGAAACAATATTATTGATCACTGTACTCTTCTTCTAATTAAAGAAATCTAATCGAGTTAACCAAATGCAAAGTCTAAACTTCGGCTTAAAATTCAAAAAGGTGTTACGTACTATGTGGAGTCCAGTGATCCAATATTTTCTTATGGAAGTCTTCAAAGTGAGTTGGGAGTTCATAATTTAAAAAAAAAACTTCTTGGGAATTCTCATATTGGTCTAAAAGTATTCAAGAGAAACTAATTTTATATACTTAGGGGTTTATTAGGAAACTAAAAATCGTGTGCGTTCGGTTGTGTAATTTGTGGCGCGGAGACAGAGGCTTGCGTTTTTCTGCCCTCGGAAGAAAAAAGGTTTTCATAGATTAAAAGACATAAATCTTTTTAGATTATTTTTTCAAGAAAAAAAGCTTATCCTCTAAAAGATCTAACCAAAAAGTGTTTCTCTAACATATTCTCCTCCCCCCCCCCCCAAAAAAAAAAAAAAACAAATGCCATGGAAGAGATGTTACATGATCTGTCATCATCGAAAACGTGTAACTTGTATCTTTAGTGGATGATCATACAGCATAAATTCAGTACTTCTGAAAATAGGGATATTAATCAAAATATGTTACCACTTGGTTCCTTTTGATGATAAACTATTCCATCATGTAATGGGTCATCTAAATACCAACTAAAAGAGTGGTTAAGTATTAGAACATCAAATAATCCTACACCGAATAAAGACTCAATACTTCAACATGGTATGTATATATAATAACAAAAATACCCAAAAGGGTAAATACTTAACCCGCAGGAGATATCTTCAAGTGAATGATCCAACAACTGAACAAAATACAAACAGATTGTTAAAGTAGGTAATATAATGACACAGGGATATATCTTTCGGATACTAATCTCAAGCTGATACATCCATTTCGGAGTTAACTAAAAAGGGTCGCTTTTCTCTTCTAGATAGAATTCAATATCCCTACGCAACTGGAGAAAATGGATTTTCCGGGGAAAAAATGAAAACAAGGTTAGAGATGAAACAAGAGCTTTGTGTGTACTATGGTCTTATATAGGAACTGAGGAATATTTTTGATCCATTTTAGAAAAAGGGGAAAAAAACTATAGATGGACTTTTCTCTCTTTAATATGGTGTTTGGTTGCAATTTTTTTAAAAAGTTATTTCTAACTAAAAAATTCTAGTATATCAATTTTGAACTAAAATTTTAAAATTTAAAAAATTGCGACTATTTGTTTGGCAAAATTGATATAATTTTTAAAATTTATATAGACCTATTTGGTAAACACTTTTCACTTTATTATTTTTTATAATGAAAGTGACCAAGGCGACGGACCCCTTGGGCGCGACCTTGTTGCACCAGAGGAGCCGGTCGCGACATGCTTTTAGTCGCGGCACACCTGACTGTTGCGTTCTTGTGACGACGGGAGTGGGCGTCACGTCCTTGTCGCGGTGTCTGGAGACGACGCGATTTCGTTCTGACCGTTGTCCCTTCTGTCAGAACGATTTTGTCGGGTGTCAGACGCGTACGACGTTGACGCGACCTGACAAGCCGTCACATTATGATTTCTTGGTCTTCGAGGTTTGACAGCTTTTGGTGTCGCACCGGGGTAGGCGGTCGCGACATGGTTGCTGTCGCATCGGCCCGACCCGTCGCGTTTTTGGGCCCGTCGGTTCAAAACCGAGGCAGGCGACCCATTTCCCCATCTCTCCTTCCTTTCTTCTTCTTCTTTCTTCTCCCTCCTCCGAGCCCCTTTGCTTCTCCGGCGATTCTTAGGTGTTCTTGGCGAGGAGGTCATGCCCCGTTCGTGTAGGTGGCGTCTGTGTGGTGCTTGGAGCAAGGAGGAGGTGGCCATTCCAACGTGAAGGCCCCAACGGATTGGCTCTACTCATTGAGGTAGGGACTCATCGTCTTCCTCTCATTCTAGCATGCTCCCCTCCCCCTTGAGACTCTTGTTTCCTCGTTGTTTTGGGGTTGTGGGGTGTGAGATATATCCATGCACATTGTTGGAGAGGTTTCCTTTGAGTGTAGATCTTCTTGTATAATGCATGATTCGTGGGGTTTTGAGGGTGGTTTGACTATTCACATGCTTTCCTATGTGTTTCCCTTGCTCCCCTCTCCCGAATGGTGTTATTTGTACTGTTTTTGGGGCGGTCCCTGGGAGGATTGTACCGGACTCCTCTCGGGTGAGATCGCAACCGACCCAAGGGTCGCGATGATATCGTGACGCATGCGCCGACCTGTCACGGCGGGCATGGGCGCCGCGACATGATCGCGACGACCAGGGGCGTCACGACATGGTAGCGACTGACCTTGGCGTCGCGACAGCTATGGGCGTCGCGACAGTATCAAATTCAAGTAAGTTCTTGCGAAGTTCGTTTCTCGTGGAGTCTTCGCCATTTTCGGTTCTTTCTGTACCCGTGGCACCAATGCTAGTTCCTAGTACGGTCCTACACTAGTCGTTCGCCCGGTGCTCGGCACCCGAGGGCTTGTCCCGTGAGAGAGGTTGTTACCGTTTACCTGGGACCCCCATCCCCGTGCGGCTTAGAGGGAGCGTTCGGGGCGACAGGCGTGCTCGAGTCACGAACTCTGGAGTAGAGAGGAAAATGGTGGTTAGGACAATGACGTCGAGTCATTTGCAGAGCTCTCTTGGTTGGTCTAGGATGCCGAGGACGGCCGGAGTTCTACTCAGCGCAGGCCAGTCAGTCCTTTTCTCACTGCCTCGCTCTTTGTGGCCCCGGAACCACCTAAAGAGGCCAGACGTCGGACCATAGTCTGGCCAGACTATGATAGTTACTTGTGTTCCTGTCCCCACTCTGACGAGACGTGGAGGTCTGGACCTGGGTCGAGGGTAAGACGTCAGTGGATGCTCATGACCGATTGACTAGTGGTAGTGGTTTCCGTAACTAGTGTCGTTTGTCCAAGCAGGGTTCTCTCTATCTGTGTTTACAGCCATGTGGTGGTCACGACGTGCAGGTTGTACGGAGTTTCTAACCGTGGTGTCCTTCCCTACCGTTGCTAGTGGTTAGCTTTGCTTTCGCACTTTCCCTTGTACATTAGAATATATATAACTGCTGTCATTTACTTTGATTATATATTTCTTTCCCGCTTGTTAGAGTCAGTAGGAGATTGGCAGTCCCTACTGAACTTCTGTTGTGAAGCTCATCCCTTCTTTTTTCAGGTGAGACTTCTCAGCAGCGGCCGGGCCAGGTGCGCGTCGGGCAGAGGAGACGGGGCGGTAGTCGTCGTCCCCATAGCTAGCAGTGGTTTTGTCCCTTTTAGTTGTACTTCACCCTCGGGGTATGCTCCTAAGGGCCATGTTCTTCCCTTCTTTACTTGTACTCGTTGTGTGTGTTGGGATTGTACTTAGAGCGTTACGCAGCGGTCTCGCTCTTCTTCTTGCTTCTGCGTGTGTGCTTCTAGTTCAGTAGTTGACGTTTATTTCCCTTACATATCCTGTTAGACTTGTTTAGCCTTTCCGGGTCATCAGATCCGTGAGCGGCGACTGCGAAAATTGGGTCTTCGACGGGGGGGGGGGGGGGCTTTTACGACTGGGAAGGGAGCTTCGGGGGGTTTTGGCGACGACGGTGGCAGAGCGCCGCTGGCAAAGAGCCTTTCTGCAATAGGGAAGGGGGGTGGGGGGATTCTGGGGATGAAGGGGGTTGGGGGAGGGGGGGGGGAGGGGCTTTTGCGACAGGGAAGGGGGGTGGGGCTTCTGGGGCAGGGAAGGGGCGGGGGGGGGGGAGGGGCTTATGGCGGGGGACTTCCCGGCGCCGTGGGGGGAGGGGGTTTTCTGGGAGAACGTGCTTGCTGCAAGTTGCGGAGGTTAGTAGTTCGCCCAGAGTGAAAGTGCGAGGACGAAGCCACGCACGAAGTCTTATAAAAAAATAGCTTGAGATTTATTTTTTTTTAGAAGAGATATAGACGGGATGAAATTTTCTCCCCCCAAAAAAGATAGGTCTAGCAAACATATCCACACAAATATCTCTTCCATTTTTTCAAAAGTGAGAGAGAAAATTGATAAAAAAATAGCAATCAAACACCCTATAAACGAATTTAAAAAAAAAACTCAAGGCCTCAAATTAATCAGAATTGTTGGAGCAAGGCTCCTTGTAATTTCCCCCCATTTCTTACATGCAAATGACACTTCAAAGAGGGAGAGTTTATGAATCAATGCGTGTGCCATCAAAATTTGGAGATCGGTATTCCTGCCGAAGAATGGAATGTATATTTGCGCTTTCACCAAGACATGTTTGCGAGAAATTAAGATGAGATTTTTCGCGGGCCGGGAAGTTCCATGGACTTAAATAACGATCGTGGGCCCTTCAGGATGATGGCCCAGTAAGCATAGGTGCGTGTGTCCAATTGACCCTTTGCTTGGAGTCTTGACACACTGCTTCTAACAGTGGACAGAAACATAACTAATCAAAGAACACAAGTTTTCTGTGTTCTTGGTAATGCACACAACTAATGCCATTCTATGATCAGAAAGTTCCTTGCCTTATATGAATACAACTGTTCTGATTGTTACCACTGTTAACTTAAAATTGTTTAGAAAACAATCACATTCAACCAAAGAAGAAAAATATTTATTTATATTTATAAAAGTACAATAAATACACTTTCCATAGCTTCCGTGTTAATGATTCATCGAGATGTCCAATCAAAGTTATGCATTTCTCTCGACAAAATAGGATAATGGTCCAATGTCCGTACCAATTACCCTTCTTTCACATATGGTTCATTCTTTAAGTAAACTTGGCAGTTTAGTCAATCTTCCACAGTTATTTTGATATATATTCGATAATAAATTGGCATAATTATAATCTCACGTTTAAGTTAAAACGTAATAACTTAAACGAACGTTCTATATTAATTTTTAATATAATTCAAAATATGTAAAATTATATCTCCTCTGTAGAGACGTACCTTGTTTTTGCTATTTTTTCTTCTGACACAGTTGCGTGTTTCATCTGCATCTGTCTTATATTAGATCATAGATTAGAACTCTTAACTTTTTTTTATTTGAGTAGTGTTTATTGTTGGACCGAATAATATCAACACTCACAGTGTGTGAGGTCTATCGCCATTATAACATCGGATCTCACACCAACCTGAGTACTGATGTTGCTTGCTCATGGAAGATGAATTTTCTCTCTTTATTATCTGATTCGTCATTCTCATTTTTGTTGCGGCCGAACAATAATCTCTTTTCTTTTCATTTACTTAATTCATCATTCTGGACAAATTAATTAACAGTCACTGATTATAACATGAAAAGTTAAAAATATACTGTAATAGAAATAACACTGTAATGAATTACAGTTCTATAAAAAAATAAAAAATAAGTTAAATATTTGATAGAAAATTTAATTAATTTACTCTTCTCATTTTTGCTGTCGTGATATGACACAAGTTAAAGTCCTAGAAAAACCTACACTCAATGCCCTTAAACCTGGAACTTCTGAAATTAAGTTTATACATTTTGAAATAGGATAAATTAATTAGAAGCCCCTGACTGTAATATGGAGGTCCTTACTGTAATAGAGTTTAACGTATACTGTAACATGTGATAACATTTACTGTAATGAGTTACAGCTCTGTTAGGGACTAACAAATAAGTCAAAAATCTGATAGAGACTCATCTTTAATTTGCCCTTTGAAATATGATTTCTTACAAGACATAATAAGAGACAAAGATGATGACAAAGTGTGACGGCATTGTACTCTCCATATTATATTAGAGAAATGCTATGATAGGGGCGCGCATAGGAGCCGTGCTCCTCCACAGCGTGTCATGTGGAGGAGCAGAGCCCCAACGCATTAAATGCGCCTTTTATGTTTTTTTTTCACCCTCAAAACAGTGCACACAAATATCCTTATAGTGCACACAAATACCTATGTGTGTACTAGAAGGGTATTTGTGTGCACTTTTTTTTTTTACTTTCAAACAGTACACACAAATACCTATCTAGTACACACAAATACCATAATAATAGATACAAATAGTATAAAAATATACACAAATTCTTATACTATTTGTATGTATTATTGTGATATTTATGTGCACTACATAAATATTTGTGTGCACTGTTTGAGGGTGAAAAAAACAAAAATAAAAAATATATTTAGTATGCTGGGATCCTGTTCCTCCACATGACACGCTGTGAAAGAGCACGGCTCCTATGAGCGCCCCTATGCTAACGGGAGCATAACATTTCTCATTATATTATCCAGATTTCAGTTCTAGCATTGGAAAGCCGTATGCCATCAAAACTCGGAAGTTTGCGCAAAGAAAAAAAGTTTGGGGGGCTACTGATCCCAGTCATACGAAAGAAGATAGTTTCTCCTGAGCGCGACAAGTGCCTGACATGTTCCAGAACAGAGATTACAAAGACCAGTCGGCTTGGATCCTGCCATGCATGTATGCCCGTTGAGTACAACCTAAGAAATAAAAGACAAGTCTTGAAATAAAGCAAACTCGAATTACGAGAAACCAATTCCATTGACCCGTGGAAAAGAGAGAAAAGAAAACATCGTATCAGATCTCTCAAATAATGAGATTACTTTCTTGTAATCTACATTAATTCTATGGTCTAACAATAAGTGTCGGAAAAAAATCACGCACGAAACAGACACTAACAAAGTATTAACACAGATTTTTGTTCCTAATCACGTAAAAATGCAGATCCAGACACATCAAGTTGCACAAAGTGCTCTCTCAAGGAAAGCCAGTCAGCACCAAATAACATTACGCATATTCGGATTCTAAAATCGAGAGAGACTGAAAATCGTCAGATGTTATGAAGGATATACATATTTGCATGAGGATTTATATGTACGAAATCCTGATAAAAAGTATATCTGAGAACTTTCTGTTAAATGATGCAATCGTAAGATGGTAGATGATTAGTACCAGCAGCCAACCCATGACACTGCCGTAAACTAGCAGGTCATGAGCATCGTAGGCCTGAAATTGGACAAATCATTTAGTAAACATAATTGCATGACTCCAGATTCCACGAACAAAAGAAACGACGACAGAGGAAAGGAAAGCAGCAGATAAGTCAACATTGCAACCCAGACTTCCATCCCACATATCGCAGGTGGCAACACAAATTTTCTTAACGTCCTGCACTGGCCTAAAATCACTCTTAAATAAAATGACTACAGACCATATTCGACGTGAACAAGCAGTGAAAACAGAGAACACCATCGCTGAATCGCCTCTACAAACTGCAACTCTGACATAGAAATCATTAAGATACCTAAAAGAAGGTCTTGCTGGAGGCCCCTGACAGCACAAGTAGCCAGGAAAAGATGCCGGTTCGTCGAACATATTCAATTTCGTCGAGCCTAGTGATGGGACTACATAAGAATACCTGCCTAGTCTTTCAGGATAAACTTTCGGTATAAACGACAATAAGATGTTCATTTGGTGGGATCAAAAGATGTAAAACATACCTTCTTCTGTTTTTTTCCTTTTCTTGACAACTTGTTGTACTGTAAATACTCGGGCCTTCAAAAGAAGCAATCATCAAGGCAATCTTTTTTCTAGAGATCAGGTACAGTCCCAGACTAACAGAAAACAGAAGCATTGATCTTTTTATTTGAAAAGTAACAGAAGCAAGAATCTTAAAAGAGTGATTTAAGACCAGAGGATCATACCTTCTTAGAACAAACCAAATGATCCCTAACTGACGTCCGAAACAAAAGCAATCTTCAAGCCTCTCCCTAATCTGTCTCCTTTCATCCTGATCTTACCTCACTCTCTCTCTCCATACCTCTCAGATCTCAATAAACCATAAGAGGAAAGGGGTCAATTTTGTGATTGTGATTGCACTTGGGGAGTACAACAATAATCAAATGCTATCTAACTGGTTCTGGCTCACCTCTGCCTAACTGGTTAGGTACAAACGTAAAGAAGAAATCAGATTATAATGCAACCCAAAGGAGTTTCAACTTTTTCTGGGTTTTATTCAAATTCCCATAATTAGACGTAGAGAAGAACGAGAAAAGCCTCATATTCTTTCCTTATAACGGAAAACAACTCCCACTTCATTAGGGTGGGAGGAAAATCTGTCTGCCCGACAGGAATCAAACATCAAAATAGACTACATTGAACACAATTGGTTACCACTTATAGTACAATCTTGTCAATAAAGTCATGTCAACTTTTAATTCCTCGGGAGCAAACCTAAAATTTATGTTTTCTGCATTCAAACCTTTCATCCATCTCAGAGTTGACCAGCATTAGCAGAAGTACAACGAAGCACGCACCTTCAATACAATTGAAGGAGTACAACTTCTCGAATTATGACGTTGGGGTCAAAGAGACATAATATGCTTTCAAAGTCTTACTAAAAGATCACCAAACACATTAAATTCGAGAAACTAGCGCATGATACCCAACCAAATGACATCTCCTAGTCATATCATATCACACGGAGTCTTGGGACATGTTGCAGGGTCAGGAAATCACTTTCTCTTGGATCTCTTTTAATTTCAGTGTTGCAAAAATACTTCATATGAACTGCTTCACATTGAGAAACCAGTCAGATTCACAGACCCACAACCGTGTAATAAATACTTAAGAGGCAAATGAGAGCAAACACCATTTCAAGATAGATGCATGCACAAAAATACACATGTGCTTCTCATTATACGATCTCAACATAATCCACTTCTCTCTAGAGTAGATGGGGAAAGAGAGCTGAAAACAGGGAATTTGCCTCCTTGTGCCCACCAACATCGCTACTTCCCACCAGCCAATGCTGGTTGCTTGAGGGTAGGGCTTTTGTATGACTCTCTCTCAGTATGATATGAAGCAAAGTAATACTTTTGTCTTGCCAATATGTGGGCAGGTTAACTCGGCTACTTAATAAACTCTAACTGTTGATCGACAGTGGGAGAGAGTATATTTGACTGTTCTTCTATGAATCCCTTACTGATAAATGCATCTATAAGAATGTTTGGTGTACCAGGGACACATATACAAACTACCTGTAAATACTGGGAAAGAAGGATCCATAATATCTGATTCACACACCAAACACCCATTAAACTGACACAACATATGGTAAATGCTTAACGAAATAGTACACATTCGAAAATGCAACTTCAAGAACTTACGTGGAAATCCTAAGACAAGATATGGACGAAGGCCCAAGAATCAAAAGACCAACTTTTGCATTCAATGAACTTTCAACCTTTGTTATTATACTTTCCTGAATTCGCATGATGTGACATGTCCAGAAGAAATCTCCTACTCTCAACTTAAATCTCTCACTATGAAAATCCTTTTAGATAATAGTCTCAACTAGTCCCAATTTTGAACTTAATAATACCCAATGGAACATAAAAGAGATGTGATATACTAGGCCTGAAAATACATGTATGATGTTGCAAAAACACATCTGTCACCCGATTTATGTGGCCAATAAGGACTAAAAGGAGAGTTGCTATTTCTATTCAGCTCAAAGCAAAGACCTATTCGTAATGTGCATAAATCAATGCCTAGATATACCTATGGACAGCATTTCTCATGCTCTACCCCGCCAACACCATTGCCATAATTCCATAAAATAATCACTAGATAACCAAGATTTGTGTTGGCAGATTAACTTAGGATGTTACAGAAATACCCTCTTCAACCTTCCTCACGGACTCAAACTGCAGTAGAAGAATGTTACTAGAAACAATTAGGGCTTCTTCCCTGATGGTAGACAACAAGCACCGACAAGTATGACAGCACCGAACGGGCTTCTGACAGCGAAAACCTAACACGTCAGGACAAATATGGATCCCGACGCAAATCCCTACGAAGTTCTGTTCTTGAAAGGAGTTGGAATCCTTACAAATCATCAAAATCCACAGACAATCCCGGGAAGACCATGCAAAATTTATGTTCTAAGGTGATTGGTGATCGATCAATATGTCTAGAAGCAAGAAGTTACAATTCCTTATATTTACTCCAGAACCGACAACAACATCACGCAGGACCCAGCCAAACACACTAGCCACAGACGCGGCGCCGCTATGCACCGGCAAGAAACTAATACAGACAGATCGGGAGAGAGACCAGGAAGCTATATATATATATATATATATATATATATATATATATATATATATATATATATATATATATATACTCCATAATCACCACCATGAATACTAGCTGTAGTAAAGCTCAAGACCCATGCCGTCATGGATCTCATAGTCCTTGAGAGTGATGTGATCCTTGTAGATGTTGTACCACTTCTGAATTCTGATCTTCTCGGCTCGTGTTCCGGTCTGTGCGGCCACCAGCTTCTTCAGATCACCGATCGTGTCATCCTCGTTGCACTTGACGCGGACCTTCTTCCCCAGCCGGTCGTTAAGCACCACCTCGATCATCTTCTCCTCCCTCTTCTTCCCCTTTCCTGCAGCAACAAGCAAAAGAAACCCTAGTTTCTTGAACGACCTATTCCAGGACGCGCTAATTTAGTAATTTCCACATCAACAGTATATATATATCCTCTTGTCGGTTTGGAGATGCGTGCGTCTCTTAACTGCGTGCAACAAACGCCACCCCATAAAACGGGTCCGAATACCCGATTGGGTCGGTGGCATGGACCCGAGTCGGACCCATTTTCAGTCATCGGTCTCTCTTCTTTAATCTTTTTTACTAGGTGGGTGAAATAATTTGACTGTGTACCAGATGGACTATTGGTAAATATGAAAGAATGTAGGGTTGAAAAGTAAAAAGCTCAAGAAGAGAACTTCCATTTCGATCTAGCCAATCAAATAGGCTGCCGATCCGTTTCCATGTCAGCCGTTTGCGGAATATTGGATCAGGTCGAATGGATCCGAGTCCGAGCCGAATTCGACAATGCGTGGACGGAGGAGGCCTTTCGCCCCGGGATAACATCGGTGACGTGGCTAACCAGGCGCCACGTCATCGTTCTCGCCTTCGTTCGGGCGGGAACTCCCTGCGCATGGTGGGGCTCCTGGCGTTCTGCGACGTGTACGCGTCTCCGAAGTTTACCAGTCCTCCTCCATGGCTTTTGGAGTCGGAGTGCCGGCCTGGGCCTGCTCCTCGCCGTACGCGCATCGGTTCTGGTATGATCTCGGGGTCCGGCGGGGTGGAAGGACGGCGTCGGCGCGGAGCTCGAGCGAGCAGGGGAGCTCCGTCGCCCAAGCTCCCCCCAAACCGGCGAATCCCTTCCCAGGTAGAGGCTGTGGGCCTTTGTTCTCCATCTGTGTAATGTGAACGCCTGTCTTCGCCGTTCTCCGACAGATGGTACTATGGTAGAGACTGAGTGGTCGAATTTGAGTTCCGGAGGGAGGTGTAATGATCTTTTTGAAGGGTGCTGTAATTACAGAATGCGCTGTTAGTTGCAAGGTCCAGATGGCTGTAGACGTTAAGACCAACTTGGATTGCGTGAAGTGAAAAACGTCATGTTAATGATTCAAGCATTCTGCAAAACGAAATTTTGGATGTTACTATTGTCTGTGGATTTCTTTTGGTTGCTACAGTTACATATATTCCTTGTCTGAGTAGCATAAAGCTTGGTGGAGTTTAGCCTCAGACTTTTGCGACCGGACAATGACTTTATTTCGGAGAAGATTTCTACCCCTTAGCTACATAGCGGTTTAGATATATTTGGCCATGTGGTATACATAGGCCGACAGTTGGTTATATGCAATGGCAAGAGCTCAATCTGAAGCTATAAAAATTGAATAAAGAACTTTTTTTTACCTAATACTACAAGCAGTACTCCACCTTTGATCATGAAATATTGATTGCCTGTTGAATCCTGTGAATCATGCGAAAGTAGGATACTCAAAATTCTGGGACCTAAGATTTCCGTAAAATGTTAGCTACATATGCATCCTTCAAACTTTTCATAAATGATCATTGTTTAGGATCTGGGTACTGCTTCCAATAGTATATCAAAATTTAACCGAGTATAGGTAAAACTTCTGTCCTGAAACATATGCAAATACTTCCGTATATGCTTGGAAAGTTCCTTTCCATTTTCAAATCAAGGGACCATGGTCACTTTCGATTAGCAGTCTTGGGTAACTGTTCTGTCTGTTATTTTTCTTTTTTTGGTAAAGTTATTGACTCTGGTTGTAAATCTCCTGGTGTTTTGTTCTAACGTTTGTGCAATTTTCAGGAAAACCAGAAGCAGATGTTGTTGTAATCGGTAGTGGTATTGGAGGTCTGTGTTGTGCAGGACTATTAGCCAGATACCATCAGGATGTCCTCCTATTAGAAAGTCATGACATTCCCGGTGGTGCAGCACATTCCTTCAAAATCAAAGATTACAAATTTGACTCGGGTCCATCCTTGTTCTCTGGATTTCAGTCAAGAGGTCCTCAAGCTAATCCACTTGCTCAGGTGATTGCTTTATCAGTCAATCAGCATCCATTTTGCTCCAAAGGCTAATAACATGACAAACATTACAAAATAGAATGAATAGCCATCATCACATAGAAATGCATACTGGAAAAAACGAATCAGACAAGGAATGTGTTCATACCACAGAATATCAACTGGTGGAGCATACATGCAGGTTGTGCACCTCAATCATAGGGCATGGCATTGGATGTGCACAAATGAAATCCTAACTACATGCAATGACCACCCCATAGCAAGAGACAAACCTTTCTCACTTATTAAATGCAACACATTGAGCTACTAGTTTTTGCACCAGCAGTTTGTATGAACATTTCAAATGACAATTTCATGACCATCTGTTGAAAACTGTGTCCATCACATGGTAACCTATAAGAAGGAGTCTTTTAACCATTTTGAGAAGAGTATTCGACAAAACTCCCAAAGTCATGTTTCACGAGTATCCTCCTTCTGCCTTTATTACCCTGTTCCCTGCAGGTGCCACATGAGCCTTGGGTAATGCAGCTGTTTGTCATCATCATATGTTGGCTTAGTTTGAAATTGAAAGATAGTAGCAGTTTTCTCTCAGGTAGGCAAACAGATATGCAAAAAGGCAAAAGCACGTGAAATGTAAGCTTCTATTTTAATACTATACATCTGTTTTCTTGGAAGTTATGAATTCTCCCTTTTCCCCTCTCCGAGCTCTAAATTGGTTTGATGTCTGTACAAGTAAAGATAGTTGAATGGGTTATAAAGGACAATTTATACCAGAAAAATCCATCAATGTTTTGAGCTAATATTTTTGTATGTATGTCAACACTGTGTCTGAGCAAATCCAGGTTCTTGATGCATTGGGAGAGCCTGTTCCATGTGCTTCTTATGATTCGTGGATGGTTTACATACCTGAAGGTGAATTTTCATCAAGAATAGGACCCACAGAATTTTTCAAGGTAGTTTGAACTTTAACCACTAATCATTTAAGTTGTGATGTCATTCATAATGGAATGCTTGGCCGGTTCTGTAGAGTGAGGATTCTCATGAAACGATAGCATAAACATGAGAAATCAGAAAGTGAAGAATAGATGATCAGTTTCAAAAGTGATTATTCCAATGCCTCGTAGATGATGCACTTAAAAACCTGATTTTTCAGAATCCAACATGGTCATCTTTCCTGGAATTAAAATACCTCCTTTAGTAAATGCACAGATTGTTATGCCATATGAGATACAACAGAGGAACATAGACGAGGAGTTCAGAGGAGTCAAACATGAGGATGTCCATAATGCATGTTGTGAAAGAAAAATTTATGAGCATTAAGCTTATGAGAATATCTGAAGACACCATTTGCAAGGCTTAGGCATTTTGGTAATTAAAATTTCGGACATACAATATATTGTACAACTATATGACATGGCTCTACATTTATATTTCAAAGATTCGAATCTGGTGTTGTCCCACTTAAGAACCTGGTCACAATCCAGCATTTTCTCAAGACCTAATTGTTGATAAAATTGAAATGTCCCTTCTGCAGTAGTCTAGTTGAGTTTCTAAAATATATTTTATATCAACATTATTTCATATCATTGGTATGGTGGATTCCCTTTGGAGCTGGATATGGTCTAGCTAGGGTAGCAAATGGGCTCGAGCAGATTGTGTTTTAACTTCATCCATATATGGCCTACTGGAATAAGGGACCAAGTTGTCTTTGGATCAGATCGAACAAGGCTAGAGAATAACTTTTTTTAGTTGAGGCAAGCATAGTCCATACACAAACCATGGAACCCACCTTAGTGCAGATTGGAGATAGTGATAGAGTGGATTCGACCATGGGCTTTGGGTATGTTCAAACTTAACTATAATGTTATAGGCCTTTCTCAAATCGAACTGTCTAGGCGTACTTTCAGTAAAACCCAAATACATGATGTTCCCATAATAAAAAAATTCTATATTATACAGAATTACTTTAAAGATCTCAGAACCCATACTCATGAACACAAAAACTTGTCAACCAATATTTTCGTAAGTCGAGATTATAACTGCTACCCATACATGCACATACAGAGACTATATCACAGCAATGTCTGTCCACATCACACAACATTAAATACTAAAAAAAATATTTAAGATCTGTTCCACAAATGGGGGCAGCTTGTAGATCCTTTGGGATTGATGTATTTAGAAGCATGGAATCAAATCCCTGATATTTGGTTGCAAATCATAGTGGATTTGTGATGCGGGACAGAGTGTGGACAGCGGAAGAAGAAAGGGAAGGATAGCCGGAGTCTCACGGAGAGGGGATAGAAGGTGGGGGTATAGGCTTCACGCCCTCCTTTCGCAGGGACCACCTTGGGGTGGAGCTTCTTCTCAAAGCTCCTTCTTCTCCATCGCAGAGAACAAAGTGGCGAACTTTTATTTTCTTCAATTCATCAATAATCAACTATCTCAAAATAGAGCGATACATGTGTTAGATAGGTGGGCTATTCCCAATCCTAATGGACTTCAAATTAAAGATAGACTTCTATCCCTAATAAAACTTATCATATTAGAAACCTAGAGAAAGAAAAATACAGAATCCTACCAAATAGGACTTGACTCAAAAAAAGAAATGAAAATTACACAATAAAAAACTAATTGGACTCTAATATGACCCTTTGGACAATTTTACCCTTAGACTTAAAAATAGTGCGAAAATTGCACCAAAAAATACAGAAAAATAAAAAATCTCCAAATGGGCCAACCAATTATGTAGCTTCTCACTCTCCATCAATTTGATCTGTTCACTTGAGATCATTCATAATGCGATTCACAGAAAGTCTGGAGGAGAGATTTCTCCAATTACTACGCCTATCCTAAAAACTTACAGGTTACAGATTAATCCAATCATCTTGCAGCCCTAGGCCCAACTATCTCCAATCTGATAAAGTCTGTTGAGACTCAAACTCACTATTCTTTCATTGATGAATCAATGTCTATGGTGGATATTTTCCACGAAACAGAATAAAACCTGAACGTGTATGTCAAACTTGTGTTAGTTTTTCTAGGCTTGCATAATTGTTATAGTATTTCTTGATTTTGGCTAAGCATGTTGTATGCCTATTCTACAAGCATAATTAGATTTTTGTTTGTTTTCATGTTCTTTGTTGGATTTGTTCAGGACCTTGAAAAGTATGCAAGTTTGGATGCAGTACATGAATGGAGAAAGCTTCTTGTGAGTATGAACTGTCTTTCCATGTGGTTGGTTGAACATATGTCGAACTGTCTCCATGGAGTCGTAGATTTTTCCAATCACACCTCAGTAATTGATGCCTGCCTTGGAAGAACATGAACATTGGGATTTTCAAATAAATATATATCTTCTCCATCCTCAGCACACATACAAAATTCAGAGTCACTTCAAAGGTTGCAATTTATATTCTTCCCCTTTCCTCACAGGCAACACTATGTGCAATAAATATATGATTCCAAGTTTCCATCTATAAACTCTTTGCATGTGACATGTAATTTCTGTGATCGCCTTCGTAATGTTGCTTTTATTGGATGAATGAGTTTCTGTGATAAACTTGTTAATGATGCTTTTAGGGTGGATGAAACTTGCAAGAGTTTAAGTTATTCTTCCTGATGCCCTTCGAAATCTTTTCACTTTCCTGGGGTATTTGGAAGACATGAGGCTTTCCGATAATCTACCTCACCTTATTTGGTTCTGCAATTTTTTGTTGGTTTGCCTGTCCATTCACTAGTAGTAAGACAAATAACCTGTTGATCACTGCATTAATTTTTTGGACATGTCGTGTGTGAAATCAGCATGTCTAACATGCTACTAATATGCTAGAGCACTTTCATTCTTCCCCGAGAAGAGAGCAGTGATCTGTATTAATCATGGTTTGCCGGATCGGAATCGGGAGGCGATCGGATTTTTTGATCCGATTCGATTCCCCCGAATCGACCCGAATTGATCCGAATCGGATCGATTCTCATGGGTATAATATATATTATATATATAATATATCATATATATGATATTTATAATGTAAATATATATTACTAATAATTATATATATGAGGCGAATTGGACCGAATCGATGGAATCGAGAATCTGGTTTCCATGATTCGCCCTGATTCGGGAGAATCGGGCCGATTCGATTCGATACGCCAAACTTAATACACTGACAACATGACTTCTGACGACAATTATATTGCTTACCCGAGAAGCCATTATAACCAATTAACCATTAGAGAGTATCTTTTATATCTTTGTCGGATGCGAAAAATTCTCTCTTTTTTTTTCTTCTTCTTTTGTTTTAGCGGGCGTGCCAGTCTGTAAAACAGACAATTTCGGAGTTCACTTAATGCGGATATTTTACATGTCCATTTACTGGACAACATTTATTCTGCGCATTTATTTTTATCAGGCGATTAGGGTTTCGTGTACTGGACCTTTCCCCACCAACCGAAGTCGGTGTTAATTTACATCGAGTCGAACTCGAACTCGAACACTTTTGATTCTTTGTCAAAGAAAGCCTTTTGTCTTTGTTTGTTGTGACAACGTTGACCTAATGGTCGCCCTTTGTGGGTACACACTTTACAAAGAAAATCGAAAACTTTAATATTTGTACATATGTAAATTTAATTACAATTGCTCTTTCAAGACTGTACAAAGGGTCCCGATTATATAATCGGGTCTTCAACACTCATTTGGTCATGATCCGATTCTTTGAATTTGCTTCAGTCACGATCAGGTCGTTGACTTGGATTTCATCACAATTAGACTGTTGGATCGCCAAGATGATCGCTGCCAGTCTATTGTGTTTGCTTCATGGTCACCATCACCACATGACTGTGACGGGATCTTTGAGTAGTCTTACAGGTTTCTACATGATTGGTCCCATTCTAGGCGCTTCTGTCATTTTTCGATATCCCGAGGTCTTTCAGTCATTTAGTGACTTCTCGGGGTACCACTTGCCATTCTTGGCTCCCTGGGGCTTTAGGGTCATTTCTTGACCTCCCAAGGACTTTTCACCCATTTCTTGACATTTCCATGGATTCCTGCCATTTCTTGGCAATCCTAAGACTTGGAATGGCCAGCCATAAGTCGGGCCTAGGAGAGTGCACGGTGCTTCAGAGAAGTGACATGTGTACCACTCCACCGAGCCATGCAAACAACATGAGTCGGGCAGTTTCCTCCCTTTAAAGGGACTTTTCTGTAACTTATTGCCTTTAAGGAGCTTTAGCAGTTTTCTTGCCCTTCAAAGACTTTCCGCAATTCTCCACCTTTGAAGATTTTGTTGCAATTTCCTGCCGTTCTGGGACTTCTGCAACTTTTCCTTATCAGGATATTTCTGCAAGCATCGGCCGCCATGATCAGAGAATTGAAAACTTGGCCAATGTTGTCTTTTGAAGAAGAAACTTGGAGGAGGCATGGACAGTATTATATTCATAACTGTCCAGGGGCTCCTCGTCATTTACAGACATTTCCAGGTGCTTCTGTCATTCTTGTCCTTTTCTGACCTTCTGTCATTTGCTGACATCCTTGGGTTCTTTCCGTATTTCTGACTCCCGAACAGTTCCGGATATTTCCGTCATTGATAACTTCTCCGGACGCTTCTGTCATTCCTGGCGTTTGCTGACATTTCGTGGCTCTTCTTGGGCGTTCCTGCCATTTCTTGGACATCCCTGCCATTTCTTGGCTTTCTAAAACAACCTGCCATTTCTTGGCTTTCTCGGACATCCTTGCCATTTCCTGGATTTCTCGGACATCTCGGCCATTACTTGGCCTTCCGGAGCAGTCCTGGGTATTTGCCATTGATTGACTTCCCTGGGTGCTTCTGCCATTTCTTGGCATTCCTGAGTGCTTTGGCCATTGTTGACTTCCTTAGGTGTCTTCGCCATTGATTGGCATGCTCGGACATTTATGTTCGGACATTTATGTCATTTGTTGACTTCTCGAGTGGTTCTGGGTATTTCTGTCATTGGTTGACTTTTTCGGACATTACTGCCATTTTGGGGCGTTCCTAAGTGCTTTGGCCATTTGTTGACTTCCTTAGGTGTCTTCGCCATTTATTGACATACTCGGACATTTCCGTCATTTATTGACTTCTCCGAGCATCTTTAGCAAGTGGGATTTGCCCAGGCCTGACCCAGGAGAGCGCACGCCGCTTCAGAGAAGTGACGTAGGTACCGCTGCACCAAGTCGTGCCAACGGCATTCTCTCTTTGAGCTCTATCATCTTTGGAGCTTGCCAGGGGCTTCATGCCATTTTTTGGACCGACCAAGGACTTCCATGCAATTCTTGAACTCCGTGAGGGTTTACATGTAGTTTTCCCCTAAATCGGAAAATTTCTGCCATCTTTCCAACGGCAGGGGCATTTCTGCAAGTTTCCTCACAATCGGGGTATTTCTACAGTTTCTGCACCTTTTAGGGGTTTTTCTGCCAATTTCCAGACAGCAGAGGGACCTCCTTGCACTTTTGCAGCCTTCGGGGACTTTTCTGCAATTTCAACCCTTCAGGAGCATTTTTGCACTTTTCCCCACAAACTGGGGTATTTCTGCAATTTCTGCTCTTCAAGGGCTTTTCTGCAATTTTCCACAATTGGGGGGCTTCTGTGCAATTTTCTGGACAGCAAGACATTTCTGCAATTTCCCCCCTAACCGGGGTATTTCTGCAATTTTCTCATCCCAGAGGTATTTTGCTCTTCCCGGGGCCTTTATGTGATTCTCACAAGCCGGGGACTTCTGTGGAAATTTTCGGACAGCAGGGGTATTTATGTAATTTTCCCCTCACGGGGTATTTCTGCAATTTCCGGACAGCATAGGTCTTTTCTGCAATTTTGCACACTCCATGGGTTTCCGGAGGTGGGCTACCTCCGGTTGGGTTTTTTGGACCGGAGGTGGGTGCCTCCGGTTGGAAGTTAGTGGACCGGAGTGGGTGCCTCCGGTTGGGTTGAACCGGAGGTGGGGGTACCTTCGGTTGGGGTTGTGGTGGACCGGAGGTGGGTGCCTCCGGTTGAGATGGGCAAGAGGCCCCTTGGAGGTGGGCAAAGGCCTTAGGGCCAAAGAGGGGGGCTCCAACCTTCCAAGAGAGGGAGAGAGGGTCCAAGACCCAAAGGGCCAAGGGAGATGGTCCAAAGACCCTTGGAGATGGGGGGCCAAAAGACCCCCTCCATTCTAGCACCCCCCCCCTCCTTTTATAGAAGTGAGGGGGGTGAAGAGGAGGGGGACCGGAGGTACCCCCACCTCCGGTTGGAGAGGGGGGGACGGAGGTGGGGGTACCTCCGGTTGGGGGTCCAATCGAAGGTGGAGGGTGACAATGGAGCCCCCCCCCCCCCCCCCCCACCTCCGGTTGAGAGTGGGAGGGCGGAACCGGAGGCACCCCCCTCGGTTGGGGGGTTTGAAGAGGAGGAGGAGGAGGGGACCCCCTTTGGTTGGGTGGCAACCGGAGAGGGGGTGCCTCTGGTTGGGTGGCAACCGGAGGCACACCTCCGGTTGGAGGGGTACCAGAGGACCTCCTGCGGTTTGGATGAGAGAGGGACTGGGGGGGGGGGGGTACCTCCTGTTGGGCTACTGGAGGTACCCATGGTGTATTGGGCTCATTTTGGGGAGGGTTTGGTATTTTGGGTTTTTGGTGAGATTTTTGGGAATTTTGGAAATTTTGGGAATTTCTGGTTTTGTGAGGAGATTTTGGGGTTTGGGGAATTTCAGGGAATTTTGGGTATTTCAAGAAATGGGTATTTCTGGAATTTGGGGGGATTTTGAGGAACTTGGTATTTTGGAGTTTTGGGTTTTGGGAAATGGAGGTTTTGGATTTTGAGGTTTTGGCTTTTCTGGAGGTTTGGCTTTGGGAAATGAGTGTTTTTGGTTTGGAAATTTTTTATGTGCCAAAAATCTCCAACAGCTGCACTCAGCATTCCAATAAGATCATGGACTGGACTCTTCTTATTTATGTCCATCATGATCAAATTGTCATCGTCTACCAACAGAGTTATTTTTTTCTGATTCTAATTTAATGTATTAATTCAAGAACTATCTGAAAATTGTTATTTCTCAATCATTGTTTTTCAATGTCACAAATTTTCATTTAGACATGCTTGAATTGATCTCACATCATGGTTGCATGTTACATTTTTAAATTAAAAGAAAAAATGGAGTTACTCTTTCACTTTCTGCGTTGCTTTCCTTTTCAGGATGCAATTCTCCCGCTGTCTGCTGCTGCCATGGCTCTACCCCCACTAGCTATTCGTGGAGATTGGGGTGTCCTTTCTACTGCAGGATTTAGATATGCTCCCTCCCTTTTGAAATCGTTCATTCAGATGGGACCTCAAGGAGCTCTAGGAGCTACAAAGCTCCTTAGACCTTTCTCTGAGATCATTGATTCATTGGGGCTAAAAGACCCTTTTGTCCGGAATTGGCTAGATTTACTCTCTTTTCTCCTTGCCGGAGTGAAATCAGATGGTGCGCTGTCTGCAGAAATGGTACGTTACCACTCTACATTTTTGTTCATTTTATATGTTTTTGGTGCTATTTTTCAGTAAACCAGTATGTAAATTTATTTATTTTCTCATTCAAGGGTAAATGTAAATGCTAAAGGAATATGAGCCCAACATATAGACAAATTGGTAAAGCAAACTTTGGATGTTGTTAGTTAGCAGTAGAGGGTCATGTCATGCATGCCAAAAGGTTGGAAACATATACTCATATGGTGAAGTCTAAATAGATTCAGTGTGCTATGAAATGATTAGTTATCTTGACGCTGTTTTAACTATTTTTCGAAGACATACATAAGGTTTTTACTCATTCCTCAAGAAAATAATGTATTTTATTCACCAAACTTACCAGGAAACTGAGATGTTGGATGGTGTTTTTGTATTTCTTAACGGGCCTGATTAGACCATTTATTGGCTTTCTTTTTGGTCTTACAGATTTACATGTTTTCTGAATGGTATAAACCGGGGTGTACCCTTGAATACCCTATTAATGGAACTGAGGCAATCATTAATGCCCTTGTACGAGGGATGCAAAAATTTGGTGGAAGACTTGCATTAAGTACTCATGTTGAAAAGATTGTGGTGGAGAACGGACGAGCATGTGGGGTGAAGCTAAGAAGTGGCCAGGTAAGATAACGAAATTGAACTTGCGATTAGCAAAACACATATCAATTTTCAACTTTTGAGCTTGTAAGGAATGGTGATAGTAATGTCCATTGACACTTTCAGTTTATAAGTGCCAAGAAAGCTGTTGTTAGCAATGCATCAATGTGGGATACTCTAAGTATGTTGCCAACAGAAGTCATTCCAAAGTCATACCAGGACAGGATTAAATCAACCCCCCAGTGCGAATCATTTATGCATCTCCACTTGCTTTTGATGCAAAGGTGAGGCTAAATTTGCTTATGTTATTCACTGATTCCATAGATTAGTCTGTGTAACTCAGTGGTCTTTCTTGATGATTAATAAGATATCAGTGACTTTCCTGTTGTCATTCATATTTGACTTCTTCTTTATGAAATTACATTCAAGTATGGTTTGCCGAATCGGAATCGGAAGGCGAATCGGGTTGCTCTGATTCTCCCCGATTCCCCAGAATCGGACGATTCGCATGGGTATATTATATATATAATATATCATATGATATATATATATATATATATTACATATATCATATTTCAGACACATTTATATTGATTAAATACATATATGTAATATATATCATATTTATAATGTATAACATATATTACAAATATGATATATATATATATATAATATATCATATGATATATATATATTATATATATTACATATATCATATTTCAGACACATTATATTGATTAAATACATATATGTAATATATATCATATTTATAATGTATAACATATATTACAAATATGATATATATATATATATATATATATTATAAAGGGAATCGGGGCGAATCAGGGATCGGGTTTCCCCTGATTCGCACCGATTCGGGGAATCGGGCCGATTCGCCCCGATTCGGCAAACCTACATTCAACAATATCAAGAAATATTGTTTCTGTTCAATATTTGTTTTAAGTTTATGGTTAAAGCATAGCCTTGTTGTCTATAGACATATAACCAAAACTTATGTTCCTTGATGGTTTTTTTTCTTCATATTTGAAGTCCTCTTTATGAAATTACATTCAACAACGATATCAGGAAATAGTATTTCTGTTTGATATTTGTTTTAAGCTTATAATCAAAGCATTGCCTTGTTGTCTGTAGAGATATAACCAAAACTTATGTTCTTGATTCAATGTGTGCTTTCCAAATCCATCACACAATGGAAAAGGAAACAGAAGACAGAAAAAAAAATCATATATTTTGATTCAATTAGAAAGAACTTCATTGTTATTCCATCTTTTGCTAACCCTTTTCTGTCTGTTGGCAGAATGTTCCTGAAGACCTGCAAATCCATCACATAGTTGTTAATGATTGGTCCAGAGGAGTAGATGCTGACCAGAATGTTGTCTTGTTATCCATACCTAGTACGCTCAGCAAGGACTTGGCACCTCCTGGGAAACATGTCTTGCATGCATATACTCCTGGAACAGAACCATTTGGCATTTGGGAAGGACTTGATCGTAGAAGCTCTGAGTATAGAAGTCTTAAAACTGAACGTGCAGAGGTACCCAGAGAAATGTTCGCGGGCAAATTTTATTTTCCTTATTTTCCAACAATTTATTGCAAGAGAAAAAGGGTTTGAAGTTTGCACATACTTGAGATGAAAAATTATTGCCTCTGAACACTGGTGTGGTTTTCAAGTAGAAAATTCATGGTCCTAATATATTTTATCATAAAGATTGATGCCATCCAAATCATAGTTACTTCCAAAGGATATAGAAGAGAGCACCAGTATTATAAACACAAGGGAGATTTTGTCCCTTTCTAATGTGAGACTATTCTAACACCCCCCTTTCGTGCAGGCTGACTTTAAGCTCTGTCATGTGGACCATAGTGCGTGGCCCATATCATACCTTGGGCTCTGATGCCATGTTAAATTAATATTGGGTTGGGCCTTCCAACTCAAGACCTAAAGGTGATGAGTGGAGAGGGCACCACTATTACAGCACAAGAGATATTTGGTCCCTTTCCGATGTGGGACTATTCTAACGTAGAAAAAGTAAGATCTACTCAAACAGCTACAACATGTGTCAACCATGGGATTAAGTATTGGGTATTTTGGTTCATTGGTGATGTATGAACAGGCTGAAAATCAAATGGATCATCCAATCCAGCTCAATCCAGCTTGATCCTTGAATCCTTCAGATAGACTGTCTTTGCCATTCTGGAACAAATGAACAATGATATGGCTTACTATATGTCTGTCCTCTTTTGTAATCTTCAGCTGCTCTGCTAGACATACAGACACCTTGGCAGTAGGCACTTGTAAGTGCCACCAGTGATGGCAGACATATAATGGAGCGGATTTGGTTATGTTATATATTTTATTTTAGAAACTTGAAATTGATTATCTGGCTGTCTACAGTGCATGGCATAAATTAAGAAAGCAACTACTTTCAAGAAAACTGCAGAGTTTTCTTGCTCTGTTGTATAAAACTAGGATAAATAATCTCCAAAAAGTGGAATAGTTTTATTTGAATATCCTTTTTCTTTGATAGAGAGCTGTCCTGTTTAGCCTTAAGCCCCGATCTTCTCAATTTGTTTGGTTTTGAAAGTAGTCTAAATTCTTGTGTGATATCAGGTAATGTGGAGAGCTGTTGAGCGTGCTCTTGGCCCAGGCTTCAGCCGTGATGACTGTGAGGTGAAATTGATAGGGACACCACTTACTCATCAGAGGTTTCTTCGAAGGAATAGAGGAACATATGGTCCAGCTATAAAAGCTGGAGAAGCCACATTCCCTGGCCACTCAACACCAATTCCACAATTGTTTTGCTGTGGTGATTCAACATTCCCAGGAATTGGAGTCCCTGCAGTTGCTGCAAGTGGGGCCATAGTTGCCAACTCGTTAGTTTCAGTGCCTGAACACTCCCAACTTCTAGATGCCATCGGAATATGATTTCATTGGTATGTAGCACAATGTTATAGTTTCATTTAATTTACTTGTTGCATGGCAATGAAAATAAGCTTCACCAACGCATGTTTGGAGTTGCATGTCTTATGCTATTTAAGTCTTAAAACTTTTTTTGAAATCCATTTCACTGCCTTATGGCGTGCTTCAGCACAATGGCTGAAAAATATATCTAACTTGACAAGGTTCATGTGTTGCATAAAGAGTTACAATACAATCCCCGGCAATATGTTTTGAGTGATTAAGGAAACATCTAAAGATCATTTGAGGAAGATACTTGTAGTAATCAATAAAGCATCTAAGAAAATATTTAAGCAGAACAACGAAAGCAGCTAAGCAAATAAGCAATAAGTTGTTGAATCATTTAAGTAATAAACCAACAAAATGAGTTAAGTGTTGAATAATGTCTAATTAATAATAGCCTGTCATTATAAAAGTAGCTAAAAATGTATCAAAGAATCAAAAACTTAATCAAGAGATTACTTAAGCATCTCATAAAACATCTTAGTTGCTAATGATAATCACTGAAAATTTTCTTAAATCCATAAAGATATAAAAAATAATAAGATATTCATTCATTTCAAATATTTTGAAATTGCTTCATGTATTAGAGCGTCATAACTGGATATTTGAATATCACCTTTGATATTCGAACATCAATCCTCATATTCGAATATGTTTCTGATATCGTGCAGGATAATCGAATACTGCTTCAGATATCATAATAGATATTTGAATGTTATGTTCAATATTCTAATACTGTTTCAAATATCACGTGTGATATTCGAATACTGCTTCAAGATGTCGTCTTCTATATTTGAATACTGTTTCAGACAGCCTCTGATAGTCGAACATGTCTTTTAATATCTGAACCAAGTCTTTTATATTTAAATATTGGATTTAATGCATATATATTTCATGTTTGATAAATCTCAAGGTCAAATGATCAGCAATTTGGTTAATTAAATGATTTTGGAATATCTGTCTCATTTAGCTTATAAATAATTTTGTCTGATAAGAAAATCAATAGATCAAAAATGAAATTTGAAATCTCAATCATTGTGTGTGAAAGATCATCGTTGGGATGTCAAAATCTATGAAGAATGATTAGTCTATATTCATCTGTCTATATGAATATCTTTGCATTATCTGAAAGATCTTTATTAAGTCATTACCAAGGTGATTTGCGTATTTCCAATATTATATCATGATATCATCTGTGTTAGACTACTTTTACAAATCTGAGCCGCTTTATTGAAAATAAGCTCACTGATGTGTCAGAGTGAAAAAGGGTATTCATGCACAGTTTCTATTCTGGTCATTTGCATCTAAACGTCTTCTGATCAAGTCTTTGATAATAGTGCGCTAGATTAAATTAAGTTTAAACTGTTGCTTAGCCCAATCAAACAAGAAAGCTTTGTTTGAATAGACATGATTAATGTCTGACAAGCAATCTCAGTCTTCTGTCAGAATCTCTTTTCTGCTAAAGTGAACAGGTGCCACAGATCAAGGATACGTTCCATTGGACCATACAAAAAAGCAAAAAGTAAAAAGCAATCGTACCACTTTCGTGTACGGTTTACATAAGGACAAGAAGCAAAAGACTCGATGGTCAAATGCATGAGTCTAACAGATACAACACCTGAAGAATTACACAAAGACTCCAGCTTCCGTAAAGAAGCATTATAAATAGAAGCATTCTATTCAAACGAAGTGAATTTTTGGAGTGAGCAAAAAAGAAAGATAGTAAATTGAGCGAACATTTAAGGAAAGGCTGAATGTCCAACTCTAGCAAAAGAAAGCCTTTTTCAGTGAACATTGAATAGAGAAATCTCTCATTCTCTCAAAGTTTCTTCACCTGAGAAATCGTATTGAGAGAAAAAGCTCTTGCTTGGGTTCTGCGAGCAATCTTCATCGATGCGTAAGCCTCATCGCAATGCAAGATCTTTAACGTTTCATCTTTCAATATCTTTATTTTTGTTGGCGATTCTCTAAGCTTCATTGTGCCATATCAGTCTTCTAGGAAGGCATTGAGTTGGAGTCTTGTAGCTTGATTTTCAAGGTTATGCTTCCTGTGTGAAGCTTGGGCTGGTTGCCCCCTTTAGAGAAGGGAGAGTGGAGGACCTGCATGCAGAGTGTGCACCAGGGGATTGTCTATAACTGGCTAGAGGTTGATATCTAGCAGTGTATTCCCCTTTGGAGAAGGGAGGACCTGAGTGCGGGTTCTGCACTAAGGGGTGTTGTAGCTGGTTTAGCTAGTTAGTGAAAGCTTAAGGTGTCTTCCTTGAGGATTGGAGGTGGAGACTGAGTGGTTCAGCTCCAAACCGGGATAAAACAGCTCATCTCCTTTGTGTTTTGGTTTGCTTTGCATTTTACTTATGCTATCATTTTTATTACTTCATTTTAATCCAATTCAGACTCATTCAACCACCTCTGGGTCTCCATAGCCTGGGCAACATCATGAAACTCATGCTTCCTAAGGTGACAATAGATATTGTCTATATGTTTGAATCCTGGAGAAGGAAAGTTTAGATCATTCACCATTCATACTTATGCAAGAATTTAAATATTTAACATGTATGCTTTCTTTTGGTGTGCTTAACTCTAAAAATGAGAAAGAAATAAGGAAAAATATGAACTTCGTGGGGGAGGGGAGGGGAGGCCAATGATCACCGAGCAGGCAAGCGATGATTTCTTTACTAAAAGTGGTAATTCTAGCATCCATTGAGTCTTTTTCACATGTACTTTGTTATATAGGAGACTGCAACACTGAATTTTTCTGTTTATGAAACATTGAAGGTCTGAATGGTGCATCTAATAGAGAGCTTGAGGGGGGGAAATGTGATGATTGAATCAATGTTCACATTTCTACTTCTGTCTGCTACAAAAAGCACATAGATTTGCAACTTTATCTTATAAGAAATGTAGGCGTGGTAGGCCTAGAGGGCCAAGCAATGTCTCTCTTTCGTAACATTGCATGGCGTGAGGCCTAGAGGGCCAAGCCACAGTGTCTGGCAAGTCCAACCCACAGTGTGGTGGTAGCTAAAGTTTAAGGGAAAGATGGTGGTCCCTACACACAACTCGAGTTTTAATGTAGTGGTAACTAATCTTGGCAAAAAGTGGTATCAAAGTGAGGTCACGGGTTCAATACCTAGGATTGTCGTTGTTTGGGGGGGGGGGGGGGGGGGGGGGGGGGGGGGATTGTTGGCGTGGTATCTCTGGAGGCTGAGTCAGCATCTTGCCTGAGTAATGTTGCTTGGTGTGAGGCCTGGAGGGCCAAGTCATGGGGGTTGACAAGCCCAACCCGCAGTGTGGTTGATAGCCAAAGTTAAAGGGAATGATGGTGATCTCTACACACAACTTGAGCACACAACTTGAGTTTTGGCGTAGTGATAGCCTGATCCTGGCAATAAGAAAGAATAAGATAAGTCAGGTCCCAGGCTAAAGATGAAATTTGTTCCAAGAGAAAAAAAAATATAGTCTATGTGTGGATTGAATTAAGGATAAATCTTTACTCCTTGCAGCAGCAGGTTAGGATTCCAAATAGGTACATACGCAGTTGGCTTGCTTTTCCTTTTCTTAGGAATTATGCTAAATTTCTTAATACACTGCTGAATTTCAGTAATGTACTATTTGGTTGCACCTACCCTGTTCGCACATCTGAATGATCATTCAAGAAGCTGTTAGTCTGCTAATTATTTGTTATTTATGTCTGGGTGATTATCTTGTATCCTCAAGGTGTGTACAAGTTACTTACTTCCCAATATTAATTATAGAAGCATGAATTCATCTACATAAGATTTATAGCTGATCGTAAGATATCCTGGTTAATCCTATTTTACCCTATATAGTAACAACCGTTTGGACTTGGTACCATCAAGATTGTGGAAAAATCCACTTTGCAAACATTTAAAAGCATGCCTGTGGAAATGTTTAATTGAGAAAAAGCATGTTGCGTCCTCTAAGTGAAATATCACAAGCTGTTGATTCTTTCAAATGCCAGGATAAACACAATGTGCAGCACATGATGAGACTAATTCAGCATTGTGGAAATTAAGTTTATATTTTCTTGTATATTTTCATAGCCTATATCTACATTTCTCAATGCTTCATACGACTTATGAACATTGAGTCCTTCGTTAACATTGATGCTTGAATGTACTTGCATAAACTCACGAGTTTTCCTTTTGTTTCTGAACTCAGCTCCATTGACAATAGATGAGATATGGTCAACAAAAGATTGAGAATATTTTGAAGCGCATATTCTCTGCCATCTCTGCTTCTCATTTATAAGGTCAGTATTACCTGATTTTTGAGTTGCTTTTACCCAAGTGCATGAAATCCTGACCTTTTCACTTTCCCAATGCTTGCTTTGTGTTCCAGCTATGAAATTCAGTGCCAATAGTTTGCATACATCTCAGTGTCGAAGTTCAAGTCCATGTGTACTACCCTCTGATGATCATTTTACGATAGATCAGATGCCTAAAATCCTCGAGACTATGTCAACCATGGATTCACTACCTAAAAACCCCCTGTTGAACTGGCAAAAATTTTCCAGTTTTTATCCTTTTTTCTTCCGTTTATATTTTCATTAATTGTCTCTACAGTCTACACACTATTTGATTTTTCTACCTCGTCTCTTCAGGACATTACTCATTCTCTTTGTCACCCCTGCAAGCTTGTATTTACACGTTACAGGCAATCTTAGACTGTAAAGACCACTGATGTGTTGCAAGTCTTTCCGCAAGTTCGACTCTGATATATGCCTTCTGTAAAAGGTTGGATTCTTAAAAGGTTTTGAAAGGATACATGCACTGGGAATCTGACAAGGTTGGTTCCTTCATGTATATTGTGAAAGAGTTAATAAATTCTATTTAATACTTTTAGCCATTGGCGTCTGAAAATACATGTTCCTTTGTACCAGACTACTCGATATTAATAATAATATCTCCCAGTTCCTGGTGTCTTTCCTCATGCAGGAGGCTTGTCATTTCATATTACTGTTAGCAACGATGAATTATCATGATTCTGATGTATATTGTTCTGTTCTTTGATGGCTCTATGCAGAAAGACCTCATGATGAATTCTGTGTGATAAATGGTGTGAGACTGGAGGAACGTTTGATAGAACCTCTGATTAGAATTACTTTTGAACTTACAACCACCTTCAGGTTTGCCAACGTTGTGCATAAAATACTAAATTAGTTATACGATCTTTTGTCTTCTAGCTGAAAGCTCTAACCTAGAGCTATCAATGTCGGAGTAAAAGGCAAAGATTACAGGGAAGGGCTGAATTATATGATTGTTGACAACTATTTCGATCTCTTTCTGCCTGCTATTATTTAGATTGCATCTGGGAACTTTCAACATCGGAGTTGTACCAAGCAAATCCTTGAACACGATGATTCCCTCCATCTAACTGGTTAGACTCTTCCTAAGAAGAGCAAAACCCACTTGAAAATGGAAAACAGTTTCTTCAACACCTTTTGACACAATCCATTGTTCCATCTACAAAGTTCCTGGACACCCATTTGGCAATCCGATACCAAACTCACTTAACACAGTTTGAGATAAGTGTCATGCCTGTCAATTGAGCTGTAACTGTCTGATTTCTTACAACAGTGGGTAATTCGTATATTATTCTTTTCCTCTAGCGGTGTTATTTCTTTGTCTTGAAATGTTTCCCAGACCAGTTTTCTAATCATTAGACCAGTCTTGCGTCTGAGGTTGTGGTGCATCAACGTACTGTTTCCTTTAAGGCAAGTTGAGTTCACATCGGCGCTGAAGTGTTAGACATGATCAACAGCTCTGTGCTGTCTGTTTTCTGCGAGTGTTTGGGTGCGCGATAGGTATGAACTGTTCGGAGGGGAGAAGCCGAGAAGGTCCTTCAAGGGGACCGCTGAAGCATCATGACGAGGCCCCTGCTATCTATCTTTTGCTTTCAGGATGGAGGGTCCAATGCCTTTGCAAGTTGCAGGAATAAATAATGCTATCTGTTGATGGTGAGGCTGTGTGTGGATAGATATGGCTACTCCAATCAGATGGAAAGGAAAGAGTCAACGATTTCACCTTCCAGTCCTCGTCATTGCTCTCCAACCCATGGCTAATATTTCTTGAATAGTTCAGTTTGTTGAGTGAGAGCAGAGGTGTTGGGTTGGGGAACTGGGTTTTGTTGGGATTAAGATACGAAACCAGTACCTTGATCTTATTTTTTTTTGGTAACGAGGAAATCCCGTCCCGTATGGTTTTGTGGGCTCAGGGATTGGTGTTCGTGAACTTTAAGATCAGGATTTGGCAGCTCTTACTTTTCGTGTACATGAATTGCTTACCCCACTTGACCGGAAAAATTATGGATCTACATACCTCGAGGATTGCATGTAAATCAGGTAAATCCCCTCAGGAATCGAACTCGGGACCTCTTGTCTTTGATCTTACTTGGATTAATAATGCTTATGATCTTTTTGTATAATATTCTCATTTGGTCTCCTTAGACGAGTATGGACTTGATTTTTTTTTCCTTTTTTTTTGGTTTGGGGGGGGGGGGGGGATGGAAAATTAACCTCTTACTTGTCTTTAGATTTTTTTTTTTTTTTTTTTTTATATCTGTTCTCCATGAGATTTGAACTTGTGACCTCACCTTAATGTACATGGAGGGCTAACACCAGACCACTTCTTTAGACAAGTCTTAGACTTGATGTAGCTGAACGACTTTGTTCTTTATTTGATAATATAAAAGCTTGTTAATTTTTTCTTATATAATATAAATGTTAGCTTCATGTCCTAATTGCTTTAGTGATCCTTCATCCGGGGCTTATAATCTCATAACTGTGGAGGTTGGACACGAAATGGAGCACAGCTACTATGGTTAGCTAAAGGCGTAAAGCTGCTATGCTGCGTTTGTGGGGTCCCTAAGCGCTTAGACGCACAGACATCTGATTAGGCGGCATTTAGGCTACTAATTAAAAAATTTAAAGTATATATCTCTTAATATACAAAAGAAGAATAAAATATATGTAAAATTACTTATAAGGTAAACATATATGTGACTTATTTAAGAGACTAGGTGTTGCCAGTAGGAGAGTAAGTCTTTTAGAGAAATCACATGTACATTTATTTTATTTCATCAAATTTTGAATTTTTATATTCTATGTGATTTATTTGAATTATAAAACTTTTAGTTAGATCAAATTATGATGGATTAAAAAAATCAATCTTTTGATAGAATCATAAAATCATGATTTCTTTTCTTTGATCGGAGAATTTTTTTTCTAGGTAAGATGTATAAATTTTTTGATATTTCTTAGATTCAAATGAGGATATTTCTTATTTACATGTAATATATTAAGTAAATAAAATTATATCAATAAAATTACCCAAAACATCATAAAGCTTAGGGCACCCAAAGTGCGTAGGCTAGCCAAGGCACACGCCTAACCCATCTAGGGACGTCTTTTTGGGTCCCCAAAAGATGGACCCCCGCCTAACCTTCAAATTAACTCCAATCCATTTAAGTGCCGTTTAAGTGAGCGTCTTGACAACTATGTCACCTACTTAAAAGAGAGTTTTAACTTCAGATCTAAATAGAACTATTAAACATGATCTAATCAATATTGTCTTGGATGCCTATATATCCACCTGACTGTTCACTGTTTAGAATAATATTATCCTTAAACTTTTGTTAGGAATACAGGAAGTCCTACTACCCTGGTCTATGTTGATATCGGCTTGGATCTTCAAGGAGTGGGAGAGGAGAATCCCAAATGGTGTGATTAAATATGAAACGCCCTCGCCACCATATACGATTATTTAAAGCCTCCTCCACCCATCACCATTGCACTGTCGGGTACGTACGAGGGGCCTATTAAAGAAAGATTAGTGTTTTGCTGCATATTAGGTTGTGATTAATTTATGTGCGACTGATAAAATTTGAGTTAAGATATGTAAGGCTCTTATTTCTTGTAAAACTAATTTGAGAAGTGCTTGCTGCCAGACCGGATTGGTAACAAATCTTCAAACTAATTATATAAAAGTATGCCGGCCGTCACGTTTATTGTACTGCACACTTAAGTGTACCTAAAAAATTACTATTAGAATAAAAATACATAGGGCATGAAGTCCAAGAACATTCATGAGCAATGTCAAGTAGATTGCAATCTTCTGAAAAGTTGTGATACAAGAGTGTCAAGTTATTAGATCTTATAATATTAATAATGTGCTAATCTATTCTGGATTCTCTCTTGAAATCTATCTCCATTATTTCGTGGTCCTTTATTTTTTGGGGGCGTGGGGGCTGGCTTATGGGTCTTAATTTTGACCAGTCCAATAATTTTGAAATCGACCATTTATTCCAAGGCTCCTCACAAAAAGTGCAGGACATAATCAAAAGAAAAAGGAACATGATAACTCATGATATATAGCTGTTCATGCAAGGTTTCTAAGAAAGAGGAAATGGACATAGAAAGGATAGATTTTCCCATCCACATCATTCAGATAAAGAAGAAAACTTCTGCCATGAATTTTACTTCTTGATGTAAGGAAAGAAGAGTGGTAAATCTGTGGGTGTGCAGTTCATGAGCACATATAAATGAAGCCAACCAGACCCACTATTTGCATTGTCCTTGTACAAAGTAGCTGGTGAGCTGGCTTTGTATTTTCTCAGTGTGCTCATCTGCTCTCACAAAGTAGCTGGTGAGCCGGATAGAGTTCTACCATCTACATTGTTATCATCTTTTGGATTGCCTATCATCTTGCCTTCTTTAAACGTCTTATAAACCTCACATAATTAAATGGGACCACAACCAAGCTAAATAAGACACAATAATATAAATGGCACCCCTACCTCTCTAGTGTGGAAGATATAACACCCTCTTCTCTCAATCACCAAATGTTCTCATGAAATAACTGTGGTTGGAGGGGGGGGGGTCTACATCATCCCACACCATCCTTATCACCAAACTTTCTCATAAGTGTCTCACTTGAATGAAACCTATTGAGATCAATATTGTTTTTTCTAATGTCTAGCTCATGATTAGGTCCAACTTATAAGAATGTGACTAGGTTATGATAAACAAGTTTATATATATATATATATATATACCCATATAATACATCATATTAGTATGTTATTCTTAGGATTTATATATTTTCATTCATATCCCTATATTCCATGTATTTCATTGTACATGCCCTCACCATTTGATTCCTCCACTTAACACAATTATATTTACGTTAAAAGAGGGAAAAGGACTAACTTGCTCTTTATTTTTTAGAAAAAATATTTTTAATTATTTACTCTCTTTTGTAACTCTCTCTCTCTTGTTCTCTCTCTTTATCCACCCACCGAAAATGGAAGGGGTAGGGGAGACCCCCTCTGGCTTCCTCAACCCTCGCCGGTGCCACCTGCCCCCAATGCACCTCCCAATCCTGCATACCAGAGACGACTAGGTATAACACCACCTCCATGATGTCCTCCGCCTTCAACCTCAACCCCTTCAGGTTCCCCTCTGCCTTCACCGCTAACTCCAATATCCATTGTCACTCCGAGCCCTTTCCTCGTCAACTCTGTCACCAAGAAGTACGGCAACATGCAATCACCCTCACACCATGCTGCCTAGCTCCGTGCATTGCTTCTTGCACAACCCCACCACATTGTGCTTCATTGCTGAGTATAGTCTGAGGCCCTCAATCACCTATGAGATGCTCGTGGTAATGTGATGGTCCCCTTCCATGACGGGGATCATCATGCAGTCCGCATGCTTGGTCACCATGCCTGTCAAGTTGATGGCAAACACGTGCTCAAATCTTCCTTTGTCGTCTCCAGTATTCTGGGCTTCGACACCTACCTTTGCTAGGAGGTCTTGTAAGCCATCAATATCCTCCGCCACTCCACCTTGGCGAGGCCATCAGTCTCGAACATTCACCGCCTCCGCTACCTCTCTCTCTTTGTTTCTCATTCGAGCACCCACTGTCTTGGCGAGGCCATCAATCCTGAGCTACTGCCTTGGCGAGGCCATCAATCCTGATCTACTGTCTTGGCGAGGCCATTCTCTCTCTCTATTTCACTCACTCTCTCTCTCTTCTCTTCTCTTCTCTCTCATTATTGGAGCTGAAAGAGGAGGCTCCTTTGGCACCATTGTCTCTCTCTAACTCTATCTCTTCATTGTATCATTTCTCTCTCTAATTAACACAGATATTTTAGTAAATTGACTTCTTTCTTTAACAATTTTGTCAGATGTTAGTAGAATATTCTTCAGATTCTAATAGTCAATTGATTATAGGGATATAAATGATGATTTTTTTGATTTTAGGGGTATAGATGAAAATATTGCAAATTTAGGAATATACATACCAATACGGTGTGTTATAGGCGTATGTATATATTTTTGCCTATTTTTTATAAACCCATGTTGATTGCACTTAATACAAGTGCATTTATGCTAAACTTTATTTATGTGAAGAGTATTCAGAATAATCCAACTTAGATTAGTACGTTTTTCTGAGTTATGATACATTCAACTGAGTTTATGTAAATACAAATTTATAGGGGTTGGGTTGCACTTTTTTTTCCTCAATTTTCTCTATTAAATTTAAAAAAGAAAGAGGACAAATATAATGACAAAGTTGATAAACAATTTTTTATTTTAGAAAATACCTTTTATAGGGTGTTTGGGAACAATTTTTTAAAAAATCTATTTCTATCTAAAAAATTATGGAGATTCGTTTTTATTTTTAAATTGAAAATTATAGTAACGTGATGTTAACTGTTTGGTTAAAAGACATCACAATTGTTAAAAATTATGTTATCGGTTTGGGGCGCCCGGGAGAGGAGAGGGGACAGCGGGGGTGTGGGGGGGTGGGGGGGAGCAGCGGGGGTGAGGTCGGACTGGGGGGAGCGGTGGGGGCACGACGGGGGTGCTGGGGCGCGGTGGAGGGCTGGGGGCCAGGGGGCTGGGGGCGCAATGGGGTGGAGGGGGCGGGGGGCAGGGGCGCGGCAGGGGGCTGGGGGGGGGGTTAGCGGCGGGTCAGGGGTGGGGCTGGGGGCCAGGGGGGCTGGGCGCGGGGCAACGCGGCAGGGGCTGGGGGCCAGCGGGGTCGCGGGGCGGGGGAGGGGGGGTGAGGGGCAGGGGGTGGGGGGGGCTTTGCAGGGCAGGAGGGAGGGGGGGTGAAGGCACAAGGGGTGAAGGGGGGGGGGGCTTCGACCGCCAGAGTGAGGTGAGGGGTAGGAGGAGTAGGGGGGAGGGGGTGTGGGGGTTGGTGAGGGCGCAGAGGGGGGGGGGGGGGGGGCAATGAGGCCCTGAGGGGTGAGGGGCGTAGGGGGAGGGGGTTTTCGTTTCGCCGGGCAGGGGGGTGTTTCGCGTGTGGGGGAGGGGGTCGGGGAGGGGGGGAGAGGGGAAGAACTTATGTGTTTTTAAAATAAAAATAGGGTGAGACTTGTTTTTTTTTAAAGAGAGATTTACATGGGAAAAAAAATCTTCTCTAAAAAAAAATTTACTCACCAAACACTTCTTTGTATCGACTTCTCTTTTTTAAAATTAAAGAAAAAAGAGGTAAAAAACTATAACCAAACTTATCTAATGTAAATGTCTTTTAAAATAAAATAAGGATGAACCAGTTTTTAAAATAAAAGCACACTGACTCTTCTCTCAACTAACCCCCCCCCCCCCCCCCACCCCCCACCCCCCCCCCCCCACCCCCCACCCCCCATCGCCCCCTCCTCCCCCCTCCCCCCAATGCCCACTCTTCTCCCTGCGCAGCCCTGCCGTCGCGAAGGCCCCCCTCCGCCGCCGCCCTCCCCCACCCCCCGCCCTCCCTTGCGACCCTGCCCCCAGCACCCCCGCCCTCCCCGTGCGACCCCCGCCCCCGAAAGGAACCCCCGCCCCCCCCTCCCGGCCCCGTCCTCCCCCCAGCCCCTGCCGCCGGAACCCCTCCCCCGCCCCGCCCTCCCCCCCAGCACCCCCCCACCCTTCCCTGCGACCCCCGCCCCGGAACCCCCCCCCCCCTCCGCCCCCGCCCTCCCCTCCCCCAACCCCTGTCGCCAGAACCCCCCCGCTGCGCCCCGCCCTGCGCCCCCTTGCCGCGCCCCCCGCTGCTCCCCCGCCCCAGCCCCCATGCTGCGCCCCCGCCGACCCCGCCCCCTCCCTCCCCCACCACGCTGATCCCCGCCCCGACACGCCCCCTTCCTCCCCCCCCCCCCCCCCCCACCCTTACCCCACTGTCCCGCCCCCGCCCCCCTCCTCCCCCACCCGCTGCTCCCCGCCCCGACGCCCTCGGCACCTCCAAAATATGAAACATAATTTTAAAAGTGTGATGTTTTTTACCAAATAGGTAAACATCTGTTATCATAATTTAAATTAAAAATTAAAAATGAATCTAACATAATTTTTTAGGTAGAAATAGTGTTTATTTTTAATTACTCCCAAAAACTATGAAAAACTAAGTTATAACAAGATAAAATTATGACAAACCTACCTACCAAAAATAAAATTATGTTTAACCTTTATGCCTTACATCCAAACAGCCTAAATATATAGATGGAAAGAGCCCAACAACAGGACACGGAGATATTCCTTGCCATAGCATAATAGACAAACCCTCTTTGTACTTCATGGATGTGTGGGCCAGTTTTGTTGGGTGGGGTAGACTTCTCCGGCCCCACCATGCGCCCCACCCTCGTTGTTTTGGCCCCAATCTAATTGGGTTATTATTATTACTATTATTAGAGAAATATTTAATACCTATCTTTAATGTAAATTAAATATGATACATATTTGTGCTATATGTCTTGAGGATTATAATATCTCTCCTATTTGTATCTTTTTAAAAATTTTAAAATATATGACACAATTTTAATATATGTATTATATTAAAATGTGTACTAAATATTTGTTTTATTATTTTTATTTTTACGGGGGCGCCGGGTGGCCGGGTGGGGGCGTGTGGGCAATTCGCTCCCGTCACAGACAGGTCCCCGTAAGCGTCAAAAACGGGCTCGCTAGGCGTCAATGGCCGTTATTCGCTTCTTGTTCTTCTTCCTCCTCCCATGGAGAGAGGTCGAGGCCAGTGACGGAAGAACCCGGCCACCATGAGAGAGAGGAGAGAGAGAGAGAGGGCCCGCGCAGTTCCTTTTCATCTGGGGGTTTCTCCGGTGGGTGGTGCTCTGATTTCGCGTTCTCTCTGGGGAAAGTCCACGGCGGCGGCGTCGGCGGTGGTTGTGAAGCGTGGCAGCAGAATGGGTGGAGGGAAATTGGGAAATCTCGTGTGATGGCGTAGGTATGGATGATTGATTTAAGATCGTTTGCATCTGTTTTCGTTGGTGCGTTTGTCGGGTTTTGTTTTGTCCGTAGAGGGGTTTAGGCGTGGGTGGGCGGGATTTCCTGCTGTTCGTGCTGCGCACAGTGCATGGGGTGCCGGCGAGGGGGGGGGACCGATCGCGATGGTTTCGCCGTTTGTGGTTGTTGTTTATAGCGCGGAGTTGGATCCCTTTGCTCTGTTCAAGATTGGATTTTTTTTTTTTTTTAACGTGTCCGTTTCTTTTTAGAAATCCGGACGATCATCTGTGCTCTGTGGGAACTGATGGAGATATCCCGGTTTCTGAGTTGAAGGTCGATGGGGTTGTCTTGTATGAATGTTATCTGAAGGAGTCTACTAATGCTGGAGTTGGGTCAGTAGCAGACAGAGATTTTTCCTTTCTTTCCCCCTATCGTGTCCTGAAAACACTTAGCTTGTGATCCTTCGAGGATGAGGTCCGATGTTGACCACTGATCTCGAGAGACAGAATATATAAGCAAAATACATGCTTACTTGGTTCAATAACCCATTAGGTCTTGTCCCGTGTTAATTTTCTTTTTCCTTTTTGAGTGTAAGAATGGGATTGTACGACAAGCGGTTTAGGACAAATCTCTTGAGGCAAACAAATCAGGAAAAGTGAGAATTATCAATTATGTAAAGAATCGAACAAAACGTTAGATTCTCAATATGACCGCCCTCTCCGCACCCAAAAGATAGGGGGAAAAAAGGATTCCACACAGTCCCGAGCAACGAGTATTCAGTGTCCCCTTATCACTCTTTGTCAATCATTCTTGTCACATCTGTAGCCAAACATAGAAGAACTGTCAGTTTGTTGTTGCATACTTTCACTTTCAAAGTTTCTCTGCTTTCCAAGCCTGCAACCTAGGGTATGGCGATTTATGAGGCTTTGGTGTCATATTCATATAGTGCCAACAGCAGGAACCCTGAAGCTGGAGTTATAATTGACTTGTAGAACAATATGATATCCTTCTGTTCCATTATCTTATTCGTACTATAGTTCGTTCCTGGTAACTTTCCCTGCTTTTCCTCAGGAAAGTGGATTCATGGTAGGATGAAAAGTGGATTGAAGTTATTTGACAGGGTGTTGTCTATAATAACTG